>LPNX010230738.1:340848-659267 GCA_001517045.1 Pseudotsuga menziesii
GGAGGAAATCACCATAGTGGGGCCCTTCCCATTGACTTTAGCTCAACCAACCAATCAAAGAGAGAAGGGAGCACCCCCCTAGAGTGGGAAACTCAAAACTTGTTACATGATTTCTTGGGGGTGGGGGGGCTTTGGGTCTTAAATTTATCTTATGAAACCAATATAAACATTAGAACCTTTACTTGGCCACCCCAAGTGAATGATAGTCACTTTTCCAAAATTTGTCTCTCTCATTAATTGTCATTTTTCCTGATTTCCTTGATTGACTTTGGCAAATGTGACCAAAACCTTAGCAAGACTTGTCTGAATGACTTCAAACTTTTCCCAAGGGTGTAGGGGGACTCATGCCATTGATTTTGAGTACCCATACCCATATTCATGGGCACTAGATGTCATTTAACCCTATTTTTAATACAACTTTTTTATGTTGAGGGACAAATTTTAATCACCAAAAATTAAAAAAATCCTAGGTAAAACCTAATGAAATTCTACGAGAATCTGAATAGTGTCTAGCATGGTTAAATAGAACATTCCTAGGCCTTAGTCACCCCATGGACTTGATCATTAGAACTCCTTTCACCACTTTGGAGGTATTTTTTAGTGAAAAACTCAGATAAAATCACTCAAAATGAATTTTAATTATCCAAGGGAAAAAACACTCGATGAAAGGACTTCCCTAATGAAAAAGTCCTAGGAAACTAAGTTATAAAAAAACTAGACCCTCGTGTTGACATATCATTACAATACCCCCTAACGGGGTGCAGAAACTTCATGGAGAAAAGATAAGAAGAAGAGTTGCCTCACTTGAACAAACTTTATTAGGTACTTCTTTCTCATCTACCATGAACATGGTAGATGGTTGGCCACCTAGTTGGTTAAGTGGTCAACAGAGTATAATCTACGACACCTATAATAATGGTTCTATAAATTTTGAATGCGGAGAAGTTCCTGTAGGTTCCAAAGCATCAAGTATTCTCATGCAGTATGATGTAGTTTAAGAGGCACCTTTTGGCTTAGTGTGCAGTTCAGTAGAGTAATTGAGCAAGTTAAATCTTGAAGTTTTGGGTTCTTTCTTTTGAGCTATGCTTCGGGCAATAGGTAATTGCACGAGGCAAGGAAGGCTTGAATAATTATCTTGTTCAACTTTCCTAATTCCTAGAAAAATAAGGAGGCCATTGAAAGAAGTTCCATCCCACACCAAGTGACCAATATTGATAGAGAGAAGCACACAATCAATGGTCTTTTGTGGTAGAGTGTGTTGAAAGGGATTCAAAAAATTGTGATTAACATTGTCAAGAAGGCCATCATTGCTTGTGACAGAGAAAATAGCAGCAAAAGCAATGTAGAACAAGGTTATGGCAAGTGCAATACAACTTGTGGCAAGGGAAACAAATTTCAAGTGACGTGAGTTCATGGCTGCATCCAAGATATAAATTTTACCGAAACTAAGGCGATCAATCAGTTTGAAGCATGAAAACAATGTAAAATAAAATATTAAAACCATTTCTAAGAATGATGTAATTAAGATTTCTTAGCTTAAATTAACCGTATGATTATTGCTTCAATCTCAAGCCAAAGTTCATTCAATATTAAATTGTTTCAATATGAAACTAATAAGATTGAGAATTCATTAATTGATAAAAAAAACACATTGTACAATTGATTAGTGGAGAATAAAAAAACTTATATATATTTTTATAAAATTTAGAATAAATAAATAAGTTCACTTATAGATTTAAGTGAAAATAATTAAGTCAAACCAAATTATACCTCCACATATTATGAAAAACTTTAAATTGATTTGAAATATATTAGGGCCATTGCAAGCTAATGAGGGTCACTTTTGGCACGTTAGATGCAATAGAAAACTGAAAAAGCAAGCATCCCTCAACTTAATTGTTTTTTTTGAGATACTTACACAAAATATATTGCTTTGAGTAAAAAAGATTAAATGTAGGAAATTGAATCACGTTTCTAAATATATAAGGTTTACGTATTGAATTTTTTCATAACTATGCCAAATTAAAATTTTTCTAACAGTCACTGTTTTTGTGGGTGAAACCTTTGAGGGCCTAAATGATGCTTTTGGGATACAAAACTTTGTAGGCATGTAGAGAACATATAACATTAGTGCAACGCTATTTTTCGAAAATAAAATTAGTAATTTTTAATTTTTTTTTATAATTATCTAAGTGATCATTCCTCGAGAAAGGTATGACTTTTGTGAGTGCAGCCTTTGAAGGTCTTAATGAAATAATCATGAAATGAGTTTTTTATAGAATGTAGAGGTCAGTGTCTTCTAATGCACCATATTTTTTTTTTAAATGATTACAAATTGAAAAAGTTATGGGAAAAACATTAACAACATGTATTTTGAGTTAAGGAGTTAGGACACAATAGAAATTGAAAACAAATAGGAAAATATAATATTTTTTTTTATAAAAATCACATATTTAGAATTTGCAGAAAAAATGCTATTTATATTTAATATTTCGTAAAAAATGATTGTGTGTAGCATACTTTAAATAGTGTGTAAACAACTACTTCTTCAGAAAATGGGGGAAATGCCTGATTAGCTATGGTTTATCATATACCATAGCACAAGTTTGGTATTACCGAAGCAAATTCCAAACCATACACATAGGACTATTGGTGACATGCGAGTAAGTGAATTGGCATGTTTAAATTCAAATTACATTTCCCGCCTTGTAGAATTAACAAACACGTGTGTGTTATATAACTACAAAACGTGAGCGCGTTATATAACTACAAAACACGAGCGCATTATATAACTATAACACGCAAACATGTGTTGTAGAGCTAAAAATCTAGCACTGTATGTAATATATCAAATGTATGGATATTAGTTTAGAGGGGGTGGGGAAGGGTCAAGGGCCTAGGAAGATGTTGGAAGTTCAGGTGGGGATGGTTAATAGTCGAGAGGGGGTTGGGAATGGTCAAGGTCCTAGGAGGATGTTGTAAATTCGAGTGGAGAAAGATGAATGGAATGGGAACATTATGGGTTACAAGGCTGAAGGAGAGTGGGAATTGAGAGAATTATTGGGAGGAGAAGAGGTGTTGAAGACGTATAGGGTTAGAAGCAGTATACAAGACTTGGGTGATGAAGGGGGATAAGGTGGAGGGGAGGAAGTGGGTGATGGTTTGATGAGAGAGAATATTGGTGAATGGAAAAGTGGATATGGAGTATTAGAGGATGAATAGGATGTGTTGGAGGAGAGAGGCGAAGGAGGGGGAAATTGAAGAGATGGGAATGAGATTCGATAAAACATATAATAGGGGTCATAATGAGGTAGGGGGTTGAGGAGAAGGGATAAATTGAAAACATAGAAGAAGAGAGAGAGAGAGAGAGAGAGAGAGAGAGAGAGAGAGAGAGAATGACGTGGAGAGAGTGTGAGAGAGAATAAGATAGAGAGGGAGGAGGGGGGCTGGGGGGGGATGAAGATAGAGTGAAGGAAAGAGATATTAAGGGAGCAATAGAAGGTGTGTGTGTGTGTGTGAGGGGTGACGAGGGAATAGACAGAAGGAGAGAAATGGGTAGGTTCACACATGTAGAGAGAGAGCGAGAGAGAGAGAGAGATGGATGGTGTCAAATACAGAGGGTGGAGGGTTTAGAGATGGAGAGAGAGGGAGGTTGTGAAAGAGAGAAAGTTGAAGAGGGAGGGTGAAAATAGATAGAGAGGGAGGGAGGGGGAGAGATACAAGTTGAGATATACATAGAGAGAGGGAGGGAGGGATAATGGCATAGAGGGCTGGTAATTAAGGGAGAATAGAGGGAGATATTGATAGAGGGAGGTAAATAGAAGGTGGAGAGAGAGGGAGAGACAGAGGGAGTTTGTGAGAGAAGGGGGGGAAACACACACACACAAAGATTATGTGGGAGAGAGGGGGATGGGTGAGAGATAGAGGGAGAGGGGGGTGGGTGAGAAATAGAGAGAGAGTGATGGAGGGAAGGATACTGAGGGAGGTATAGAGAAGGTGGAGAGAGATTATGAGATATGGGAAGGGAGGGAGGGACACACACACACACCCATAAAGAGAGAGAGAGAGGGAGGGAGGGTGTGTGAGAGAGAAGGGGGAAAGACACACACACACATAGAGGTAGAGAGATAGAGAGAGAGAGAGAGAGAGAGAGAGAGAGAGAGAGAGAGAGAGAGAGAGAGAGAGAGAGAGAGAGAGAGAGAGAGAGAGAGAGAGAGAGAGAGAGAGAGAGAGAGAGAGAGAGAGGGGGGGGGGGGAGAAACAATGAGAGGGGGTGGGAGGAGCAATAGAGAGAGAGTGATGTAGGGAGGGATAGTGTGGGAGGTATAAATAAGGTGGAGAGAGATTTTTAGAGACATGGAGTGAGGGAGGGACACACACACACACACATATAGAGAGAGAGAGAGGGAGGTTGTGTGAGAGAGAAGGGGGAAAGACACACACACACATACACATAGAGATAGTGAGAGATGGAAATACAAAGTCAGGGAGGGCCAGCGAGTAAGCCATAGATGGATACTGAGTAAGGCACATGTGTATCCATAGATTCCAAAAACATTATTTAGGGATTGAGTCTTGGATTTCCTCCCTTGACCATGTTGAGGCCTTAATACCCATATCTAATGCTCAAAACCTCTTAAAGGCATGTGCATATTTTCTTAGAGACCAAGCAGACCTTGAGTAGGTCATCTGTGGTGCTTCATGTCATATTCCCTTAATCACGTCTCAGAGGTCCCATACCTACTGCTCAAAATCACCTAATTCTACTAACATCCATATTCATAGTCCAAATATATCTATGAGATGCCATGTCTAATTTTTTAAGACATCCTTCCTATACCTAGATGCCTAGAAGATTTAGTTAGGGCCTAAGGCCATAGTTTCCTCCCCTGACCATGTCTATGGCATTGAGATGCATACCTAGTGCTCAACAAATTATGATGGCATGCATATCCCGATTAAGATTCAAATGATTCACTTTCAATGTCATGTGTGGTGGTTGGAGGCATCAATTTTGGCCCTAAATGGTTAACAACTTCCTTTAAGGCCTAAATGAAACCATGGAAGGACCTATTGAGGTTGTTCAACACATCATTCTTGGCTCTAGATGGATAGAATCATCTTCTAGGGGCTAAGGCCTAGGTTTCCTCCCCTATAATGTCTAAGGTCCCAAGACACATACATATTACTTAGAAACCCCTAATGGTTCCCATACCCCCATTCAAAACAAAACTATTAAAATTTGACGTTGCCATGTGGCAAATGAAACCATGGAAGGATTTATTGAGGTTGTTCAACACATCATTCTTGGCTCTAGATGGATAGAATCATATTCTGGGGGCGAAGGCCTAGGTTTCCTCCCTTATTATGTATAAGGTCCCAAGACACATACATATTACTTAGAAACCCATAATGGTTCCCCTATCCCCATTCAAAACAAAACTATCAACATGAGAGGTCATCTATGGTGATTCAAGGTGTCATTCATGGACCTTGAGCCCTAAAAGCTAGTTTACAACCTAAAATTAAAGCTTTATGTACAAACCATGATTAAAACCTTATCCTCCATATCTAATGCTAAAAATATCCTAATCATGGCCATATCCCAACTTAAAGGTTGAGGATACCCTTAAGAGATCATGTGTGCGGGTATCATTGACCCGAATTACAATGGAGGTTATACCTCATGACTTTATGATGACCAAATACAATAGTAACATCTTGACAAAGGAATAAGACATGTCCCTTGGGGTATATCAATAAAATACATTTTGAATATTCTTTCAAGTTACAATATTTCAACACGCCCCCTTAACGAGAAGGGTATTCTACTGACAACGACATCAACAACTATAGGAGTAACAAGAGAGAGATACCACCCCGAGAAAGGGAGAGACGGTGACAGAGGGAGGAATGGAGGGGAGAGATTCAATGTAAGAGATCGAGGGTAGGAGGGAGGGATAAAGGCACATAGGGTTAGTGACTAAGGGAGAAGAAGGAGAGAGTGCTATAGGGAGGGATAATGGCGAAGATAAAGAGAAGGTGGAGAGTGGGGTGGTATGGACATGGATGGAGTAAGGGAGAGAAAGAAACATATATGGAGGGATGTAGAGAGAATGAGGGAGGTATATTTAGAAAGAGATAGGGGGTATCTAGGGATTATTGGGGGTATAGAGAGAAACATTTATATGCATGAAAAGAAGGGAACACTAAAAAATTTGCTTTGTATGTAACCATAGAAAACATTTGTTTTCTTATGATTTTATTTGTTGCCTTAGTCGTGTACCTAACCTATTTATTGTGCTTAACAATACTGCGTGAGCATTTTACTTCTACATACCGTGTACGCGTTTTTACTTTATATAACGTGTGCACGTTTTAGGACTGTATAAACAGTGGACTATTGTTATCCGACAACAACTTTACTTTGTCTTTACCAAAAACCGATTATCCCGCGTTTTTTTTCAACAGAGCTCAATCCCTCCTTTGGAAATATTCACAATACACATTCTCCATCATTCTTTTTGTTATGCAGGTGCAGCATTGAGGACATCTTTCATGGTTGAGGAGCACACAGGATAAGGTATCAAGCTTCAATCATTAGAGGAAATTTGGGGTCTAAAATGGGCCTTATAAGAAAACGTGCCAACAATAAGTTCTTGTGAGTTGGAATTCAAGAACCAATAGAATTTCAATAAAATGAATCAATCATAATGTTTGAATTGACATACTTGTCATAAAAATACTACTTTTTTTGTTCGTATTTTCGACATATCTCCCTGTGTTTTTACTCAAATTTCGATCAAGAGAGCTCGTTGGATGTGGAATTTGATTCTACATCCAACGAGTACCCACACTGCATACTTTTGACGGACCCTGCTACCCCCAAAACAAGAAATACCTGAAAAATGTGATGATGATGTCATCATCACGTTTTTTTAGGTATTTCTTGTTTTTGGGGTAGCGGGGTCCGTCAAAAGTATGCAATGTGGGTACTTGTTGGATGCAAAATCAAATTTTGCATCCAACGAGCTATCCCGATTGAAATTTGAGTAAAAACACAGGGAGATATGTCGAAAATACGAACAAAAAGTAGTTTTTTTCTTTCTTCCTCCAAAATTAATAAATATTGTTTTATTATTTTCCTTAGGAGGCCCATTTTAGACCTCAAAATTCCTCTAATGACCATTCCATGGTGATGGTGGATATACACAATTGTACAAGAGAATCAGCTTGAGGAACAATTTATGTTTTAACTTTCATTTGCTTATTATTGAAGAGAACCAAAGGTTAATTTTCTCATTCATCATTGTTTTGATGGGAAATATGAACAATTGAGAAGGAAGATTGAAGCACCTTGAAGGATCTATAGTTCTAAAGCACTAAAGGTTTGAAAGCTTGTAATTGAGGAGCAACAAAAACAAACTATATTAAATTGATCATTGTGGTGATGGGGAATGTACGTAACCGAGGAAGAAAATTAGCAAGGAAGAAGAGACCTCAAGAAGTCATTGAAGGAGAGAAAGAAAAGAAAAGAATAGACATGATGAATCAGAGGGTTTCTTTGGAAACTAATCCAAATCCAATTATAGAGGATACCACAGTTCATCCTATTAATCCACCACAATTAAAAATGAAGCATTCACTAAAGGGACATTCAATTTCCACAATAGTTGTTGAACAAGCACCCCATGGAAGTATTCAAGAAGCAAAATATAGGTGCTCATTAGGGGATGTTTTAATTCCCACTTCAAGTCAAATTGATAAGTTACCATCTCAAGATGAAGCTCATGAAGAGGCATTGGACATGGAACCTATTGTTGAAGAAGAAAATGTTATCCGGACCATTGATGAGGATGTTGGACTTCCACCATCCAACTACCAGGAAGAGAATGAAGGACAACAAGCTACTACTGAAATGCCAGAGCATATTGTTGATGCGCTAGATGATAGAATTCCAACCCCCTTACCTACATTAGAAAGCACACGTCGAAGAACTCCGAAGCGTATACAAGTTGATGAAAGACTCCTCAATTCCATTGAAGGTACGCTATCTAAACGTAGTGTTGCTTATCAAACTCAACAGATACTAAATAAATATTTTGTTTCTAAATGTGATGGAGATAAATGTAGATCATTTTTGTCATTGTTAAAATCTAAGGGCATGAATATTGTTAGGAAAACGTTAGGGATAAAGATGATAAAGAATTATGGACCAAGTTCTCATATAGTTAAAAGCTTAGTAGATTCCTTTGGTAAAATTGGTAAGAACACACGTTCAAAGGACCTCAATGCAGCTTAGCATGTGTTGTCACAAGCAATTCTAAATAAGAACACCACGGTCCTTCATTTTCTCAAGCCTACATCCAAACTAGTTAATTTGAATGTAAAAACCCTCTATAGGTATTCTATTAGAAGAGAACATCTTGACACGACTGATCAGACAGATTTTTGGGCCTTTATTGGTCGGTCTCCAAGTCGCGACATGAAGCTAGTTGATTCAGTAAAGGGACTAGTGCAGAGTTTTTGGCATGATCACACAAGGCCTTCTTGAAACCAGAAGGATGTACTAAAACGGAGAAGGGGTTCAAAGGATCGTGAACCACATATTAAGCATCTTCTTGATATAACAAAGACATAACTATATGAGAAATTTAGGAATGAACATAGACAATTGAATTTGGGGCAAAGATCTTTTGAGAAATGTAAGCCCTGGTATGTTAGAATAAATAATCTTCGTAACACTTGTTGTTGTAGACACCATGTAGAATATGAATATTACTATGAAACATTTTTGTACATTCACCATGTGTTGCATACTAACCATGTGCAGGATTGCTCCCTGACAATACCACCGACTTCATTAAGAGAATTTGTTCATAGCATCATGTGCAATAGGTTTGAGGGGCAAACATACTATGAAAAATCTTGTTTGGATGGAACTTGCTCCAACTGTGCTGGAATGGCATTATTGAGCCAATGTATGCACGAGAGTGGAGACAGTGAATTTGGGAATATGGTTACAGAAATGAAAAGTTTCAAATATATAAGCTATGAAATAGTCCCAGGGAAAGAAAGCAAAAAAATACAATTGGTGACATCTCAAGTATGCATTTATCTAACATTTCATTCCTTACTTACAAAAAAAACTGATATTGAGATCATTTTGTGTCACCGGGTACAAGTTAGTGACTTCGTCAAGGAATTTATTGAAAAGACACATGAATATGTTCAGCATGTCCACTTGGCACGATGGTAGGATGCGAAGTTTAGAACATGCAAAGATACATTTCCCCGTGGTACTATACTTTCAGTTGTTTATTTTTCCAAGAACTACACTCTGCAACCTCAAAATGAGATCCAAAGTTAGTATTATCACTCTGAGCAGGTTTACTTGATGGTGCATATCACATATAAGCATGGCCCAAGTAACAATAAAGAGCAAAGAGAAATTCTGAAGGAATATCACTTCTACATAAGCCATGATAGGTACCATGACTTCCACTATGTACGTCATTGCTTCATCATGTTCTATGATCACTTGAAGGGTAGGAACATACAGATGGATCGACATTGGATTTGTTTTGATGGATGTGTTGGTTAATTAAAAAATGTATGCATATTTCAATGGTTGTGTTCATTGCATAAAAACTACAAAGTTCCACATATGTGGAACTATTTTGAGATTGGGCATGGTATAGGAGAGCATGATGGAGCCAGAGCATGTGTCAAAACAACCCTACGAAGAGAGGAATTGAAATTATCTACAGTATCTACATTCGAAATGTTCAATCTATAGTCAGGTGGTGCATGCTAGTGATGGGAGAGGAATCAACTATGCGAGTAGAATCCACAAGAAAGAGACATGTGGAGATGTTTTTTTGGGAGGTGGTAGACATAGATCATTCACATGCATGGGAATGCAAGAATGTGCTTGGGACTCATGGCTTTCATTCGGTTCGAAGCTCTGATAACCCAGTATTTGAAATTTGGACAAGAAAAATTGCTTGTTTTTTCCCGCCTTGTTGTGATGGTGACTGGGATGGGTGTGAATCATTGGATTGGGTTGATGGATGGGATCGCATATCACTTCCACTTGATCAGTGTGCAATTGTTGAGTTAACTCTGTTGGAAGAAGACCAATCATCTATTTCTATAGATTTTGATCATGTCTCAGACCTTGTACAACCTGCTATGATGCATTTCCTTCACATTTTTTTGTTTATTTACGTAGTCTTCAGACTCACATTAATGGCCTTGTATCACACGAAAAATATTTTGATCATATACCTACAATCATATTATGCAGGGCACATATACGCAATGGTTTCCTCAAAAGATAGTGAATGGGGTGGTGATTACTAGTTGGCACATTGTATAGAGGGAAAGAAAACCCTCATTATGTCCATGAATGACGATGAAAACACCCACTTCCCAATCAGGTCTATGGTTTTTAAAGGTGAATACCTTACACAGGAAAACAATGCAAGAAAGAAGGGTGGATATGTTTACAGGGATTACAAACCAGGTGCAAGTGTGTATCACTTTACCAACTTAATCATTGGTACAAACCTCTAGGTACGAATAATGCCTAGACAAAATTCATCGAAGGTACGCTACTTCTTATCAGATACAGAGCACGAGAGATTAATGGAGACCATCATTTTAAGATATGATCCGGAGGGCTTGGTTGTATGATAATAGGTGGGATCTAACATGATGAGGTATGTTACATAATTTTAATTTTCCCATGTATGTTGCTTATGAATATGTCAATTTTGTGTTCTTGATATGCCAAATTTTCGTAATGCAAGAAAGAAGGGTGGATATGTTTACAGGGATTACAAACCAGGTGCAAGTGTGTATCAGTTTACCAACTTAATCATTGGTACAAACCTCCAGGTACGAACAATGCCTAGCCGAAATTCATCGAAGGTACGCTACTTCTTATCGGATATAGAGCACGAGAGACTAATGGAGACCATCATTATAAGATATGATCCGGAGGGCTTGGTTGTATAATAATAGGTGGGATCTAACATGATGAGGTATGTAGGCCTAGTCATTGGTTAATGTTTGGTATATAGGCGATCATGTTTGATGCCTATGGTTTCCGTGATGATTCAAGCACATTGTAAACATCATGTAAATATGAAAATTAATGAAAACCCACGGCCAACTATGTCAATGCAACGAATAATGAGATGGGGGCATGATTTTCCTAAGGATAAGGAGGTGGGAATGTTAACCTTGAGCCTTTTTGGGGAAAATCCATGTGTCATGGGGAGAACCAATCAGAACTGTCAACTACCCTCTTTCTTGTCTTCTCTTCCCAACCATTTATTCTGCCAGAAGGTGGTTGAGGTAGTTATTGCTTGGAAGGGGAAGAGTATGGGAAATTTCGAATTGAGCAGAGCACCTAGTACTGGAATGTCGTGTTTTACTTGCATGGACAAGAAAACACCAGAACCATATACCAGTGTTGACCCATGCGTTCATGATTTGGATTTAATCTCATGTTTTGAGAGTTGCGGGATGTTCTGGCTCATTATCCATTCTCCATTCACGGAAAGCTCTTCAACAGCTGAGCTCTTTCGGTGTGTATCCTTCACGTTCTAGAAGTGTTTAGTGACATTTTGGTAGTAGCAGAGCTCTACCTGTGTATATCCTTCGCTTCAGCGAGTGTTTTTCCCTTAAAAATACTATGATTGCTGCGTTGCAGTGTTGTCTGAGACTACAGAGTGTATGAGACCTTATTACTCGTGTTCCAGAGTAAACCTGTGTTGTAGAGTCTCTCTGTGGTTGTTGTATTGTGCACCCTGGTTTGGGTCTGAACTATGTACAAGACTTAGGAATGGGAGAGACGTAGAACGTGCTTGATAACCCTAGTGTGGAACCTCACAATAAGATAAGAGTCGTTGGCGAACCTGCTATGCACATCCTGAAGAGCACTAGAAGGGAAGGTGTAGCCTGAGGGACTGTGGAGTAGAGAAGGGGACACTTCCTTGTGTTGGGTTTGTAGGCAGTGGGGAATCCAAGCCAGATAGGTCTTGTGAAGGTGTTCTTAGCTCTGTAGATGAGCTTACTATCTTAGCAGTTCTTCCTGCCCATAGCCTTAGAATCCTGATAAACCCAACTGGAAAGATGGCTTGGATAGTAGCCTGATAAACCCATCTATTGGCTTGGATGTGTCTAGTTGTGTTTGACCTGTTGAGTAACCTTTGGCTCGACAGTTTGATAAAACCAGTAGTGAGATGGCTTGACTATGTATAGTCTGATAAACCCATCTGTTGGCTTGACTGGTCCTTAAGGTGAAGGTTGGCTTGACTGTGAATAGTTTGTGAAACCCAACTGTGATATTGCTTGGTAGAGTGACCTGTGAAACCTATCTGTTGGAATGTTTTAACTTATATCCTGATAAACCCAATTGTGTTGGCTTGGCTGAGTGTTATTGCACCTTTGCTATGTATGAGTCTGCTAGTGTTCCCTTATTCCTTGAGGAAATCATGCCCAGCTCGAGGGTGGCAGTGTTACTAAGAGACTAAGGAGAACACTGGCCTATGGTTGGGTAGAACGTTGCAACGACATAGCTGGTTGCGGGACAAGTTCTGTTCAAGATAAGTGTTCTTGTCTATGTTATTCTCTATAATTGTATTCTTGTTTTGTGAATTTCTTGATGGAATGAGATGAACATATTGTTGTGATTGAATTGATGCATTGTTCCTTTGAATAAGTGCAAGTATAGGCATCCATGTATGTTTTTCCATCAATGCATTTCCAACTAAGTTGCAGGGTAGATTGGCCAGACCGGTAATGTCCTGAATGATCAGATTGATCCAAGAATTCAGTGGAAAAGCTGAGTTTTCTGCTAGGAATCCTCCTTTGTGCAAATTTGCAGGTTTGTGGGATGCGGGATGCAGAATACCATTTCGCAGAATATTGGTTTCCGCAGATTCCCTTCTGCAAATTTCTCTCCTCAACTTGCGAGATCACGGTGTCATGATTTCCATAATTCCTAATCCCGCAAGTCAAAGTTTCCGCACCATCGATCTTTGCAGGAGGATTCTCTGCCTTCGATCTGTTTTCAATGCGGGATGCAGGCTGCGAGAAGTGAGATCGCAAATTTCGTAACTTCCGACCACGCAACTTGGGCTTTTCACACCGTTAATTTTTGCGGGTGGATTCTGAACCATTGATTTGGTTCCAGTCTAGAGGATCATTGATTTTCGTCGCATTTTCTCTCCGCCATCTGTTCTCCCTTAATATCTTTCCTTGTAGATCGTCGAATCGATCAATGGAAGACGGGAGGGAGTGTGATAGTGTTGGGAAATGTCAAGATGTGGTCGCGACCATGCCCTGTGTTTCAATGAGCAGTAAAGGCTCTCGATGAAATTTTTAATTCCGCATAACAATGGGGTATGGGGATGTGACATTATGGTATTAGAGTTGTGGGTTGCAGCATTGGGCCTAGATGGGCCAAAAACCAGTCAAGAATACCCTCTAATACCAACTTGAGGTACACTACAGTGTGGTATCCAAGCTGTTGGTTGCAACATTGGGCCTAGATAGGCCAGGTGACAGTAAGTAAATGGTTTGCTTTTGAATTATTGTGTGTCTAACAAATGGTGTTGATAACACATTTTGCAGAGTCAAGTACATTTTGGAAAAGTAAGTTGTGGTTTAGCTATGAGAACCTATGACGGATATGATGCCCGGGACTCCTACAAGCATGCATGAGATGCCATGGGGGAAAATGTCCAAGTTGGAAATTACGACATAGAGTATAATGGAAGGAGATTCCAAGAGACACCGCCAAATATTGCAACCACCGTGAGAAGCCTGATTAAAGATCAGGAAGAGCAACATCAGTTGAATGCTGCTATGTTGCAGAGTTTGACAGACTTGCAAAGAAAGATAGCCACTGGATAGGGTATAGTAAAACCCGAAGGCAGTAAGAGTAGTACCAGAAGAAGAAGAAGGACTGCTAGTAGATCATCTGAATCAGAAGAAGCAAGTGGGGATTCAAGCTCTTCTTCTCGCAAGGGAAAGAGAAAGAGGCACCATAGAGATCGCTCTCAGGATGAATTCAAGAAGGATAAAGCTCCTACATTTGATGGCGAGGTAAACAATGGACAAGAAGCTGAAGTTTGGCTTCTTGGGATAAAGAAGTACTTCCAAGTTCAGGATTATTCAGGGAACATGAAGGCAAGGGTTTCCATATTCAGCTTGAATGGAAGGGCATCCATTTGGTGGGAGCACTTCAAGCAAGTAAGGAAGATTAGTGAAAGAAGAATTAAGTGGAAACGATTCCAGAAGTATTTCAAGTAGAAATACCTCTCTGACAGGTACTATGATGACAAGATCAAGGAATTCCATGAACTGAGATTGGGACAACAGACCATGGAGGAGTATGCAAATAAGTTCCTAGAATTGTTGAGATATGTCAGTTATATCAAAGATGAAAAAGTGAAAATCCAGCGTTTCTTGAGTGGATTGCCTCAGTCTTATAAAGACATAATTGAGTTTTATGAGTCTAGAACTCTTGTAGAAGCAATAAGGAAAGCTAAGTATTTCTATGAGCAAAGCAAAGGAAAACCTAATTACCATAAGGCATGGAAAGACAAGAAGATTGAGAAGACTAACCAAAGGAAGAAGGGTTTTAAACCTTCTAGCTTCAGAAATCAATAGAAGCATCCATTCCAAGCTGAAAAGAAGCTAGCTAGAGTGGTGGGAGAAAAGCCAAGGGATCCACAACAAATTAGAGAACCAATCCAATGTTGGAGATGTGTAGGACCCCACATGTGTAGGAAATTTCCACTCGAGAATGAGGGTGCAAGGCCAACTTATAAAATTCAAGAAGTAGAAATAGTGGGTCAAGTAGCAAGGGTTGTCCCTAGGATTTATGCAGCACTAGAGGACCGCTAGGTAGATCACCATTCAACTATGGTTGAAGTTGCAGGTAAGATTGTTGAGCAATCTATTTCTATTTTGATTGACCCTGGTTCTACTCACAGTTACATTATTCCCAGAGTGGTGGAGATTTGTGCCTTTAAGAAAGTAAATCATAGCAAATCTTGGTTAGTTCAGCTAGCCACTAGAACTAAGAGGAAGGTTAGCGAAGTGGTGGAGAAATGTCCATTGGTTATAAATGGATTGGTCACTTGTGTAGATCTGAATGTAGATCTGAAATGTCCATTGGTTCCTTTGGTGTTCTCATCAGAATGGATTGGTTAGAAGCTCACAGAGCAAAGCTTGACTGTTATAATAAATCTTTTGAGTGCTTGGATGAAGAAGGCAACTCAAGGATTGTTAAAGGCATTCCAAAGGTTATTTTTGTGAGGCAGGTTTCAACAATGCAGTTGAAGAAGTTCTGTAGGAAAGGTTGTCAGTTATATGCAGCTCACATTTTGGAGGCACGAGAGGATGAAACTCCTAGGTTGGAGGACTTTCATGTGTTGTAGGAATTCATGGATGTTTTTCCTGATGAGATTCTAGGGCTTCCTCCAAATAGGGACATTGATTTCACAATTGAACTTGTGTTAGGAGTGGAACTAGTGTCCAAGACACCCTACACAATGAGTACACCAGAAATGCTAGAGCTGAAGATGCAACTGCAAGAGTTGTTGGAGAAGAAGTATATCAGACCCAACGTGTCTCCTTAGGGAGCACCGATTCTGTTTGTAAAGAATAAAAATGGTACACTTAGATTGTGTATTGATTACAAACAGTTGAACAAAGTCACAATAAAGAATAAGTATCCTTTTCCTAGGATTGATGACCTCTTTGATCAAATGAGAGGAGCAAGGGTATTTTCCAAGATTGACTTGAGGTCGGGTTACCATCAGGTGAGAATCAAGGATGAAGACATTCATAAGACAACCTTCAGAATAAGGTATGGAAATTATGAGTTCGTAGTGATACCATTTGGTCTTACAAATGCACCAGCTACATTTATGTGCCTTATGAATAGTGTCTTCAGCAGGTATTTGGACAAGTTTGTTCTTGTTTTCCTTGATGACATTTTTGTTTATTCTAAGAATGAGGAAGAACATGAAGAGCATTTGAGATTGACATTACAATTTCTTAGGGAGCATCGATTGTATGCAAAGCTGAGCAAGTGTGACTTCTATAGAGATAGAATTCAGTGTTTGGGTCACATTATCTCAGAAGAGGGTATATCTATGGACCCTGAAAATATTGAAGCCATTATGAATTTGCCTACTCCAAGAAATGTGCCAGATGTGAGATCTTTTATGGGACTTGCAGGATACTACAAGAGATTCATTGAAGGATTCTCCAAGGTTTCACATGCCATCACTTCTTTGTAAAAGAAGGGGATAAAGTTTGAATGGACAGTGAGGTGTGAAGAAAGATTCTAGCCGTTGAAGAATCTTCTCACCAGTGCACTGGTTTTGAAAGTTGTAGACGGCCCAGAGAAAGATTTTTTGGTGTGTACTGATGCATGTGGTCAAGGGCTTGGAGGATTCCTTATGCAAGACAACCACGTTATATGTTATGAGTCAAGAAAGTTGAAGGATCATGAGAAGAACTATGCTACTCATGATCTGGAACTTATAGCCATAGTACATGCTCTCAAGATGTGGAGGCATTACATGATGGGCAGAAGATTCGAGTTGAGGACAGACCATTGTGGTCTGAAGTATTTATTTGATCAGCCTACTCTAAATGCTAAGAAAGCCAGATGGCTAGAGTTTTTATGTGAGTTTGATTTTGAGATCAAGCACATAAAGGGGAAAGAGAATAAGGTGGCTGATGCACTCATCAGGAAGATACAGGAAATGCATGTGGCATCTCTTAGTATTTCCCAATCAGATCTGAGGCAATATATTGTTAATGATACTGCTCGAGATGAAATGTATGTGCAAGTAAAAGACAAATTGCAGCAGCAAAGTCTTGAGAAGAGATATGAGGGATATAAATTGGAAGAAGATGGACTTCTTACTTATAAGAAAAGAATTTACATTCCAAAGGGAGCATATTTGAGGAGAGTTCTTATGGACAAGATCCATCAAGCTCCATATTTCAGTCACCCTAGATATCGAAAGACAGTTTCTACAGCTAGAAAGAAGTACTTTTGGCTAGGAATGAAAAAGGACATGGCTGAATACATTTCCGGGTGCATGAAATGTCAGCAGGTAAAGGTTGAGCATCAACACCCTGCAGGTTTGTTGCAGCCTTTGCTAGTTCCAGAATGGAAATGGGAAGTTATTTCCATGGATTTTATTACAGGATTGCCGATGACTTGGAGACAACATGATTCCATCATGGTTGTGGTGGACAAGTTGACGAAGGAAACACATTTTATATCGGTTAAGTCTATGCATAAGACTGATGACATTGCAAAGATCTCCATGAAGGAAATTTTCAAATTGCATGGATTTCCTAAGGCAATATTCTCTGATAGAGATGTCAAGTTCACTTCCAATTTTTGGAAGGGGTTGTTTGCGGATTTGGGTACAAAGCTGAAATTTAGCACTGCTTACCATCCTCAGATTGATGGTCAGACAGAGAGAGTTAATCAAGTGCTGGAAGACATGCTTCGCATGTATGTGATGGACGAACCAACCAAGTGGGAAGATTACTTACACTTGGTATAGTTTGCTTATAATAATGTACAACAAGCATCCTTGGGGATGAGTCCGTATGAATAATTGTATGGCATAAGGTGTAGGACACTAGTGACTTGGGATATTCCAGTGAACAAGGTTGTGCTTGGTCTAGAATTTCTCAAGGAGATGGAGCAAGAGGTTGTAAAGATCAGGCAGATGCTAAAAGCATCCCAGGACAGAAAGAAAATCTATGTTGATAAGCATAGGGTGAACATAGAGTTCAGTGTTGGGGATCATGTTTACCTCTGAGTGAGGGCAAAGAAGAGTTCCTTGAAGCTTGGGAGTCCCCAAGATAATGTGGGCCGTTTGAAGTGCTTGAAAGAATAGGGGCAGTTGCATATAGACTTTCATTGCCTGCTAGCACTAGAGCTCATAATGTTTTTCATGTTTCTTTTCTTAAGAAATATATACATGACCCTAACCATGTGATAAATTGGGATGTGATTCAGGTGGAACCCGAGGGAGAGCTCTGAATCAAGCCAATACGCATCCTCGACAGGAAGGTCACCATGCTCTAGAACCGATCCATAGGACAGGTAAAGGTGCAATGGGAGCACTACAGTCCTGAAGAGGCTACATGGGAGCTGGAGGATGCCATGCGATTGGCACATCCATTTTTGTTCAATTCTGCGGAGCACTGAGGCGATGCCAGTGTAGCATTTTGTTCAATTTTGTAGCACTGAGGATAGTTCTATTGAAGGGGGAGGGAAATGTAACAACCCAGTTTTGACCCCATTGCATTAATATATATGATGTAAATATTATATCGAATCATGACAAGGAGCTCAAGGCCAAGGCCATGTCATTGGTTAATGTTTGGTATATAGGTGATCATGTTTGATGCCTATGGTTTCTGTGCTGAGTCATGCACGTTGTAAACATCATGTAAATATGAAAATTAATGAAAACCCATGGCCAACTATGTCAATGCAATGAATAATGAGATGGGGGCATGATTTTCCTAAGGATAAGGGGGTGGGAATGTTAACCTTGAGCCAGTTTGGGGAAAATCCATGTGTCATGGGGAGAACCCATAAGAACTGTCAACTACCCTCTTTCTTGTCTTCTCTTCCCAACCATTTATTCTGCCAGAAGGTGGTTGAAGTAGTTATTACTTGGAAGGGGAAGAGTATGGGCAATTTCAAATTGGGAAGAGCACCCAGTCCTGGAATGTCGTGCTTTACTTGCATGGACAAGAAAACACCATACTGTATGCCAGTGTTGACCCACGCGTTCATGATTTGGATTTACTCTCATGTTTTGAGAGCTGCGAGATGTTCTGGCTCATTATCCATTCTCCATTCATGGAAATCTCTTCAGCAGCTGAGCTCTTTCGGTGTGTATCCTTCATGTTCTGCGAGTGTTTAGTGACATTGGGGTAGCAGCGGAGATCTACCTGTGTATATCCTTCGCTATGGTGAGTGTTTTTCCCTTAAAAAGACTGCGATTTCTATGTTGCAGTGTTGTATGAGACTACAGAGTGTATGAGACCTTGTTACTTGTGTTCCAGAGTAAACTCATGTTGTAGAGTCTCCCTATGGTTGTTGTATTGTGCACCCTGGTTCAGGTCTGAACTATGTACAAGACTTAAAATGGGAGAGACGTATAATGTTCTTGATAAAACTAGTGTGGAGCCTCACAATAAGATAAGAGTGGCTGTTGAACCTATTATGCACATCCTGAAGAGCACTGGAAGGGAAGGTGTAGCCTAAGGGACTATGGAGCAGAGAAGGGGACACTTCCTTGTGTTGGTTGTGTAGGCAATGGGGAATCCAGGCCAGATAGGTATTGTGAAGGTGTTCTTATCTCTATAGATGAGCTCACTAGCTTAGAAGTTCTTCCTTCCCATTGCCTTAGAAGCCTAATAAACCCAATTGGAAAGATGGCTTGGCTGGTAGCCTGATAAACCCATCTATTGTCTTGGTTGTGTTTGGTTGTGTTTAACTTGTTAAGTAACCTTTGGCTTGAAAATATGATAAACCAAGTAGTGAGATGGCTTGACTGTGTATAGTCTGATAAACCCATCTGTTGGCTTGAATGGTCCTTAAGGTGAAGGTTGGCTTGACTGTGAACAGTCTGTGAAACCCAACTGTGAGATGGCTTGGTAGAGTGGCCTATGAAACCCATATGTTGGAATGTTTTACCTTATAGCTTGATAAACCCAACTGTGTTGGATTGGCTAAGTGTTATTGCACCTTGGCTATGTATGAGTCTACTAGTGTTCCCTTATTCCCTGAGGAAATCATGCCTATCTCGGGGGTGGTAGTGTTGTTGAGAGACTAAGGAGCACACTGGCCTATGGTTGGGTGGAACGTTGCAACGACATAGCTGGTTGCGGGACAAGATTTGTTCAATATAAGTGTTCCTATCTGTGTTATTATGTTATTCTCTGCAATCGTATTCTTGTTTTGCAAATTCCTTGATGGAATGACATGAACATATTGTTGTGATTGAATTGATGCATTGTTCCTTTGAATAACTGCGAGTATAGGCATCCAAGTATGTTTTTCCATCAATGCATTTCAAAATAAGTTGTAGGGTAGATTGGCCAGATTGATAATGTCCTGAATGATCAGATCGATCCAAGAATTCAGTGGAAAAGTTGAGTTTTCTGTTAGGAATCCTCCTTTGTGCAAATTTGCAGGTTTACGAGATGTGGGATGTGAAATACCATTTTGCAGATTCCCTTTTGCAAATTCCTCTCAGAAACTTACGGAATGCGGGATGCGGGATCGCGGTGTCATGATTTCCATAATTCCCAATCCCGCAAGTCAAAGTTTTCGCGCAGTCGATCTTCGCAGGAGGATTCTCCATTGTCGATCTGTCTCCGATGCGGGATGCAGGCTGCGGGAAGTGAGATCGTAAATTTTGAAAGTTTCGACTTTACAACTCAGGCTTTTTGCACTATTGATTTTTGCGGGTGGATTCTAAACCGTTGATTTGGTTCCATCCTGTGGGATCATTGATTTTCGTTTCGTTTTCTCTTCACCGTCCGATCTCCTCTGAGATCTTTCCTTGCAGATCGTTGAATTGATCAATGGAAGAAGGGAGGGAGCATGACAGTGTTGGGAAATGTCAAGATGTGGTCGCAACCATGTCCTGTGTTTCGATGAGCAGTAAAGGCTCTTTATGAAATTTTTAATTTCACATAACAATGGGGTATGGGGACGTGACACAAAATTTCTCTTGTATGTCAAGTTAATGAACATGCCAAATTTTACATATGATCAATAAACCCTAAGATTATGAATGATCATGTAAATATCAGTAACATGATCATGTCAATATCAATCATATGATCATGACAATATCAATCATATGAACATGTCAAGATCTCATTCACATGTTAAACATAACATTAGAATACATACATGTACCTCTTTAGGTCATACTGGTCAAAGTTCTTTGTAGGCTCTCTTATAGGATTAAAACCCTAATTTTTCAAGTAGGTCATATTGTCAATGTTTTCAGCTGATATATAAAACTAGAATGATGGAAACAAGTACAATGAAACCCTCAACAAACCCTAACGCACAAGCTCATGAGGAAACCCTAAAATAAGAGTTTCCTTCTCCTTCATGTGCAATTCCAAGAGGACAAATACAAGACATGAAGTGTCTTACAAATGAAGAACATGACTCTTATTTATGCGTGACTCTAACTTTACAAGTGGGGCTTCACTAACATGTGGGACCACATAACTTAATTTTACATTTACATTAGACACCAAGCATTTTATGCCAACGAAGGCCAAACTTGGAAAACCGCGGATGGTGGGGTTGTGGTTGGCGTTGCCATATTTCCCCTACCCAAACATGCTAGCAGGAGTTGACAGAATTCAAAATTGTGACTCTATGACGTTTTTTGCGCACCGGGCACAAGTCCACCAAGTGTCCCTAAACGGTATCTGGAGGTTACCTAAAACTCGCCATAGATCGATGCTCGGGCCTCCGATCGATGAACCATCGATTCTATTGGATTCATGACATCATATTTTAGCTAGGGGGGCCCCTCTCTCGCCTGTCCATTACCTGGTGACTTCCATATACAGTGGTTTCTAAAACTAGGGTTTCGCTCAGCAGGGGACAATGCATTTCACGCCAATGAGGGCCAAACTTGGAAAACCACGGACAGTGGGGATGTGGTTGAAATTTCCATATTTCCCATGCCAAAACACGCCAGCAGGAGTTGACAGAATTCAAAATTGTGGCTCTGTGACGTTTTTTGTGCATCGGGCACAAGTCCACCAAGTGTCCCTAAATGGTATTTGGAAGTGACCTGCAACTCACCATATATCGATGCTCGAGCCTCTAATTGACGAACCATCGATTCTGTTGGATTCATTACATGGTATTTTAGCTAGGGGGAGCCTCTCCTGTCTGTCCATTTCCCAGTGACGGTGGGGATACGGTTGGCGTTGCCATATTTCCCATGCCCAAACATGCTAGCAGGAGTTGACAAAATTCAAAATTGCGTCTCCGTGACATTTTTTGCGCACCGGGCAAAAATCCACCAAGTGTCCCTGAACGGTATCTAGAGGTGACCTGCAACTCACCATAGATCGATGCTCGAGACTCCGATCGATGAACTGTCAATTCCGTTGGATTTGTGACATGGGATTTTACCTAGGGGGGCCTCTCTCTCCTGTCCATTTAATGTGACCTCCGTATACAGTGGTTTTTGAAACTAGGGTTTTGCTCAGTAGGGGACAATGCATTTTACACTAGCGAGGGACAAACTTGGAAAACCACAGATGATGGGGCTGCGGTTGGTGTTTCCATATTTCCCATGCCCAAACACGCTAGCATGAGTTGACGAAATTCAAAATTACGGCTCTGTGAGTTTTTTTGCACACCGGGCACAAGTCCAGCAAGTGTCCCTGAACGATATCTAGAGGTGGCCTGTAACTCACATAGATCGATGCTCAGGCCTCTAATCAAGGAACCATCGATTTTGTTGGATTTGTGATATGGGATTTTAGCTATGGGGGGCCTCTCTTGCTTGTCCATTGTCTGGTGACCTCCGTATACGGTGGTTTCTGAAACTAGGGTTTTGCTCAGTAGGGGAGAATGCATTCAGACCAATAAGGGCCAAACTTGGAAAACCACTGACAGTGGGGCTGCGGTTGGCATTTCCATATTTCCCATGCCCAAAAATGCTAGCAGGAGTTGACAGAATTCAAAGTTGCGGCTCTGTGATGTTTTTTGCGCACCGGCCACAAGTCAACCAAGTGTCCTTGAACGATATCTAGAAGTGACCTACAACTCACCATAGATTGATGCTAGGGCCTCCGATTGACAAACTGTCGATTCCGTTGGATTCGTGACGTGGGATTTTAGCTACGGGGCATCTCTCCTCCCTTTCCATTTCCCGGTGACCTCCGTATACGGTGGTTTATGAAAATAGGGTTTCGCTCAGTGGGGGACAATGCATTTCACACCAATGGGGGCCAAACTTGGACAATGAATTTCATGCCAATGAGGGCCAAACTTGGAAAACCGTAACTCTAACTAGGGTTTACTGTTTAACATGCATGGCCCATAACCATAACCCTATCAGGGAAACCCTAATCCTAACCCTAATCTTATCTTACTGTCATAACTCAGTTCAGAATTAGTCTAATGTCCATCTCAACTTTTTCAAATCCGATGGACTTATGCTTCAAATCATGTTGATTCACGAAGTTGGTTCTCGGTCTTTGGATTCTATTGTAGTTCCTTTAATGTTAAGTGATTAGTCATTGGGTGCATGAGGTTTGTTGAATAATGTTGTTGGTCGTTGATGAAATGTGAAGCATGTATTGCACTTAGTTTTATTAAATTACACTTGGACATTGACTTAACATGTAATTTAATCATCCAAACTCACAATTTTTAATTAGATATATCCAGTTGGTGTGCATGTAGTGAGTTCATTGAAACCTTGAAATACATTGTATTGCACTTAGTTTTATTAAATTACATGAGCAATAACTTTGACTTTACTTGTAATGATCATCCAAAATCACAATTTCTAATTAGATATCCAATTAGTGTGCATGTAGTGAGTTCATTGAAACCTTTAAATATAATAGTTTTTTCTTTTGACATAGTGAATCCATAAGTAATAGATAATCCACACAAATCAACACAAGAACATCTGGAAACCAAAGAACAAATACAAAGTGAAATGTATCATTCATTTATAAGTGAAATGTCAATGTACATGTCTCCAAAAGTACATCTATCCAAAAGTACATATATATCCAAAAGTATCCAAAAGTACATATATATCCAAAGTATCCAAAAGTACATGTGTCCAAAACTATCCAAGCCACATGTACATGTATCGAAATGTACATATATCCCATAAGACACATCAAAACTCAAGCTTCCTCTTGTTCTTTCTCGACGTTGATCCTCTAGGCACAACTCTAGGACCAGTGTGCGTCTCTGGATCTTGCAAATTAAATATCAATTGTTAAACTCAACTAACTATGTACTAATACATTATCTCAATAAAATACCATATCTAAATTAACTCAACAATTATCAACATGTTCATGGACGTTGCATGAAACACTTGGTCATTAATGGGCATCTCACCTCAACGAGAGACTGTGACAAAGGGGATTGTGTTCCTTATGTAGCAGATGGAGCTATTGGTTGAACACCAAGGATGGTTGCATCCATGGTCGAACCAGAGGGGGCAAGAACTATTGTTGGTGGTGGTGGCTACAATCACCAAATGTTGAAATAGTTAGACACGTGCATGAATAAACAATAGACAACAATAACAGACTAGGTCTAGATCATGTTCAAATAGTTGTACCTCTGGGTGGCTTGTCGTTATTGCAGATGCCACATTGATTGTTGCATCAATAACTCTTGTTGCTGGTGGCTACAATCACCAAATGTTGAAATAGTAAGACATGCATGAATAAACATTAGATAACAATAATAAACTATGTAACGATCATGTTGAAATAGTTGTACCTCTATGTGACTTGTTGCCATTGCAGATGCATCACTGACTGCTGCATCAACCATCCTTGCGAGGTTTTCAATAGTAAACTTTGGCTCTTGATGCAGTTAACATGCAAATCAAACATTACCAAAAACAATTTATGCATTGGATTTCAAGTTAACCAACAAATATCATCGAAGGATATACATTATCATGGTATTAGTAGCTCCATGGTCATGGACAACTGGAGTCTTGCTAGGAGTAGGCCGCCTCATATACAAATGACCCTTGTTCACGTATGTCCTAGGAGGAGATACAAATCCACGCAATGGTCCAGATGTTTCAATTGGTGCCTATAGTCAGCAAGTGTTCATGTAGTTAGACAAGCATGATTCAACGAACATACATGTATTTAAAAAATGACATTTTTAATTGTTTACCTGGAGCCTAGATGTTTCCTCGGTCGATACGACCATGGCTTCTACCTCCATCAATGCTTCCCACATGAAGGATATGGCATCTGCAAGTTTAATAATTGTAAATATTAGACCGTAGATAGCATTAGGGAACTAACATGTACGATATGTGGAAATTAACAAATTAACAAGTCTTAAAAAATTGAAAATTTAAAATGTTCACCTCAGTGTGAGATAGGACAATGGGTGCTATATGAATCTCTCCACCAATGAAGGGATCAGTGGATGGAATGCCATGCCCCCTTGTAGAGTGTGGAACATCAGACTCTGGGGCATCACTGTCGGCATAAAGCATCAACTGCAAGTTCACAAAATTAATATATTAGCTCAAACTATACATATGTGTACAAAGAGGAAACTAAATGAAGAATTTATTACAATTAACCATCTACATACATCACTCAAAAGACCACTGAAGGCAACATCTGAGGAAAGACCATAGCAGGGACGACCACACGATACGCACTTGTGAGGCTCAAAAGTAGGTTGGGGATGTGCTGATGGTGCTGCACTAGTAGATGGTCCTGCACTAGTGGTTGGTACTGCACTAAAAGATGGTCTTGCACCATGATGACCTGGTGTATGTACCACACCAGGGACAGATGTCCCTTCCTCACCCATATGTTGAACCATAGTGCTATGACGAACAACTGTCCGTGCCAAACTCAAGTATGCATCACATGTCTGTGGAATAACATGATGTACATGTGGGATATCTGGCCCAGGTAAATCCCTGCGAGGTGCAAGGATAGGGCGATCAAGGTCTCGAAGCCTGGCATTAGGTCAGTTTTGGGGAATCCCCCCACCAATCCCCCGAAACTGTAAGATATCAAAATAGTTTACGTGTTTACCCAACATGAACTCTGCATACATCTTTTGAAGGAAATACAGGAGGATTTCCCTGTTGTTATGTAGTGGCATATCAAAAACCATATACCATCTGTCCATCTAGTTATCAACAAATGGTTGAAATGTGCACCACTCAATATAGATATGAGGTCTGTTTGCATTTGGGATTTCCCCCGTCCGAGGGCCCCTAAACAATGAAAATACACGCTCTTTAGTTATTTTCAACTTTTTGATTGCATTGTAGTCTAGCCCGTCAATGTACTCTTGTCTTTTTCTTTCTCTATATGATGTAATATCATATAGTACGTTGCTTGACAATGAAATAGTCTCAACAATTACATCCAAAGTAGATGCAAGTGAGCGGCAAATCCGGTCACCACCACTAAAAGCCGTACTAAGTCCCCTCAAGCGGGAAAGATCAATCAGTATCTCGACATTTGTGTCCATAGCCGCAACTGCAATAAAAACATCAATAAGAAAATCATTAGAAACATATACATGGTATATAATGACGTCTCTTCAAAATTGAAAATGTAAATTAAATCAAACTCAAGTAAGCAATTTAATGGCATTCACTTACATACATTTAAAACTTAAAATTAAACATTTAACAATTAAATAGTAAGTTTCATTCAACTTCTTTCTAGAAGTTAAGGCGCTTCTTAACCCTCATTGGTGACTTTTCCGTGCACACTTGGGTTTAAACTTTTTTGAACTTAGGAGTGCTATTTTTACATGTTTTGGCCTTTACGTCCCTTGGATATGTAAAAGACAGGGGCAAGGGACTATTAGGATATGTGAGGCAAGAAAAGGGGTGATACAGGGCTAGCACCAATCCTCTAAATATAATTGACTCGATCGTGGCTGGGAACACTCTCATGACACACTCTAGGTAGTTCATGACATGTTCACCATTTCCGTTGTTGTATAAACATGGAAATCAACCAAAAGTGACATGGAAAAATGGAGAATTTGTGGACTGGAATACAATTGGTTGTAGATGAGCTTAGAGACTTGACATGTAGAAATATATTACCCATTGTTTTTACTATTTTAAAAAACTATTGATAAACCTAGTGATGCAAGGGCACAGGCTATTTGAGTAAAGTCATTTATGAATTTGCTAGGTCAAGGGAACTTAGGGAGACCTAGGGTCTCACATGTTTCTAATTTGCTTTATTTTGTTGAGAGGTTCAATAAAGAAGATAAGGATACTAGACCCTTTTAACAATGTAATTGATAGGGTTAGTTGAGCATTTCCATAATTGTAGCATCTAGTTAGTGAATTGTCAAGTGAGTCTCACATGTTATAGGATCAAAGAAGCAGAATTCAAATTGTATTTAGTTTAGGTGATGACCTTTAATTAATTAGCTTTTTGGTAGCTCAATAGATCTAGGGTCAGAACTGCAGATGATTATGAACTCTTCGACGGTGCGATGAATATCGGGGTTGTATGGTGGTGTCAGGACGTGTTGACTTGTAAATTCGATATCACCGTGAGAATGTTCATATATTTCAACTTTTTTGTCATTACGATAAGGCCAGGGGCACAGAGGGTAAGTCATATGTGCAGAACAAGAACAAAGTGTTGAGGAAGGTATAATTAAAACACAAATGAGGTGGGTGCTATAACCAAGAAGTGCAAATATTTTAGTAGAAAAATGGTGGTGGCTGCTAAAACTGGAGGAAGGAGTAAAATTAGTCATAGTTACTAGTTTTAACTCTGTGTTTATATATATATTGTTGATTTATATATAATACATTGTTTTATGTTTAAAAGGGCAGATCCGAGAGGCACTTTGTTAATGTGTTCTGGCATTTAGTTAAGGGTGATTAACTAAGAGGTAATGTATAACTACATACACTTGTGATGAAATTTTGAGAAACCAAGTTACTATTTTTTATGCATTTTTTCTATTCACGCTTGTGCATGTATTTCATCTTGTTATAGCCATTTCCAAGGAAACTTATTCAATTAGTATCATGGGGAAATGGCCTTTGACGGTTGGAAATTTGGGTTTCATGTGGATGGATACATTGTATAAAGGGAGGAGTTCTATATTTTTCGATTTTTGGTTGCGTTAGGAATTTTTGAGTTCTTGTAAAGGAATTCATTGTAATTATTCACTCATCTGGGTTAAGGGAGATGTGAATTTAATTAGTGACTGGGTTATTTCCAATTTGCAAAATAATACAAAATTTGGTTGTTTTAAACTATTAAAAAACCGTATTTTAGGTTTAGAATTGACAAAAAAAATGTTATGGGTGAATGAATTCCCTGATTAAATGACAATTCATCGGTGGATTTCCCTCCCCTCCAACTAAATTGGCCTCCTCCAATACTCCACGACACCCAATTCACCCCAATTCGCTCCCGATATTCGTGTTCCTGATGGAAGAATGCGTCGTGGGTTTCGGAATTATGTATATAAATTAATTTTAATTTTACAAATTGCGTACGCGTTTTATAACTACATATAGTGTACACATTTTGTATTTATACCAGCGTAGATCCAAATCCTAGGCTCTATCAAGCGCCGAGAGGGATCAAATCTCTCTAGGTGCAAACCTCTTCTTCGGTATTACACTCAATGAGCTATCAACTTTGGTGTGTCCTATATATACCATTGATTTGATTCAAACCAAAATACACATCTTTTTATTTAAGGTCAACATATAATATATTTATTATTAATATTTAATATTATTTATGGCCAACATATAATATTTAATATTATTTTTTATTTTGTTAGGAACGAACATTACAACATCTCCCCATAAATGGTTTTAAAACCATATGCAATGCCCTCCTAAAACCATAGGTTGTTTAGGAGGCCTTGCACATGGTCTTAAAACAATTTGCAAGATCCTCCTAAACCATCTAGAATAAAATCATGGGTTTTTTTTAGGAGGCCTTGCACATGGTTTTAAAACCATGTGCCAGGTCCTCCTAAACCATATACAATAAAACCATGGGTTGTTTAAAAGGCCAACAATTTTTTTGCAAATAATTCAATTTTTATTTTTTTATTATTTTGTTAGGTAAGAACATTACAACATCTCCCCCATATTGTGTTTTTTTATGATTCACATTTTTTTTGGATAATTAAATTTTTACTTTTTTATTGTTTTGTTAGGTAGGAAGATTACAACATCTCCCCCATATTAGGTTGTTTTTTGGCGGACATTTATTTTGTTTTATAATTAAAATAACTATTTTTTTATTAATAAATATAACGTTATGTAACGTTACAAGATCTCCCCCATACTGGGCTGGGCTGTAGAGAGCCTCTCGGCTCAATAATGCGTACCCAATATGTTTGCCTATCCTACATGTCTCATGACATGTTAGGCTCGGGTTTAACCATAACAAGTGCTATGTAGCAGAAACACGTTATATTTTTATGTAACGTGATCGTGTTTTCAAAAACTAGGATTACATCTAAAAGGGCCCTCGTCTTCTTGCAGTGACCCATTATAATAATTTTAAATTCATGTTTGATTATGTATTTACGTTGTTTTAATAGTGTTATTTGATTAACTTTTATTAAATAATTGAAATTCTAATTAGCGTAATTTTTCTATTTACATAGATGTTGTGTTTTTGAAAATAAAGTTTATTTTGACAATGTATGTATGTGGTGGCTTTATAAACTATGTTAATTGCTTCTCAAACTAAAATATAGTTGTTTCTCAAATTAAAATATAAAATACAAAGAACAACAAATTCACGATGTTAAAAAACTCAATGACAAAGAGTGGCACCAAGGACGTGGATGCATTTGAGCTTGCAATTTTTTTTTAAACAACTTTATCACACGTGCTGAAGTTGGTGATATTCATACCGAAGTTGAGCTTGTAGTTTTTATAAATAAGAACTACATGTAGTTGCGGGTGAACTGAACTTGACAGTAAACTAGTAATTTTGTAGTAGTGAGTATTTTCAATGGATTACTTCAATGGCAAGAAGCAAGAAGATTTCAAAACATGAGGTATAACAATTTTAATCTAAGTTGGAAATCAATAAGTATATATACACTATTGGTATTTAATAATTAAAACTGATGAATAATTAACATGTTCCATGTTTTAAAAACATGGGTAAATATAGTTACAACAATTCTAATCTAAGTCGGTGACAAAATAAATGTAATTAAATTAATGAATTTGGATTTTTGGTTTTGAACTTTCTCAATATTTATAACGTAAGCGTAGAGATTAATGCATTTCAACATTTTATACATTCGGTGTAGAAATGGATAGATCTCGGTAAGTGGAGGTAAATCTAAGATGCAAACTAAAATAAGTTGTTTCTCGTTATGTTTTTGTCAACATAGTGATCCATTGATATGCATAATCGATATACATACTCTATGAGTATTTAATTTCTATGAACATAGAGATCAATCGATATGCATACACTATTAGTTTTTAATAATTAAAATTGACGAATAACGAACATGTTCTATATTTTAAAAACATGGGAATAAATATACTTACAACAATTCTAATCTAAGCTAACAAAATACATGTAATTAAATAAATGAATTTGGAATTTTGGTTTTGAACTTTCTCAATATTTATTAAGTAAATTTCACGTAGAGATTAATGGATTTTAACATTTTATACATCTTTCATAGAAATGGATGGAATTGAATACCTCAAGGTAAATCTATGCTGCAGATTAATCGAATTTTAGGGCTGGATAGCTAAGATTTACTTAAGACTTTGCTCTCTCAATTTGCAACAGCTGGAACATAACCTACAGAATAAAACATTTCTGAGCGAAAACCACCAGGAATTTTGGTCAAGTTCTTTGAGTTCATCATAATATTCCATGAAAGCAATTGAAAACATTACTCTCAAACTAATAAGTCTAAACAAGAACGAATATTTGAGTATTTAAAAGTGATCTCATTTGAATCATATTTAACGGTATTAACTTATTTACAGATTGTAGGTTGTGAACTCATGCTAGTATGTATTGCATGCTCCAATTCCTATATACATGAGTTCCTAGTTATCTTAAAAAATGGAGGGCTGTCATTAAAAAAAACTGGTCAAATATCTGCAAGATAATTTATTTTTGTATTAAGATCATTCAGGATTGTATAAATTACATCCATGGAACAAAAATTAATGATTAAAATTAAGAATTCCTAAATTTCCCAGAAATTGTTTTAGTTTATAAGATTGCATTAAGGATTAAGGCCAGTTAGCGATTGTTGTTATATGTATGGAACCTGAATGGATGCAAACCAAGGAATTGGGGTTGGAGCTGCTGGAGGTTTCCTGGAGTCGTTATAATTATAAACAAAAAGACGAGGCCTTGAGGCGAGCAACTTGACCAGTTCCATGAACGGAATGCAATGGACTTGCACCAATGAGCGAACAAGCAGTACATGGGGTTTGTTGTCTCCCATTTGCAGAAGTGAAAAATAACTCTAGAGTTGTTGTTGTAATATTGATACCGATTGGAATAATAATCACAATCTAAAAATTTAAACCCAAGCTTTAGTTGTCGATTGAAACAGATGCGGTTCCATAGAGTATTGTTTCCATAAAAGTGGCCAGTTCAGATTTTACTTTAGTTTGAAGAGACACAAAAGTCACAATTGCCCAGAGATTTTATGCCATTTGGCTTTAACGTTTGGCAACCCTTCTACCCGTGATAATCTTGTAACAAGTTCCACTGTAATTATCTTCCGTGATTATCTTCTAACAGGCCTCATGTACTAGGTAGGCTCACCTTTTTGTTTCTAGAAATTTAAACCGTCAAAACACAAATTATTACCCAATAAAACCATTGAAACTCGAAGACGCAGTATTTATATCCCGCAATTTTCCACCAGCTGCAACAAAAACAAAAAATGCGAGCTCGAACAACATCCTTTAAGCATCTGGGATATCTAATTTTGAAAGAGAATGTACTTTTATGCTTGAACATATAGAGCAATCATTGTATTTGAACCATTTTACAATATATAAAATACGATATTAAGCCCATGAAATTTTTATTAATAGAACCCATCCGATGAATGCGTGCTAACGCATACGACATATATGTAAAAAATCTATTTATATTTCAAGAGATAGTAGATATATCCCTATTATTATAAGAAAAATTAGAAATACAATAACAGAAAATATTTACTCACCCAAATAGAATGGAGAAGATTTGAACGAGTATCCAGGATTCACAGATGGAAACAACACACAAATCAGTAATCATGAGCACCCATAACATAATTGATACGCTCTAAAAGCAACGAAAACATATACAATCTTCAGAATTTAAACACTCACCATGTATTCCTTTACGGGTTTGGTTCTCTCTCCTATCATGAAAAATAATAATGCAACTATTAAGAAAAGTAATGGGAACATATAAAATCTCCACGAGAGTGGAATACTGCGGCTACAAAGGAATCGAGCCCAGATATAGAGATTTTAACGCATCTCACAAAATTTATCCACATCCGATCTCATGAATTATTTGAGCATAAACGTCAGTAAAGTTGTAGATATCATAAAATCAATAAACATCTCCATTTCCTATTGGCTAAGCGGTATTCTATTAATAGTAACTAGGTATTACGAAACTTGGAATGGAGGAGCTCTGGCAGATACGTTGGAAATCTTAAACGTTGAACCCTAGACCAAACAACAGAAACAAAAAATGGTGTAGAAATGAACCGAGTGGGAAAGGGAAACATGTTCTATGTAGTCCTGCCTTCGGCTTAGGGCTCATGGAGGACTATTGAGAGACCTTCATGTAGGTTTCCACGTGGCCTTCATGCATGGTGGTCTTCATCACAAGAGTGCCACCAAATTTCAGCACAAGCCCCTGAGTCCAAGAGTCAAGAGTGTTGAGAGATCTAGTTAGAGCTGGAGTTTGAGTGACATGCAATAACCAAGACTAAGGAATGATGACCTTTTCCTCCATTAATACCACCTATAGACAATACACTATACAAACACTGCTACTCATGATGATGTCATGGCGTTGTTGGGTCTTGGGATGTAAAAACTTAGGCCAACGTCACTGGTATTCGACCAATAGAATGATATTAAAATACAAATTAAAGAATTTCAAATAAATAAATAATATTTATACTATAGTTTAACATTAGGGAAATGCGAATATCAAAAATAAGAATTGTAATTAATTCACCTTTGTGATTTATATATATTCCCTTTTCGATGACATAATAATAACTTTTATCACATCTTCCAAAAAGCATGATGTTCATATAGACATTAACCCTCTAATTTTTTAAACAACTTCATCACATATCTTGATGGGTGATGGGTAAAGTGGGGGCATGATTCTAACAAGAGCATCATGGAGAACATTGGGATCACTTCCCTTGCTATTAAACCAAGTGGAATAGCCCCTTATGCAAGGGCACAAATAATGGATTTATTGTTTAGGATACGATAGATGAAGCTCTGTGGTGTACGTGAGGAAGGAATAATATCATAAATAAAAGATGATCCAATGAATTATCGTGAACCAACTATCCTAATACTTCCATATATACTGATATTTTTTTTTTTTCATTTGAGTTGCCTTACATGATTTCCACTTAATCATTACCCACCCTACATCATCTTCCCTATACTGTGTTGTAGAGCACCTTCTATTAAACACCGAGATGGATCCAATTTGTTGAGGTGTGAATTTTTTCTTGATGTGTAAAAAATTTTAGATAAAAAAATTAATTACTATTTTGAGCCAACCTGTTATTTTTATACTTTTGAGTTTATATGAGCCCAACATGTTATTTTTATACCTTATGGTTTATATGAGTTGACATGTTAAATTTTTTTTATATATAGTTGGATCCAATTTGTTGAGGTGTGAATTTTTTCTTGATGTGTAAAAAATTTTAGATAAAAAAATTAATTATTATTTTGAGCCAACATGTTATTTTTATACTTTTGAGTTTATATGAGCCCGACATGTTATTTTTATTTCTTAGGGTTTTTATGAGTTGACATGTTCAATTTTTTCATGTATAATTTTTTTTAATGAAGTTTGCCACTTCAAAACTATCCACACTACAACATCTAGCTACACTGGGTTGTAAAGCACTTGGCTACTCTAGATGCAATAAATGCTACACACTCCATTTGAATCTTTTCTTATTACATAGCAAAACAAAACCACTAAAATAAAGATCAAACAAAACAATCAGCAGATTCAGTAAAATAAAGATCAAACAAAACGGTCGGCAGATCCAGTAAAATAAAGATGAATTCGCAAGATTTTACACACACATATGAGAAAAACTAAATCCAATGATACTAATAAGCCTTTGACAAGGCATGCGTATTATTTCATCCACCTCCAAATCCAAATGAGCTACGCGAGTTGTAAAGCAAACGAATAGAAGATAAAGAGAGGTTCTGCTTACATTGTAATCAATCTGCAAGAGACCATAGACGACAAAAGGCTTAAGGTTTAATCTATGTCGCATAAGTTTATGAAACGTCAGAATGTATTCTTTGTGGGTATGAGTATCATATATATATTTTTTCAGATGGAAAGATCTACAGGAAACTCAGCAATACCTCCTCACATTAGTGGATAGTAAAAGTGGTAAACCGCCTCAAAAGATGGTAGTGGATGAGTATCAAATATATCTACAAGTTTCCCTCAAATTTGCAGAAAACCACAAGTTAAGAAAGTTACTAATATATATATATATATATATATATATATATATATATATATAAAATAATTAAAAAATATGAGAAGAGAATAAACATAAAGAAGAAAAGAAACATGAACACAAATCCTATTGTCTTTTATATTATGGTTGTAACTAGAACTTCTTAGCAGATGGAAATGGCAATAAAATCAAGTTTACCATCCAGGTCATAAGGTATACTCTTTCTAAAGTGAGGATTTTGTTATAGTTCCTATATTTGTGGCTGTGTTAAATATAATTAAAATGTAATAGAATATGATATGCTTACAAAACATTCTATGCCAGGGTATTTGCAAAGGTGTATAAATATTCAAATTTAAACTATTAAAAAATAAAAATCAAGATCATTTTTATTTAAATGTAATATATGAATTTAGTTTTAAAGTAAGATCTAAAACCATTTTCAATTAGTTAAAAGTTTGCTTTTTATTCATAAAGTAAATAGTAAAAAAAATATATTTATTTTTTTATTCAATAATATATAAAAACTTAAAAGTCAAAACTAGACTGACATTTATTATTGATTAATGGTAACTCCAATTCAAGTGAATGCTTTGTGAATACTTTAACACTAGCAGTAGACAAAGATCAGTGCACCAACTCTAGGTAGCACCAAATTTTTTTTTATTGCAACTTAGCTTTCTAGAGAAAAATTTCTAAGTCAACCATGTTTATGTAGGGTCACAAGGAAATAGGAATGTTGTTAACAACCAACATGACGATCATGAATGTGTGGAAGTTTCCCGTGAAGGAAATGCCTAAAAAAAAGTCCTTAGAACGTGGAAACTTCGGAAACGAGTTTCCTAAAAGTCGAGAGCGGTTCCCACATATGTAACCACCATGCTACATAGGATTTAATTCAAGTACCCCAGTTTATAGGAAGTGACTACAAGTATGCCAACCAAATGAACATACCAAAAGCCTTCATGTGCTAGTAAAATTTAACAAAATACCCCAATCCACAGGGCTCAAAATATGAATGTTTGATTAGGCAATGGAAACCATAACAAACAAACAAGGAATACCACTGAAAGAACAAAGCATAAAACTTTTTAACGTTGGAAGCTGTTGAAAGATATTTTGGATTGAGTAAAGGATAGAACCCTTGAGGGTTGCACAGTTCTGCTTGGGCATTGAAGGTTCTTGCGAGCAAAAGTGATATAATTAGAGTAAATGTGAGGAGAAATTATGCACTTGTCACAAATGGGACATTGTTCCATTTCTGCCAAAATAGGAGACCACTTGGGGTTTTCTATACATTCCTATTTCCTTTTTGAAAGCATGAACACATGAAAAAATCGGCATTTTCTTGATATCTTTGCAGAATGACACCACTTTGCCCACCTTGGCCTTGCATAAGGAGCTGCAACAATTTAAATGAGCATTCAATTCATGACAATCATTCAATCGTGCAAGCATTATCATTGAATCACTGAAACAAGTAGCATATCCTGAATCAGAGAGCAAGGTAGAAACCAGTTCAACAAAACCTTAAATTTCGAATATAGCAACCTAGACCAGGACTCTATATATAAATATTACCCACAACAACTTATACTATGACACTACAACTTTATATTAAGAACAAGAACTCTAGCCATAAAAATTATGATTTTTGCATAAATAAAACCAAAAACACAGCCAAATAGAAAAGTGTTGACAAGACTATACTTTTTTTTCTTTTTTGGGCAAAAAATAGAGCCATGGCCTAAACATCCCACAATGTTGTTTACAAAAACTTTAAAATCAACTCCTAAATTGGAAAAAGTTTTTTTTCTCCAAGAGATAAATTATAACTTTTTAAAAACTTGGTTATATATATATATATATATATATATATATATAATTTCATTAATCTAACCATAAAAAATCAAAGAAATTATGATGCAATTCATAATCAAATCATATATTAAACCATATAAGAATAATATATATATATATATATATATATATATATATATATATATATATATAATTTCATCAATCTAACCAAAGAAAATCAAAGAAATTATGATGCAATTCATAATGAAATTATATATTAAACCATATAAGAACAAATGATTCATATAATTTTAGCCCAAAATATTTAAAAAATTAAATAAAAAGAAAGCCAATTCTAAAAAAGTTAAAACTAATTTTGATTTTTTTACTTAAAAAAGACACAAGATTAAAGATAAAAAATAAAAATAAAAATAAAAAACTATTTTAGAAAATGATTAAAAAACAAAAGAAATTATGTAAAAAACTAACGTTTTTAAACTTTATCAAAAAAATGTAAAAGTAATTTTTTTAAAAACAAATGTTTTAAAAAAAATAACATTTTAAAAAATTAAAATAAATCATATACCTTACATAATGGAGAGTAGGTACGGGAGGTGGTGTGTAAAGGGGTAGTTCACAATTGGGCCACCCCTCCCTGCCCCTTTTACACTCTATCTTGGTTAATGCTTACATATTTTGTTTTATTTGTTTTTTTTAAATTTGTTATTTGTTATTTTTGTTGTTTTTTTTAAAGTTTTGTTATTTTATTTTAGTTAGTTAGTTTATTTATTTTTTTGTTTAGTTTAGTTTAGTTTAGTTGTTTTTTTTAGTTTTTTTTTGTTTATTGAAGTTTAAAAATTAGTTTAGATTTTTGTTTTAAATTTTTTTTTGAAAACATTAGTTTTTTACATTATTTTTGTGTGTTTTGTTTTTTAATATCTTTTATATTCGTAGCTCCACCAATGACTCATTTTCAGTGATATTAAAAATATACATCTTGCAACTTGGATAAAAGATGAGATGTATGAATCTATTTTAATAAGGGAAAATATTGAAGGCAAATATAGTTAAGCATTGATTAATTATCTCATAGATACATTTTCAAGATAAGGAGATTAGGTCTTAGGTCTTAATTATCTCATAGATACATTTTCAAGTATAAACCCAATTGATGGCTACTATTGTCCCGAGCCAGTTCAAAATAACTGTGTCTCCTTTGAAACTCATGATAATCCCTGAGCACGGGGAAAGAGCATTTAAGTTTTTTGGTAAATGGTTTTAGTTGTCAGTTCCATGATGTTTACGAAATCAGGCTTGAAAATCAAACATTCTTACAAACTAAAGTTAGTAGGAATATTCACACCCTGTATTACAAAGCCCTTAGCATTTGTATGTGATATTTTGCAGTGCTTTTTTGAAATATTGTTAGGCATTGGCTGCCAGGCTGGAGATCTGCTAGAAAATCTGGTTAAGGGTCAAAGGTCAATGTGGGCAGAAGATTTCCTCTAGGAAAATACATAATCCTTACGCTGCTTTTCAATCGCTGATCTGGTCACTCCCAAGTTTGCGATCTCATCCAATTCACCACTGTAATTTTTCTCTTGCCATCACTCATCCTATGGATTTTCAGTAGCTACCATTGATAGGTGTGAAGAGCAATGTACACAGATTTTCTTGATGCTGGGTGAGAACGTAGGAAGGCCTCAACCTTTAATGCAAATTTAGAAATTCCACCTCAACCTTGAGGTTTCTTGGATGAATTTGCAATGTTAAATTAGATCACTATATACTTCACTTCTTTTATCTGCTATAGCCATACTTGTATTTGTAGCTGCATACTAGTACTTCAGAGATCTCTATCATATCTAGATGACATGCTTTCATTCTCTTATTGTTGCATTTCCTAATAATCCAGACAAAATTAATGCTCTTCCTTTATTGTTGTGAAAGAGACCACAGTCTATTTATAAAAGTAGCCATATTAGCAGTTTGAAAAATAATGCCCTAGGGTGTTTTTATTGTTCAATATTTTGTAGTTTTTGGTGTCAACTGCTTTAGCATGCCCTGCAGTTTTTTGGTAAATGGTTTTAGTTGTCAGTTCCATGATGTTTACGAAATCAGGCTTGAAAATCAAAGATTCTTACAAACTAAAGTTAGTAGGAATATTCACACCCTGGTAACTGATTCTGGTAACCTTAGAATGATAATAGTCTGTGATCCTTGTACACACATCCGAGGTCACAAAGCAACCTATTTTGTGCTTCAAACTTCTTAACGAGTTGAGCCCAAAAAGCTATTATAACCCATGCAATTCATTTGTAATTTTTAAGAAAATAAGTTTCTTCCAACAATTGTAATGTCCTTTGCAAATGAAATCAGCTAGATTTGAAATGTAACATCAGATAAATTTTCCATCTAATATGTCATATACCCATTCTGTAAAGTCCATCCACAATAGCAATTCAAGTGAAGTGTCTCTAGAGTGGAAACTTAACATTTATCTCCCTTTCCATGCCAATCTTTTGATTTTTTTAGCCAAATACACTGCTTCAGTACCACTACAATTGCATGTTAACAAAACAATAAAAACGAAGAATACACCATACAATCAGGTATTAACTTAAGACTTTCAAACCTAGCCTGGAAGAATGAAATGAATGGAGAGACTCTTTAAGTTCATCCTCTCTACTTCCCCCTGGATTTCCCAGTATCCTTTCTTATTTCCTACTCTAGTGTTTACCTTTTGTCACCTGCCCCCAATTCCATTACATATGAAACACATACTTTCAATATCCTTGCATTTTTCTCTGTTTCTGATTTGTGTAAAACCATTATGAATGTGTCCACATTTAAGTGATAGGCTAATGATATAGCAAGGGACATGATTACATTTAAAATGCAATAGCAAATGACACTTCTCAAACTGCTCATAAAGTTAAGCCCAAATGATTTTCATTTGTTGAGCAGCTGCTTGTTTATGGCTATTAACATGGTGATGGTTCATAGGGCATTTATTTTTGGCACCATATTTATTCATTTAGTTATGATAATAGCATGCATATTTTATCATTACTTGCATAGTACCAAAAACCAAGTGTGCTTTGAATTTGAAATCCACCATGGACAGGGATTGAACACAGTGAGGTCCATGCTAGTTACATGGGCACTTGGTATGAAATTGGGATGAACCAGTTATTTTCGGTTTGTGGTTTGTCTCCCACTATGAATGTATTGGTTATGCCAAGGCTTGTCTATGGTTTATTTTGTGTTATATCCTATGTTGCTAAGGTGTATGCACCCATTCTTAAGGTACAGTTCTCTGGTGCAGTATGCAATTTCCATACGCAGTACAGGTTCAACACCGGTGTGGGATGTTCACCCAATATTTTCTGGGAGCACACCCCAGGGCCTGCATCATGGGACATCCCCAGCAGCCGAAATCTGTTGGGGACTGTAGCCATTGTCCCCATCATAAAACTTAAATAGGGGAAAGGGGGTGACGTCCCCACAAATAACCTGAAAAAAGAACCCAAAAAAACCCTAAGCTTCCAAAAGAGGAGGGAAGAGTAAATTATTTATCATTCATTATTTAAAATTATGACTCAGTATAATGGGAATTCTTCGAAATGCAAACATGGGTGTCTCAGCCATGTATCACAAAGCCCTTTTGGTTGATTTAAGTACACCTCTTCCTCAATAACACAATTTAAATTAAATTTTTTTTTTCCATACATCTGATATAAAGATCAATAAAAACAAAAAGGCAGGACATAATGGTTTTGATAGTGGTAAACCTAGCAACTCACATCTTGTCAAAATCAACTCCCTCTTTCTTGGAGAACCCTCTAGCATCTGTAAATTTTCCTTTAATATTCAAACTAGGGCTAAACAGTGCATTCAAATGGAAAAACTTGGTAAGTACGGTCTGTACGGCCTCCCTACAAATTTAGAAATTCCACCTCAACCTTGAGGTTTCTTGGATGAATTTGCAATGTTAAATTAGATCAGCATATACTTCACTTCTTTTATCTGCTATAGCCATGCTTGTATTTGTAGCTGCATACTAGTACTTCAGAGATCTATATCATATCTAGATGACATGCTTTCATTCTCTTATTGTTGCATTTCCTAATAAGCCAGAAAAAATTAATGCTCTTCCTTTACTGTTGTGAAAGAGACCACAATCTATTTATAAAAGCAGTCATATTAGCAGTTTGAAAAATAATGCCCTAGGGTGTTTTTATTGTTCAATATTTTGTAGTTTTTGGTGTCAACTGCTTTAGCATGCCCTGCAGTTTTTTGTTAAATGGTTTTAGTTGTCAGTTCCATGATGTTTACGAAATCAGGCTTGAAAATCAAAGATTCTTACAAACTAAAGTTAGTAGGAATATTCACACCCTGGATTACAAATCCCTTAGCATTTGTATGTGATACTTTGCAGTGCTTTTTTGAAATATTGTTAGGCATTGGCTGCCAGGCTGGAGATCTGCTAGAAAATCTGGTTAAGGGTCAAAGGTCAATGTGGGCAGAAGATTTCTTCTAGGAAAATACATAATCCTTGCACTGCTTTTCAATCACTGATCTACACACATGCATATACATATTTGTGAACAATAGGGTCGAACCAAAGATTCACTGCCTGTTCTTGGCCACCTTTCTCGAGTACCAAGAGATTTACTAGGACTGTATAAGGCTGACCTGATATGACAGTTGCTTCTACCAGGTTTGGCAGTGTTTTTAAATTTTTCTGTACAAGGTTTAGACAATCTATGCAGTAATTCTGTACAAGGTTTATACAATCTATGTTGTAAAGTGAATGATATTTAAAAAGTTCTTCATAATTCAGTATTTAATGTTGCTGCTTTTGCCATATGAACTATTACAACTAATAAAAGTATCAATCTTAAACTCAGAGGGCAATTAAAACAATCATAAATATTTTTGTTTTATATGAATGTTTATTCGTATAACTATTTAATTTGTGACCTGTATGTAGCTTGTTATATAAACTTTCAATAGACATGTGATAAACTATGCTCAATTATCGATATAAAATCATAATGTATTTTGTATTAAAATGCTTCAAGGCTTTTTAGAAAAAGAAAAAGCTCATTACACCAAAATTATCCATATAACCAGCCTGTCATTTGTCCTTTCACCTGAAAGTACCTCCTTTTAACTTCTTCACTATCTTCTACAGACATTATCATCACATCTACTGTTTTGTTTGCTAGTTCAACTCCTTTTAAACTTCCTTTTAAACTTTCTGCTGCCATTGGATAGCCATAAATTCTTAATTTCTGAAGTGTTTTCAAATGCAAAAAACTAGATGGTAATGTCCTCAATGCTCCGCATTCCATCACAATAAACATTTGAAGTGAAACCATAGCTCCTTCCTCTACCTTTGGTAATTCCACTAAGTTATCTAACCCAACAATGGAAAATATTTCCAACAAAGAAAATGCCCCTATTTCTCCAAATTCTTTAGGAAATTTCTTTAAGTGAGTACATCTTATTATCCTTAATTGTTTTAGACTTTTCAGCTTGTGTAAATGTGGAAGTTCTTCCAACATACTACAATCAGTTAATTCAAGGTTGCTCATATTGTGAAAATTACAAAAATTAATCTCCAATTTGACCAAATGAGGACATTCTAGTACTATCCTTCTCAATTTTAACATGTTACTTATGTCAAGAGGTAGACTTTCCATGTTTGTGAGTGCTATCTGCATAGTTTCCATTAGAATCATGCTCTTTAATGTGCCCTCTTTGATAATATCTCCATTGTTTGTGAGTGATAACATTTTGAGTTGATGCAGAGTGGCCAAATTGTTAATGGATGCCACTCTTTTGTATCTCTTGTGCTCGCCTGCGTTGCCTCTTCTCCATAGAGCGGTGCATCCCAACATTAACAAATACTGCAAAGAGGTGAGGCGGGAGATGCTGGTGGGTAAATATTGCAGATCTTTACAACAGGTAATGTCTAAATACCTTAATGATGTCAACTTATGAAGACCAGACGGTACACGCTTTTTGCTTTTAGTTTTGAAGTCTGGATCAAGCAGACAGTATTTGTCTATTGATAAGTTTAGGTAAACGCTCTCTTGTCCTTACTAGTTCACAATTAGTTATTTTACATTTATTAGTACAAAAGTACAGGAAATAGTTGCCACTAAAATTACTGGACCTTTCTAAAGTTGCCTAATGCTGCAAATCGAATTTAATGGAGTCAGTGAATTTTCCATGTGACAAGAGAAATGTTGAAGCTCTTGGTAGTTGAAACAATATTTTTGTAGGAAGGACAGACTGAAAATTTATGCTTTAGGAATATAGGAGAAGATACTGCTACCTACTGAACATGGATATGGTGTAATGAGTCAGTAAGTCCTTTTTCTGTTAAATTTCAGTCTTTTCAATGTTGCTTCTAGTTGGGTGTACCCTATTATGGTTAGTTTTAGATGACTGAGAGATTAGGTGTGAATGTCCTCACTCTTGTTTTTCAGGTTTCTTGACAGAGCAGGGCGTTTTTTCCAGCAAGCCCTTTCAGGTTTCTTGATAGAGCAGGGCATTTCTTCGAATTCCAGGCCCTTTCTGAAATGTAATGGGTGTGGAATGGCAGGTTTCAGGAGGCAATTTGCCAATTACTTAACAAGGTTGCATCTTCTGCCCATGCAAAGAAGATGGTATGCTTTAACAAACTGAAAAGGTCTTCCTGGAATAGAATGAGAGAATGAAATGAAGCTTATAGGCCACTCTTGTAAATTCTTTGTCATTGGTATCATGGCAAGTGAAATTAATTCTGCGATTGATTGTAGGCTTGGAAGAGGAGCTATGTTTGACTTTAGATAAAAATGCTGTACAAGAATATGTACAGGTGGAGAGAAATTCATTGTAGTTTTGGGCTGTGACTGGGTACAAGTGTTTTGAGATGCACATGTTGAATACCAGGCAGAGTAGATAATTCTTCGAAAGTTCTTTTTAATATTTTGTCTTGGGTTTTATTACTTTAATGCCACAAGAGTCCATCTAAATGTCTTTCATTGTATATATTACAGCTTCCAATTTCAGATCAATTGTTTTTGAATACTTCATTTATTTTTCCTGCTTGCAGCAACACTCTTCAACTTGCTATGATGACTCCACTATCCAAGTACTACTCTTGGATCACGTTTTACTGTGATCCCAATTTTTTAACAGACAACTGGATGGATTCTGGGGTTCTCATATATATGATCAAGAACAATCTTTATATGATAAGAAACATGAAGAATCAGCTTATCAAATCTCTAGATCTTCCATTTTAATGGAGGATATCTCCTATGTTTTTCATCAGTTAAACATGGTGCATCCCTAATGTTTTTAATTGTTTAATGGATATGCCTGTTCTAGTCTAATGATTTGTCTTGTATTTTAGATGTTTTAGCAAAATGATTATGAAACTTTCTGATATCACATTGTTTCTTCATTAAGTACAAGAACAAATCATTTCGTATTGCGACATGGGTCATCTAAGCGTCTCGCCCACCTCTTTCTTTGTGCTACAAGTACATATATACAAAATACCAGGTTTGTTCATGTACTGAATTTCCCTTGAGAACTATTTGAATCTCATCTACTATTGCTGCTTAATTTTGGACCCTTTGAGCAATTGTTCATTTTTTCACGACAAAGTCTCATCAGTGGATTACTGATTCCTCCGCAATTCTTCATAGAAACTTGTTGTTTTGTCTTTGTTGACAGAGAACCTATGACTACCTTGCCAAAAGACTAAAAAAAACCATCTAAGAGATTATGGCAGTGATGCATACAGGTTTGGAGATGGAAAAGATGGTTTGATTGCAGCATTGACTCTGACACATGCCACTCAGAATGATGCAGATCCTTTGCTCCAAGGAGCTTATGTAATTGTGATTCAGGTCATCTTGTTAGAAGTGTTCCCAGAGAAACACATCTCTGGTTTTTGCTGTTTATTTAAATTCTATTGAAACTGCTTGGCTTTTAGCTTTACATCTAACCATTTTAATCATAAACCTTTTGTTAGACATATTATTTGTTCAATGCTTGAGCATGGATAGGGGGGTTCTAGTTGGTGTTCCATGCCTATGGGAATGACTATTATCTTTATTTAAGGTACAAAATACACTTGCCATTGATTTTATTGTGAATTAACAATCCTCTAGTACACTCCACTGCTAAAGAAGGATATTTTGTAATCACAGGCCTAGTGGCATAACTTGAGACAAATGCCAACCTGATGAAACCTAGGAAAGGCTAGTTGGTGGGAGCTATCTTCAATCAAGATTAGTCAATTTATTGTAGTTTTTGCTACAAGAATGGGGAAAGCTTTAAAGAGGCTGAAGTGTATGCCCTCATAATTGGATTAAACTATTCATAGATGATAGAATTTAGAACTTGTGAGTCCAAAGTGATTGGATGCTGGTTGTAAGGCTAGCAAGAGGGCAAATGGAGAAATTGCAAGAGAACTAAATGACCTCTTAATCGAGGCAAAATAAATTGCTAAGTTGCTGAAGAATAATGTAGGAGCATGCCCCTTAAAACCATATTTACTAAGTTTGAATTTGGATTTAAATATGGATAGGTATGATATGGAAAAAATGTATAAAAAATTTAGCATGGAATTTTTTTGAGTATTCATCTAAATAATACAAATACATTTTTGGTGAATTTCAGCCATAAAATTCAAATTCAGTCTTGTTCAATTTGGTCAAAAACTCCTTGACTTCACTGAATTGTAACTGAGGTGAATAATTCTGCTGATCGGAATTGACCTGAACCTCCAGTTTGGATGAATTTGGTAACTGTGCTTAAAACCATGCCAAGTTGGTCGATATGTTGACATTAATGTTTAGTTGTAGACAACTTAAGAGTGTGAGTCATATTAGAATGTTGTAAAAACTAGTAAACCCTATGACATGGGAGAATAACAAAGCCATGGATCTAAGACTATGCAAAATAGAATACGAGTGAATGAAGAGAATCGAGTACAACATATGGATAGGACATCATTAGAGTATATTGTAAGGGAAGGTGTTGTATGTAAGAGATTTAAGGAACGTCTCAAGGTATATGCCATGGCACTTGGTGTAGAGGAATCTAACTAAATATGGAAAACTGGTGGAAAAGCCAAAGACAAGTGAATTTTATAAACACATGTACTCTATGTAATTAATTCATGGCCCTTTTATGAATTAGAGTGCTAGTTACTTGAATATCTTTTATGCTTTGTTGATATTGTGTGACATGGTTATGCATAAGTTATATTAGAGCCATGGAGATGTGTGAGTGAGCAAGTTTGACATGCTCCTATTTGTTTATCTTGTTTTTTACAGCTGTTGTGTAAAGCTAAGTGAAGGGCTTCTTGAGGCTAAGGGAAGCCATGTGAACTGAACCATGAGAACATGTCAGCATATGAATTAGTGAGCACGAGAATAGAGCCTTGTTGAAAATGAGTGAGGTGAGATTTGTATATGAAGTTTGCTTGAGTGAGTGAGCAAGTTTGACATGCTCCTGTTTGTGTCTGTTGTTTTAGCAACTATTGTGAGAAGCTGAGTGAAGGGATTCTTCAGGCTATGTGAAGCCATGGGAGCTGAACCATGAAAGTATGAGAGTCACGAGAACATATAAATTAGTGAACATGAGAATGGAACTTTGTTGAAAACGAGTGAGGTGAGATCTGTATATGGAGTCTGCTTGAATGATGTTCTATTTGCTTAAGAACTAAGTTTTGAAGAATGATTATGTAGGATTGAGATGCTTGTTAGGTTGTGAGGATTGTTGGCCTTTGTGAGAGAGAACTTGAATGCACGCAGTGAAGTTTTTACGAGGGTAGCGCTGTGGTAGTTTTGAGAGCATTTTGAATGAAGCTTTTTGGGTGTGTTATTCTTTCCTAAAAAATTGCAGTTGTTCTCCACTTGTGGAGTTTATGAGCCCTTGGAATATTGAAAGTTGTCTTAAAATTACTTGCAAAGTGAGGAAGCTTTGGTTCAACTGTGAAAGAAGTAGAGCTAGGCTCTCCACTTAAGATTGTCTCTCTATGTAATATAAATGTTCAACTAATGCTAGTCAAAGTACTAAGAAATCTATGAGAGTATTATGTATACAAACTAGATTTTTAAAGCTATTTTGAGAAAAGTTGTTGAAGCTCTGAAACAAAGGAGCACTAAAATATGCGTGATTGTCGATGAAAGCATTTAAAAGTCTACTACAACTGAAAAGGCCTCTCAGCCTCTGGAGTTCGATATATATCTAGTGTCCACATCTTGAAGCAGTTACTGAAGCAGTTACACAATACCGTTTGAGATTGGTACAAATAAACCCTCTCTTATTTGTTTTGACATCATGTGATACATTTTAATTCCTAATAAAGTGATTTGCCTAAGTGCGCCTATCAAGTGTTGCCCTTTCTTGTGTTTAGTTTTTTTTTTTTTGCCTTAGGTAGAAATATAAAGGGGTATAAAAAATGTAAATGAAAAAAATGGATACTTGTAATATATAGGAAAGATAGGGGTTTTTTAAAATCGGCAAGGCATATTGGGAGGGGGTTAAAAAAAATGATTTTGGAAGGTATTTTCCAATATTTTTTTAAAATAGGGGTATTGTTTCATATGCCATGAACGAACTTGCTATGGCATGGTTTCACTAAGTGAAGACCCCGTGGCGTAGAGATTAATGCATTTCAACATTTTATACATTCGGTGTAGAAATGGATAGATATGGGTATGTGGAGGTAAATCTATGATGTAAACTAAAATAAGTTGTTTCTCTTTATGTTTTTGTCAACATAGTGATCCATTGATATGCATAATCGATATACATACTCTATGAATATTTAATTTCTATGAACATAGAGATCAATTGATATACGTACACTATTATTGATATGCATAATCGATATACATACTCTATGAGTATTTAATTTCTATGAACATGAGATCAATTGATATACGTACACTATTAGTTTTTAATAATTAAAATTGACGAATAACTAACATGTTCTATATTTTAAAAATATGGAAATAAATATACTTACAACAATTCTAATCTAAGCTAACAAAATACATGTTGTAATTAAATAAATGAATTTGGAATTTTGGTTTTGAATTTTCTCAATATTTATTAAGTAAATTCTACATAGAGATTAATGGATTTTAACATTTTATACATCCTTCAGAGAAATGGATGGAATTGGATACCTCAAGATAAATCTATGCTGCGGATTAATCGAATTTTAGGGCTGGATAGCTAAGATTTTCTTAAGAATTTGCTATGTCATTCTGTAAGAGCTGGAACATAAGCTACAGAATAAAACATTTGAGAGCTAAAACCACTAATTTTGGTCAAGTCGTTTGAGTTCATCATAATATTCCATGAAAGCAATTCAAAACATTAGTCTCAAACTAATAAGTCTAAACAAGAACTAATATTTGAGTATTTCAAAGTGATCTCATTTGAATCATATTTAACCGTATTAATTAATTTACCATTTGATGATTAGGTTTTAGATTGTAGGTTGTGAACTCATGCTAATATGTATTGCATGCTCCAATTCCTATATATACATGAGTTCCTAGTTATCTTAAGAAATGGAGCGCTGCCATTAAAAAAACTGGTCAAATATCTGCAAGATAATCTATTTTTGTATTAAGATCATTCAGGGATTGTATAAATTACATCCCTGGAACAAAAATTAACGATTAGAATTCCTAAATTTCCCAGAAATTGTTTTAGTTTATAAGATTGCATTAAGGATTAAGGCCAGTTAGCGATTGTTGTTATATGTATAGAACCTGAATGGATGCAAACCAAGGAATTGGGGTTGGAGCTGCTGCAGGTTTCCTGGAGTCGTTATAATTATAAACAAAACGACGAGGCCTTGGGAGGCGAGCAACTTGGCCAGTTCAATGAATGGAATGCAATGGACCTGCACCAATGATCGAACAAGCAGTACATGGGGTTTGTTGTCTCCCATTTGCAGAAGTGAAAAATAACTCTAGAGTTGTTGTTGTAATATTGATACCGATGGGAAGAATAATCACAGTCTAAAAATTTAATCCAAGCTTTAGTTGTCGATTGAAACAGATGCGGTTCCATAGAGTATTGTTTCCATAAAAGTGGCCAGTTCAGATTTTACTTTAGTTCGAAGAGACACAAAAGTCACAATCGCCCAGAGATTTTATGCCATTTGGCTTTAACGTTTGGCAACCCTTCTACCAGCGATGATCTTGTAACAAGTTCCACTGTAATTATCTTCCGTGACTATCTTCTAACAGGCCTCATGTACTAGGTAGGCTCACCTTTTTGTTTCTTGAAATTTAAACCGTCAAAAGACAAATTATCACCCAATAAAACCATTGAAACTCGAAGACGCAGTATTTATATCCCGCAATTTTCCACCAGCTGCAACAAAAACCAAAAATGCGAGCTCGAACAACATCCTTTAAGCATCTGGCATATCTAATTTTGAAAGAGAATGTACTTTTATGCTTGAACATATAGAGCAATCATTGTATTTGAACCATTTTACAATATATAAAATACGATACTAAGCCCATGAAATTTTTATTAATAGGACCCATCCCATGAATGCGTGCTAACGCATACGACATATATGTAAAAAATCTATTTATATTTCAAGAGATAGTAGATATATCCCTATTATTATAAGAAAAATTAGCAATACAATAACAGAAAATATTTACTCACCCAAATAGAGTGGAGAAGATTTGAACGAGTATCCAGGATTCACAAATGGAAACCACACAAAAATCAATAATCATGAGCACCCATATCATAATTGATACGCTCTAAAAGCAACGAAAACATATACAATCTACATGAACGCTACTCAGAATTTAAACACTCACCATGTCCTCCTTTACGGGTTTGGTTCTCTCTCCTATTATGAAAAATAATAATGCAACTATTAAGAAAAGCAATGGCAACATTTAAAATCTCCACGACAGTGGAATACTGCGGCTACAAAGGAATCGAGCCCAGATATAGAGATTGCAACGCTCCTCACAAAATTTATCCACATTCGATCTCATAAATTATTTGAGCATAAACCTCAGGAAAGATGTAGATATCATAAAATCAATAAACATCTCCATTTCCTATTGGCTAAGCCGTATTCTATTAATAGTAACTAGGTATTACGAAACCTGGAATGGAGGAGCTCTGGCAGATACGTTGGAAATCCTAAACGTTGAACCCTAGACCAAACAGCAGAAACAAAAAATGGTGTAGAAATGAACCAAGTGGAAAAGGGAAACATGTTCTATGTAGTCCTGCCTTCGGCTTAGGGCTCATGGAGGACTATTGAGAGACCTTCATGTAGGTTTCCACGTGGCCTTCATACATGGTGGTCTTCATCACAAGAGTGCCACCAAATTTCAGCACAAGCCTCTGAGTCCAAGAGTCAAGAGTGTTGAGAGAGAGTTAGAGCTGGAGTTTGAGTGACATGCAATAACCAAGACTAAGGAATGATGACCTTTTCCTCCATTAATACCACCTATAGACAATACACTATACAAACACTGCTACTCATGATGATGTCATGGCCTTGTTGGGTCTTGGGATGTAAAAACTTAGGTCAACATCACTGGTATTCGACCAATAGAATGATATTAAAATACAAATTAAAGAATTTCAAATAAATAAATAATATTTATACTATAGTTTAACATTAGGGAAATGCGAATATCAAAAATAAGAATTGTAATTAATTCACCTTCGTGATTTATATATATTCCCTTTTCGATGACATAATAATAACTTTATCACATCTTCCAAAAAGCATGATGTTCATATAGACATTAACCATCTAATTTTTTAAACAACTTCATCACATATCTTGATGGGTGATGGGTAAAGTGGGGGCATGATTCTAACAAGAGCATCATGGAGAACATTGGGATCACTTCCCTTGCTATTAAACCAAGTGGAATAGCCCCTTATGCAAGGGCACAAATAATGGATTTATTGTTTAGGATACGATAGATGAAGCTATGTGGTGTACGTGAGGAAGGAATAATATCATAAATAAAAGATGATCCAATGAATTATCGTGAACCAACTATCCTGATACTTCCATACATACTGATATTTTTTTTTCATTTGAGTTGCCTTATAAACTCGGTTTTATTAAGCATCAAGAAGGATCTAATTTGTTGAGGTGTGATTTTTTTATGTAAGATTAAAAAACTAATTACTATTTTGAGCTAGCATGTTATTTTTATATTTTGGAATTTGTATGAGTCGACATGATTTCCACCTAATCGTTACTCACCATACATCATCTCTCCTATACTGTGTTGTAGAGCACCTTCTATTAAGCATCGAAATGGATCCAATTTGTTGAGGTGTGAATTTTTTCTAGATGTGTAAAAATTCTAGATAAAAAACTTAATTACTATTTTGAGCCAACATGTTGTTTTTATACTTTTGAGTTTATATGAGCCCGGCATGAGTGGATGAGTATCAGATATATCTACAAGTTTCCCTCAAATTTGCAGAAAATGACAAGTTGAGAAAAAATATGAGAAGAGAATAAACATAAAGAAGAAAAGAAACATGAACACAAATCCTATTGTCTTTTATATTATGGTTGTAACTAGAACTTCATAGCAGATGGAAATGGCAATAAAATCAAGATTACCATCCAGGTCATAAGGTATACTCTTTCTAAAGTGGGGACTTTGTTATAGTCCCTATATTTGTGGCTATGTGTCAAATATGATTAAAATGTAATAGAATATGATATGCTTACAAAACATTCTATGCCAGGGTATTTGCAAAGGTGTATAAACATTCAAATTTAAACTATTAAAAAATAAAAATCAAGATAATTTTTATTTAAATGTAATATATGAATTTAGTTTTAAAGTAAGATCTAAAATCATTTTCAATTAGTTAAAAGTTTACTTTTTATTCATAAAGTAAATAGTAAAAAATATATATTTATTTTTTATTTAATAATATATAAAAACTTAAAAGTCAAAACTAGACTTACATTTATTATTGATTAATGGTAACTCCAATTCAAGTGAATGCTTTGTGAATACTTTAACACTAGCAGTAGATAAAGATCACTACACCAACTCTAGGTAGCACGAAAAAGACTTTTATTGCAACTTAGTTTTCTAGAGAAATAAGTCAACCATGTTTATGTAGGGTCACAAGGAAATAGGAATGTTGTTAACAACCAACATGATGATCATGAATGTGTGGAAGTTTCCCGTGAAGGAAATTCCCAAAAAAAGTCCTTGGAACGTCGAAACTTTGGAAATGAGTTTCCTAAAAGTCGAGAGCGGTTCCCACATATGTAACCACCATGCTACATAGGATTTCATTCAAGTACCCCAGTTTACAGGAAGCGACTACAAGCATGCCAACCAAATGAACATACCAAAAGCCTTCATGTGCTAGTAAAATTTAACAAAATACCCCAATCCACAGGGCTCAAAATATGAATGTTTGGTTAGGCAATGGAAACCATAACAAACAAACAAGGAATACTACTGAAAGAACAAAGCAGAAAACCATTTGATGTTGGAAGCTGTTGAAACATATTTTGTATTGAGCAAAGGATAGAACCCCTGAGAGTTGCACAGTTCTACTTGGGCACTGAAGGTTCTTGCGAGCAAAAGTGATATAATCAGAGTAAATGTGAGGAGAAATTATGCACTTGTCACAAAAGGGACGTTGTTCCATTTCTGCCAAAATAGGAGGCCACTTGGAGTTTTCTATACATTCCTATTTCCTTTCTGAAAGCATGAACACATGAAAAATTCAGCATTTTCCTGATATCTTTGCAAAACAACACCACTCTGCCCACCTTGGCCTTGCATAAGGAGCTGCAACAATTTAAATGAGCATTCAATTCATGACAATCATTCAATCGTGCAAGCATTATCACTGAATCACTGAAACAAGTAGCATATCCTAAATCTGAGAGCAAGGTAGAAACCAGTTCAACAAAACCTTAGATTTCTAATATAGCAACCTAGACCAGGACTCTATATATAAATAATACCCACAATCACTTATACTATGAAACTACAACTTTATATTAAGAACAAGAACTCTAGCCATAAAAATTATGATTTTTGCATAAATAAAACCAAAAACACCTCCAAACAGAAAAGTGTTGATAAGAATATACTTTTTTTCTTTTTGGGCAAAAAATAGAGCCATGGCCTAAACATCACACAATGTTGTTTACAAAAATTTTAAAATCAACCCCTAAATTGGAAAAATATTTTTTTCTCCATGAGATAAATTATAATTTTTTAAAAACTTGGTTAGACATATATATATAATTTCATCAATCTAACCATAGAAAATCAAAGAAATTATGATGCAAATCATAATGAAATCATATATTAAACCATATAAGAATAATATATATATAATTTCATCAATCTAACCATAGAAAAACAAAGAAATTATGATGCAATTCATAATGAAATCATATATTAAACCATATAAGAACAAATGATTCATATAATTTTAGCCCAAAAAAATTAAAAAATTAAATAAAAAGAAAGCCAATTCTAAAAAAGTTAAAACTAATTTTGATTTTTTTACTTAAAAAAGACACAAGATTAAAGATAAAAATTTAAAAAAATAAATAAATAACTATTTTAGAAAATGATTAAAAAACAAAAGAAATTATGTAAAAAACTAAAGTTTTTAAACTTAATAAAAAAAATGTAAAAGTAATTTTTTAAAAACAAATGTTTTAAAGAAAATAACATTTTAAAAAATTAAAATAAATCACATATCTTACATAGTGGAGAGTAGGTAGGGGAGGTGGTGGTGGAGTGGTGACCAAATGGTGGAGGTGGTGTGTAAAGGGGTAGATCACAATCGGGCCACCCCTCTCTACCCCTTTTATACTCCATCTTGGTTAATGCTTGCATATTTTGTTTTATTTGTTTTCTTTTTAATTTGTTATTTGTTATTTTTGTTGTTGTTGTTGTTTTTTTTTAAAGTTTTGTTATTTTAGTTTAGTTTATTTTTGTTAGTGTATTTGTTTTTTTGTTTAGTTTAGTTTAGCTTAATTTTATTAATTTTAGTTGTTTTTTTAGTTTTTTTTGTTTATTGTGCCGAGAGGCGCTCTACAGCCCAGTATGGGGTAGATCTTGTAACGTCACGTAACGTTGTCACGTTACATAACGCTGTAACGTTACATAATGTTATGTCGGCTATAAAAAAATGACTGACTACTAGCTTCCCATAACGTGACTGCTAAAGCTTCCCTTGTATTCCAAAATGGCAACCGTAGTGGTTTTATCGAAGGGAACTCCTTGGCAACTGGAATATGCTCGAGCAGCCATGTAATATTTACCTGTACTTTTATAGACAGTGACAAGTACGTCTATTGTCTGCCTGGGGCCGAGCATCAGAAAGTTCGTCTGAAAAGGCTTCGTATGCAAAGCATCCACAGCCACAATAGTCATTGTGTGGCTACCCACCGTGAAGAATAGGTCGGTATTGAGTGCTCTGGTCCTAAAATATTGGCTACTTTATCCTCTCTAGATCTGAGCCACTGGTGTGAAAATATCAAGTCACTTATGAGTGGTTTTTCCTGGATGGACATTCGTCATGTCTACAGAGAGCACAACCAAAGTGCAGAATGCTTATCAAAAGATGCCCTTGTCTTGACCCCTGGTCTCCTTTTATTCTTTGAAGTATTTTATGGTTCTATCAGTATGAGTGGTGAATTTGAGCTCTTTTAGAGCATTGTGTCAGAGCTCTGTCTCCTTTTCTTTTTTGGCACTGAAAGACTTGTATCTCTTTGATATTTTTTAGTATGAGGGGTGGGCATCTCTGGATCAGTACTATGGGCTCTCTGTGTGCTCCTAGATTAGACTGAATTAGTATGTCCCCAGTAAAAACCGATGTTTATTTTTGTGGCTTCTCCTTGGATCTTTTAGGGAGCAGATACTTTGAATATCTTGGTATGTCTTTGGTACTGGCTCATATCTTCTATTACTGTTGGTAACTTATGTAACTACCCTATAATGGGAGGCTCATTTTTTATGCCCTTTGATTCTCTTTTAAATATCAAGGTTAGGATTTTTTCATTTGAAAAAATATGTCATTTACAAATATATATGGTATAGTTTTTCTTGAATTTATGTGAATCGTCACTTTTTAGAAAATAATATGAAAAAGTATCATTTGTATACAAAAAATCTCTGAAAATCCATTGAAAATGGTTTTAAATGTCTTTATTTTATGGAATGTTTTACAATTTTGTTAATAAAAATGTCTTGTTTTGTCCATAAAAATGTCTAATTTTAAGAAAAATTTGCAAAATACATATGTTTTTCATTATAAATTGCTTCTAAATGTATGTTATTCTGTTAAATTTCTAAAAAACACGCTTGAAAATATAAATTAAAAATATTTTACGGCAAAGATGATTCCAAGGCCCAAAAAAATGCCTCAAAATGAAATGCGTGATACCGGTATAAACCCTTTTTGAAACATAGGTAAAAATAGCTACTAAAATTAGGAGAGAGAAAAACAAGAACTGTGTCAAGTTCTCATTTCATAGTATAAGTGGTTCACCTTGAAGGCCTGGATTTGAGCTCCTGCATACTTGGCATCCCAGCTGAATTCAATCATTTTCCATTATTATCCGCCTAGAGAACTGACATTGGCAATCATATAGTTCATGTTAGACTGATCTCCAGTAGCCTCATGAAGCCATGCCGCTGCCCAAATAAGCTCATCCTACAAAACACAACTACACCATCATCAACAGGAAAAGGAGGATGAACACCCACAAAACAAGTACCATCCCAGATAGCTTCATAGCTAAACAGAAAATGAACCAAACAACTAGTACCATCCCATATAACCTAAATATATAAGCAGGTAGTGGACCAAACAGAAAAACTTCAAGACATTCCAAAAAAACTAACCCATAATAGAATTGGGTTCTAAGCATTCAAGATTACCACGTATCCACTCTTGGAGGAACGAAAATTCTGGACAACAGTAATGCTACTACCATATTTTCTTGTGTACTTGTCAACAAATGTAAACAACTCCACAATTCACACGACATAATTGTTAGCAAAATAACATTGATACAACTAAAAACAATGGTTTTTTTCAGGGAAAATTTTGAAAAATGAAGAGAAACTAACCCGCTTCGCATGGCCAAGAATCTCATTGGAATAAGCACAATCAAGTGATTGAAAACAACTGAAGCAGTGCTCATTGCAGTTGTTGCTTCTCTTGTGAAATCTGGTCCAAGATTGTTTGCATCAATTCTATATGCTTGGTGAGGTGTTGTCATGTTTTCTGGTCTTTGCTAGTAGTTATGTTCTATGTTTCCCCCACCCACCTAAGGGAAATAAACACTAGGTACCAAACACTATTGAATACTAATGTGCTTCCTGAGGGGAACTTCATGGTGGAGTATTGATTAACTTAGAGATCCATTGTTGTTTTCATCTGTAAAGAGTCTAGGAAAAACTACGAAAGTAAAGAACTGTGCAGTTAAATTTTAAAAAAAAATTCTAATTTCGATAAGTTTACTTACTTTGAGGAAATTTAACCTCGACGAGATTTTGCTTTATTCAGATTAACTTCGGCAAGTTCACTTCGACGAGATTTTACTTTGACAATATTAACTTAGATGAGCTTTTGCTTCGACGGGATTTATCTTCGACAAGACTAAGTTGACGACATTTAACTTCGACAGACCTTTTACAGACTACTACCCTGAAATTTTTTTACTTCGACCAACTCCCACTTTAACAAACTTATGATATCAAATATTTTTCTTTGTTACATAAGATATATCATCCACTTCAACGTGAAAGACACTTTTTGCTTCTAGGTAAGTTAAGATAACTTAGACATGACTCCACTTGGATAAGTCCACTATTAGTTGAACTTTATAATAAATATATTTGCTTGTTTATTAACTATATTGATGTGTGATTTGTGTTGAAGTGACTCTGTGGTTAAAACTAAAATTTTACACAGTGAAATATGAAAGATTCTTGATTTCTTTTACAAGTTGTAAATGTTAAAACCATTCACAAAAGTAATTATGGAGAAGATGTGCGGCATGCAATATTCAAAGAATCACAAACTTTATCATATATATTTACCATGAAAAATAGGAAAACTAGGGCTGCATACACAGACTTGGAAATTTACTTGGATCTTTCACCTTTTTACAGAGCTTGGGCTCTCAATACTTTCAAAACCACGAGCTTGTGCTCTTGAAAACTTCTCATACTTTTTTCTTCTTATCCTTTCTCTCTTACTCTGTTCTCTTTCTAGGGACCTGGTTTTTCATTTTTCTTCAACTACTTATAAACAAACTTAATTTTGGTTTCTCTTGGAAGCTACCGACTACCATTAAAGACGGTGAGTTAATTCATGACTGTAAATATACCTAACAGTTTGAATTAAAAAACAAAAAAGGGCTAAATAAATACAAGGAACCATGCACAATGCATGCCAATAGATTTACGGATAGTTCAGTACTTCTACGGACTTTGATTGAGCCAACTAGAATTTGAAAGACATCAGCTCGTAATTAATTTCTGAAACACTCCCTCGTAATTATGAGCAGATGGGGATCATTAAAAGAAAATACAGAATGTTTCAAAGATAGAACTTTCTCAATGCATGGAAGAATTCTCTATGCAAAACTTGTTGCTCCTAAACAAAGTCACAGATACTGGAACGTGTCCCTTGGAAATGGTTTTGTAAACATGTCTGCTAGATGATCTTCAAACCTGCAAAACTCTACAAAAAAATCTTTGTTATTTACCAATGCTCTTATAAAATGAAAATTTGTGTCGATATGTTTGGTTCTCTTGTGGAACACATGGTTCTTTGGCAGTGCAATGGTTGAACTGTTTTCATGGTAAATGGTTGTATGCTCAACTGGTTATGCCACAGGTCTCTTAACATCCTTTGCACCCAAACAAATTGACATACAGTGCTTGTAGTTGCAACATACTCTGCCTCTACTGAAAAGAGAGTCACAATGGAATGTTTCATTGAAGCCCATGGCACAACAATTTTACCAAAATTAAATGTGTACCCATATGTTCTTTTTGTTAGGATTATTAGATAATCTTCCCTTTAACAAGCATAGTCTATTTGTATTTTCCTAGCTTAGGAGGTCATTACCACTTCACTAGTGCACCGGGGACACACCTAGGGGCCACCTACCACTCATTGCGCACATGTCTACATGATTTTAGGAGCTCTAGGGACCAATCCCTATAATTTAGGAACCCTAGTAGTCTCCAACAGTTGACCCTAGTCGGTGTTTAGTTATGTTTAGTTATACTCTAATTCCCATCAGTTAGTTCATTCTTAGTCATTCTAGCGCCAATTTACATGATTTAAGGGAGGTAGGGTAAATTTTCTCACCTACCTACATCCGTTAACTGGTTGTGAACTGATTTAGTGATCTGGAGTTGCATTAGTGAGCTCTAGTGGTGATTTTCCCACACTGAATTAGCTCCGGATTCGGTCCAAATTGGTAGATTTGAATCTTATCTTAGGTATTTGAATTCTCCTATTTGTAACACCATTGTATTACACATTTTATACTAATTAATGGATGTAATGTTATTCTTCCAATTATTGGTATCATGTGTGTTCAATTTGCCATGAATTATTGATCAGTTTTTACTGAATTCTTCTCTCTCTTTTGCGGCCTTCTTTTCTCATTGAAATCATGCAGGATTGAAGATCCTATGCTTCATTAAATTTAACATGGTATCATAGAAAGTATCCAAACCAGCTTCAAACCTCGAAAACTTCCATTGATGCACCAGAAGCTATTGGGTTCCACATAAATCTCGATATTCTTGCAATGCTCCCTCTGGATTCTATGTAGAGAACTCTATCCAGGTGTGATGCACCTAGATAAAGTGCACATGTCGAAGTGGAGAGTGTTCGAATTGGTTTGATGGCGAATTGAAGTGTTTTCCAATGTTTTTGCAGGTACATTCAATTTTTTTTTAAGAATTAGTTGTTTCTGAAGCTGTGAAATGGAGAATTCAATAGCTTTAATTACAACCAAAATCCCCACCTCCTTCAACTATCTTTATTGGAGGGACAATATGTAGATTGTATTGCACAACAAGGGTCTGTACAGGGTCACCATGGGAAGAGAGGTAGAACTCCAACAACCTCTTGAAAATTCAAATAATATGAACCAGATGGATGAAGTATTTGGATTCATGTGCATCCACATCTCCAGGGAGTTTCTCTTCCATATTTATGGACTGAGAACTCCAAAATAAGTATGGGATAAGCTCGAATCCATCTTTGGGAAGCAGGATGAGCTCAGGGGCCATATTCTGGAGAATTAGCTAATAGCACTACAACCGAGCAACCGTTTCAAAACTATAGAAATTTTTTTCTGAATATTCAAATCATTGGTCATGAAATGAAAGCAATGAGGGATTGATAAGAAGGATGAGCAATTGGTTCTCTCAATTTTGATCAAACTTGGCCCAAAATTCTTAGTGTTCGTATCTACCTTTCACTTTGGGAAACTGACTACTCCTAATTGGTGATTTCCATCCCTTGATTCCTTTACAATGTCTCTAATATATGAACAAGACAAGTTGATACAAATGGGATCCCTCATAGCCTCTCCAAATCAATATATCTTGGCTGGAGAGATAAAGAATTTGCACGAGAGGAGGAAGCAGAAAGGGAAAGAAAAAAGGAACATTGAATTCGAACCTAAGGAAGAGTTTGATCTAGCATATCAAGCATCATGCTCTAATAAGGACAAACATCATGTTGGAGTCATTTTCCAACCACACATCATTATTTGGCTTATTTTGGCCAAATTTACCACTTATCTTCAGTTTTGACTCAAACATGCAAATGCATCATCAAACTGGATCTCCTCCTTCAATCGGGGTGCCTAACTAAGTATCATCCTTCAATAAGGTGGAAAATATGGGTCAATCTGCTTGCCAATATGCACTCCATTTAGTCAACTGGAGGTTGTTTCACCAACCTTTCAGTTAAACTGAAGTGATAAAGGTGTCTTCCCATGATTTATGCCTAATTTTGGTTTAAATGCAGTTAATTGGAGTGTTAAAGGCACCTTCACCTAACGTTGGTGACTCTGTTTAGTTTAACTCACCTAACTGAAGTCAGATAGGTTCCCTCACCTACATGGTGGCATACAGTTGAGTTCTGTTCAGTTAGACTCAGTCTAAACTTCGTTCGAGTCAGTTAGAGTCAATTATGTTAGAGTTAAGTGATTAACTGATGTGTCGAGTGGTGTCAACTAACAACTAAGACACTCTCATGCACCCAATTTTAATGGCCTCTAAAGGATTCGAATGGCATCGCTATTCATGCCATTGTATTGCATTGTAATCTATTCTTCTGATTAATTATTAAGAAAATATACAATTGCAACTCTTTTGCACTATTTTTGACATTTCATTGAGAAAACTGGTCTGTGTAATCTATAGTAAGTTTGTGTCTTGGTACTTAGATTGTTGTGCCTCAATTTTGTATGGTATCAGAGCCATGGAAGGAGAAGCAAACTATTCTACAGGTTTCTTGATGGATCTTTGATGAAGATTGAGCAAAATTGCTAAATATTATTCCAACACCGCACTGAAAGCAGAGAGTTTTCCACATAAGTCTTGGAAATTTAGTCTTGCTCCCTCTGGATTTTGTCCATAGAATTATATCTAAGCGTAAAGCAACTACAAACGAATAGGTTGTTCAACCTTATTTTGTTTGTTTTGTGTGATTGCAGGTATGTCAAGAAATTCTATTGCATACGCTACAACTACAAAATGGACTCCTCCTCAAACAATATTCTCACTCCTTTCAACTATCATCAGTGGAAAGAGGATATTGAGATATCATTGCGCTCCAAAGGACTCTACAGACTCACCATGGGCACAGAGATAGATCCAAATGCAATAATAGAGAAGGAAAAATATTAGAACAAACTAGATGAAGCATATGGTTTCCTATGTCTCTCCATTTCCAAGGATCTTCTTTTCCATCTCTCTGGATTGAAGACTCCCAAGTAATTGTGGGAACACCTTGTTAAACTATTTGTAAAGAAAGATGATTTGAGAGCCTATCAGTTGGAGAATGAACTGATCTCTCTCAATCTAAGAAAATTTGATACCATCAATGAATTTTTCGCTAAGTTTAAGCACCTTGTGCTCCAATTGAAGCAATGTTAAGTTGAGAATAAAGACAATCAAATCATTATTTCTATCCTTTCGAAGTTAGGACCAAACTACTTTGTCTTTGTATCTACCTTCCATACCGCAAAGCTTAGAATTCCAAATTGGAAGATGTCGACCCTAAATGCATTCATTGAGTCCCTTACCAATGAGCATGATAAACTTATTCAGATGGGATCCTTGAGATCCTCCAAAGTTAAAGATTTTTTTTTTCTTTTTCTGGAGGACCCAAAGCTTCGAATTCAAAAGGAAAGAGAAAAACCAACATTTGGATGAGCCCTCAGGCTCGAGGAAAAAAAAGAAATGGGGAAAAGAGAAGACAAAGTGCTCTTACTGTGCCACAGGATTTCATCCTGAAAGCTCTTGCATGAAGAGAACTATTGATTAGATGGCCCTTCTCCTTGAGAAAAACAACATTACTCTTCTAGAAGGCACAAGGAAGAAAGATACTACAGATCGAAACAATTAGCCTAAAAGAGGACATGCACTCATGGCTAATGTTTCGAAGGCTAGAGCTCTCCTCATTGACTCCAGTGCTTCGAATCATATGGTTACATGCAAGGATTCTTTCACATCACTGGATTCTGACAGTTGTATTTCCATCCACATGGGAGATGACTCTCAAGTCTCATCAAAAGGAAAAGGTACTATCCATCTAGAACATGGTAGCTTATAAAATGTTTTATATGTGCCCTCTTTAGCCTTAAACTTATTGTCCGTGTATCAACTGACACACACTGGTTGCCTAAAATAAATGCATCCATCCCCAATGCTGTTGAGACATCTGAGATAGCCATGGGAAAACTCATTCTTGCAGGGAAATAAAATCATGCTGCTAAGGCCTATGAGTTTTCCAAGTTTGTACCTGATTCAAATCATAGTGCCCTCCCAAATCACGGGAATGAGATCATTCAGTTGTGGCATGAGAGTTTTGGAAACCTAAAATATAAATATTTTTAGTTTCTACAAAAATATTCCATGGTGGAAGGCCTTCCAACAATCAAATCCTCAAAAGGGATCTGCAAGGGATGCATAGTCAGTAAGCATCCTGAGAATAAGTTTGATCGAGGAAAATCTAGCAGAGCTACATGTATTTTGGGGCTGATCCATTATGATATCAATGGTCCAATTAAAAATACCTCCATGAGTGGCTCTATGTATGTTCTTACCTTCATATATGACCTTTCAATATTTACATGGGTTTACTTTCTCAAAAAGAAATCGGAAGTTCTTGAAAAATTCATAGATTATAAAGCTTCCGTTGAGACTTCTACTAGGAGAAAGATCATATATATCAGATATGATAATGGAGGTGAATACATTAAATAAAATTTGTTGTAACATTGCACAGAAAATGGGAACAATATCCAACACACTGTTCCCTACACACCTCAGTAGAAAGGTGTAGCAGAAAGGAAAAACCGAGCACTAAAGGAGATGACAACCTGTATGCTTGAGTATAAATATTTGGATACAAATATTTGGGACGGGGATATGATTTTTTCTGCATAAATTCATAACAGGTTCCCACACTCATATTTCAAAGGGAGAACACTTTTCGAAGCTTACATCGGTCACAATCCTGATGTGTCCAATCTCAAGGTTTTTGGGTCCACTGCTTGGGCTAGAATTCCACTGGATAAAAGAAAGTATTTGCAACGACAGAGTGTTGAGTGTATCCTCATTAGGTATGCTGAAGAAGTAAAAGGATATAATCTCTTGTATATCAGAACTAAAAATATACTCATCGAGAGAAGTGTCTGCTTCGAGGAACCTCTTCAATATCTGAAACTAGTATAGGAAGAAACTGCAAAACCGCTTCTTCTTTCTGATGAATAATCTGGGGATGGAAATGAAAGTTTGTGCTCTAATATTTCAGATGTAATGTATGATATCAGTGAGCATGAAATATCAGTTTCTTAATCATATCTGAATGATCCCACTCATCTACCAAAATGGGCAGAAAAGACTCTCTCCTTTGTCGGGTCAAACATTGGAAATCCTGTTGATCCAAGGAGAACTCGAGCAGATTATCAAAGAGAAGGAATTTCTCTTTCTTGCACTGATCCTTTGTTGTCTTAGAAGTGATATATGATGGTTGTATCTGATTCTAATTCATATTATCACTCCCATCATTATCCAAGATGGAAAGCTGCTATGGATGAAGAGTATCAATCTCTTCAGAAAAATGCAACCTAGGAGCTAGTTTCTCTTCCACCTTGGAGGAAACTTGTTAAATGCAAATGGGTCTACCAAAATAATGTTTCTAGACATGGAAAAACCTACAAATATAAATCTCAGTTTGTCTCAAAAGGATTCTCACAAGTCCAAGGAGTGGACTATACAGAAACCTTTGCACTGGTGGCAAAGATGGATTATATTTGGTTAGTCTTGTCCATTTCTGCATCCAAATAATGGGAGGTGCACCATATGGATGTGAAGAGTGATTTTATTCATGGATACCTACAAGAATATCTCTACATGAATAATCCTGAAGGGTACATATTAGACCCAACATTAGTTTGCATACTTTGAAATCATTGTATGGCTTAAAATAGGCCCCAAGAGCTTGGTATGCCAATATGGACTCATTTCTTCTATCACAAAACTTTGAAAGATGTAAGTATGATCCAAATGTGTAACTGCATAAATATGAAGGTAATTTTCTGATGATAGTTATGTATGTTTATGATTTATTAATTACAAGAATCACACTTGCTTCAATCAGCTTCATAAAACCGCTTTGCATGAAGCATTTGACATGAGTGATCTAGGCCTGTTAAAGCAATTTCTTGGCTTAGAAATCGCTCAATATTTTGATGGCATAATGATCATACAATCAAAGTATGCTTCATACCTACTAATTAAGTTTAGTATGGATGATTGCAAGGCTGTAACTTTCCCATTCCTCTCAGGAATCGGTCTTGAGGAAGGAAATTCTACATTGGTGGTGGATTCCACCATATATCAGCAATTGATTGGAATCATTATGTACTTGACACATTCAAGGCCTGATATTGGTTGTGTTGTGAATTTAGTATCAAGGTAAATGTAGTATGCTCATTAAATTCATTTAAAGGAATCCAGGAGGATTCTACAGTACATGCAGGGTACTAGATGCTTTGGCATTCACTATGCCGCAGATTCCGATCTAGATTTGGTAGGATTCACAAACTCAGATTGGGATGGAGATAACATAGATAGAAAGTCCAATTATGAATATTCTTTCATGTTTGGTAGTGGTCCTATTTACTAGTCAAGAAAAAATCAGGTCGTCATTTCCCTATCTCAACAGACACATAGTACAGGGGAGTAGTCAATGCATGCATTCAGGCAGTTTGGCTGCAAGGTATTCTAGCAGAGTTCGACAATGGTAGCACCACTTCTACTGTAATTTGTTGTGACAATCAGAGTGATATCAAGATCTCTACAAATCTAGTTTCAGAGACAGATAACCAAACACATCAAGATCCACATGCACTACATCACCGAGCTTGTGCATGACAGAACAATTGTTTTGCAATATTGTCTCACAGATGATCAAATTGCACATATTATCACCAAGAGCTTCACTGAGAAGAAGTACTCTTACCTTCATTCACTATTGGGGGATAGTTCCATCATGGTGAATACAGATTATTTCTTTAGTGTTCAGTTTGAGGGGGGGGGTTCTTTCCCACAGGGTTTTTCCTATTTTCCTCACTTAGATTTTTTGAGCATTTTAGGATTAATTTTGTAAAGGGTGATCTATGGCCTTTATTATCGGGGCCCTATTTTTTTCAATCCTCCACAGAGATTAGATTCAGCGGGGTGTTGGAGTCATTTTCCAACCACACATCATTATTTGGCTTATTTTGTTCTAATTTACCACTTATCCTAAGTTTTGACTCAAACATGTGACTGCATCATCAAAATGGATCTACTCCTTCAATCAGGGAGAAAATCTGTGTGGATCTGCTTGACCTATGTGCTCCATTCAGTCAACTGGAGGTTGTTTCACCTACCTTTAATTTTAACTGAAGTGATGAAGGAGCCTTCCCAAGGTTTATGCCTAATTTTGGTTTAAATGTAGTTAATTGGAGTGTTAAAGGCACCTCCATCTAACTTTGGTGACTCTATTCAATTTAACTCACCTAACTGAATTCAGATAGGTGCCCTCACCTACTTGTTGGCATGCAGTTGAGTTCTATTCAGTTAGACTCAGTCTAAAATTCCTCTAATTTAGTTAGAGTCAAGTATGTTGGAGTTAAATGGTTAACTTATGTGTCAAGTGGTGTCAACTGACAACTAAGCCAATATGATGCAACCAATTCAAATGACCTCTCAAAGATTCAAATTACATGGATATTCATGCCATTGTATTGCATTGTAATCTATTATTTTTATTAATGATTAAGAAAATATACAACTGCAACTCTTTTTGACATTTCATTGAGCAAATTGGTATGTGTAATCTATAGTAAGTTTGTGTCTTGGTCCTTAGATTGTTGTGCCTCAATTTTATACATCAGAGGTTTGAAAAGGGTATGTGCTCCTACTATAAGAAAGGAAACCATATAGAAAAATATTGTATGAAGAAGACCATAGATCAGATGTCAAAACTCCTTGAGCAACACAATATTTCCCTCCCTGAAGGCATAAGGAAGGTTGAATCTAGAGACAATATTGAATATCGTGATGAGAGATTCCATGCACTGAAGGCTGGTTTTTCAAAATCGCATGCCTTCCTCAGTGATCCAGGAGTCTTCAATCACATGGTTTCATCCAAAGAATCATTCAGTTCATTACAACTTACTGATGGTCCAAATATTCACATGGGATATGGAACTCAAATCCAAGCTGAAGGAAAGGGTTCAATCAAGCTATAGCACGGAGTGTTCAAGACTGTACTCTATGTTACCTCCTTAGCAACAAATTGTTGTTTCTATACCAGATGACTCATACAGGCTCACCAAAGCGGGTGGTATTTGAAAATGACTCAATGGAGATCTCAAATATCTCATCTGGGAATATGATAGTGAAAGGTATTGCAAACCATGCCTCCAAGGTATATGAATTATCACACTTTCTACCATACTCATATCTAGTGCCATCTCAGTTTCCATGTGTGTTTAATTTTCCATGAATTATTGATCAATTTTTACTAAATTCTTCTCTCTCTTCTGCAACCTTCTTTTGTCATTAAATTCATGTAGGCCTGAATATCCTATGCTTTATTAATCATTAACACTTTTCCGGTCATATATTTTGCCTCTATTTTCACTGTTAGTGTATCCAATAAGTTTAATTTTTTTGTGGTTGAATACAAAATTCCAAAGTCCTTTGTGCCACTTACTACCTCAAAATTATTTTACTTGCTTTCCAATGAGAGTCTTTTGGTGACTCCGTAAATATTGAGATCAAACTTACTCCATACATTATGTATGGCATTGTCATAGTCAGATACATAAGGCTTCCAACCAACCTTTTAAAGAACATAGGATCTACATTTGATCCATCATCATCCTTGATCAATTTTAATTATGTTATAATTGGTGTTGGGGCTTCCTTAAAAGAAAATACAGAATGTTTCAAAGCTAGAACTTTCTCAATGCATGGAAGAATTCTCTATGCAAAACTTGTTGCTCCTAAACAAAGTCACAGATACTGGAACGTGTCCCTTGGAAATGGTTTTGTAAACATGTCTACTAGATGATCTTCAGACCTGCAAAACTGTACAAAAAAGTCTTTGTTATTTACCAATGCTCTTATAAAATGATAACTTGTGTCGATGTGTTTGGTTCTATTTTGGAACACATGGTTCTTTGACAGTGCAATCGTTGAACTGTTTTCGTGGTAAATGGTTGTATGTTCTTACTGGTTATGCCATAGGTCTCTTAACATTCTTTGCACCCAAACAACTTGACATACAGTGCTTGTAGTTGCAGCATACTCTGCCTCTACTGAAAAGAGAGTCATAATGGAATGTTTCATTGAAGCCCATGGCACAACAAATTGACAAAAATTAAATGTGTACCCATATGTTCTTTTTGCTAGGATTATTAGATAATATTCCCTTTAACAATCATAGTCTATTTGTATTTTCCTAGCTTAGGAGGTCATTACCACTTCACTAGTGCACGGGGGACACACCTAGGGGCCACCTACCACTCATTGCACGCATCTCTACATGATTTTAGGAGCTCTAGGGACCAATCCCTATAATTTAGGAACCCTAGTAGTCTCTAACAGTTGACCCTAGCCAGCGTTTAGTTATGTTCAGTTATGCTCTAATTCCCATCAGTTAGTTCACTCTTAGTCATTCTAGCGCCAATTTACATGATTTAAGGGAGGTAGGGTAAATTTTCTCACCTACCTACATCCGTTAACTGGTTGTGAACTAATTTAGTGATCTGGAGTTGCATTAGTGAGCTCTAGTGGTGATTTTCCCACACCGAGTTGGCTACGGAGTCGGTCCAAATTGGTAGATTCGAATCTTATTTTAGGTATTTGAATTCTCCTATTTGTAACACCATTGTATTACATATTTTATACTAATTAATGGATGTAATGTTATTCTTCCAATTATTGGTATCAGGTGTGTTTAATTTTCCATGAATTATTAATCATTTTTTACTGAATTCTTCTCTCTCTTTTGCAACCTTATTTTCTCATTGAAATCATGCAGGTTTGAAGATCCTATGCTTCATTAAATTTAACATGGTATCATAGAAAGTATACAGACCAGCTTCAAACTTTAGAAACTTCCATTGATGCACCGGAAGCAATTGGGTTCCACATAAATCTCGGTATTCTTGCCTTGCTCCCTCTGGATTCTATGCAGAGAACTCTATCCAGGTGTGATGCACCTAGAGAAAGTGCACATGTCAAAGTGGAGAGTATTTGAATTGGTTTGATGGAGAATTGAAGTGTTTTCCAATGTTTTTGTAGGTACATTCATTTTTTTTTGAAAAATTAGTTGTTTCTGAAGCTGCGAAATGGAGAATTCAATAGCTTTTACAACCAAAATCCCCACCTCCTTCAACTATCTTTATCAGAGGGATAATATGTAGATTGTATTGCACAACAAGGGTCTGTACAGGGGCACCATGGGAAGAGAGGTCGAACTCCAACAACCTCTTGAAAATTCAAATAATATGAACCAAATGGATGAAGCATTTGGATTCATGTGCATCCACATCTCTAGGGATTTTCTCTTCCATATTTATGGACTGAGAACTCCAAAATAAGTATGGGATAAGCTCGAATCCATCTTTGGCAAGCAGGATGAGCTTAGGGGCCATATTCTAGAGAACGAGCTGATAGCACTACAACCGAGTAACCGTTTCAAAACTATACAACATTTTTTCTCAATATTCAAATCACCAGTCATGAAATGAAAGCAATGAGGAATTGATAAGAAGGATGCATAATTGGTTTTCTCAATTTTGATCAAACTTGGCCCAAAATTCTTAGTGTTCGTATCTACCTTTCACTTTGGGAAACTGACTACTCCTAATTGGTGATTTCCATCCCTTTTCCTTTACAATGTCTCTAATATATGAACAAGACAAGTTTATACAAATGGAATCCCTCATAGCCTCTCCAAATCAATCTATCTTGGCTGGAGAGACAAAGAATTCGCAAGAGAGGAGGAAGCAGAAAGGAAAAGAAAAAAGGAACATTGAAATCGAACCTAAGGAAGAGTTTGATCCAGCATATCAAGCATCATGCTCTAAGAAGGACAAACATCATTTTGGAGTCATTTTCCAACCACACATCATTATTTGGCTTATTTTGGCCAAATTTACCACTTATCTTCAGTTTTGACTCAAACATGCGACTGCATCATCAAACTGGATCTCCTCCTTCAATCGGGGTGCCTAACTAAGTATCATCCTTCAATCAGGGAGCAAATATGGCTTGATCTGCTTGCCAATATGCACTCCATTTAGTCAATTGGAGGTTGTTTCACCAACCTTTCAGTTAAACTGAAGTGATAAAGGTGTCTTCCCATGATTTATGCCTAATTTTGGTTTAAATGCAGTTAATTGGAGTGTTAAAGGCACCTTCACCTAACGTTGGTGACTATGTTCAGTTTAACTCACCTAACTGAAGTCAGTTGGCCGCCCTCACCTACTTGGTGGCATGCAGTTGAGTTCTGTTCAGTTAGACTCAGTCTAAACTTCCTCCGAGTCAGTTAGAGTCAATTATGTTAGAGTTAAGTGATTAACTGATGTGTCGAGTGGTATCAACTAACAACTAAGCCACTCTCATGCACCCAATTTTAATGGCCTCTAGAGGATTCAAATTGCATGGCTATTCATGCCATTGTATTGCATTGTAATCTATTCTTCTAATTAATTATTAAGAGAATATACAGTTGCAACTCTTTTGCACTATTTCTGACATTTCATTGAGCAAATTGGTCTGTGTAATCTATAGTAAGTTTGTGTCTTGGTACTTAGATTGTTGTGCCTCAATTTTGTATGGTATCAGAGCCATGGAAGGAGAATCAAACTATTCTACAAGTTTCTTGATGGATCTTTGATGAAGATTGAGCAAAATTGCTAAATATTATTCCAACACTGCACTAAAAGTAGAGAGTTTTCCACATAAGTCTTGGAAATTTAGCCTTGCTCCTAGATTTTGTCCATAGAAGTATATCTAGGCATAAAGCAACTCCAAAAGAGCAAGCTGTTCAACCTTATTTTGTTTGTTTTGTGTGATTGCAGGTATCTCAACAACTTCTATTGCATACGCTACAGCTACAAAATGGACTCCTCCTCAAACAATATTCTCACTCCTTTCAACTATCATCAGTGGAAAGAGGATATTGAGATATCAGTGTGCTCCAAAAGACTCTACAGAGTCACCATGGGCACAGAGATAGATCCAAATGCAATAATAGAGAAGGAAAAATATTGGAACAAACTAGATGAAGCATATGGTTTCCTATGTCTCTCCATTTCCAAGGATCTTCTTTTCCATCTCTTTGGATTGAAGACTCCCAAGTAATTAAGGGAACAACTTGCTAAACTATTTGTAAAGAAAGATGATTTGAGAGCCTATCAGTTGGAGAATGAACTGATCTCTCTCAATTCGAGAAACTTTGATACCATCAATGAATTTTTCACTAAGTTTAAGCACCTTGTGCTCTAATTGAAGCAATATAAAGTTGAGAAGTGTTACCACTTAAGTTGTACTTAGTGGTTTTTTATCAAGTGAGCCTGGTGAACCAGACATGGATAGCTTGTTCAGACTTTAGAAGACCTTTGGAAGTACTTTTGGGAAGTGACTATTGTACTATATCACATGTTCATACCCCATGAGGGAGTTGTAATAAATGTTCTAGCATGATAGTGTCTGTAAAAGACTCGGTCTTTTAGAATTTATTTGTCAATCTGATCAGCCCAGGGTGTTTTTTCCCTTGGTTATTATTGGTTGTTGAATAAACAACTGATAATTTCTGAGTTTTTCACTCCATACCTCCAAAGTTGGGGTGGTCGGCTTGGCATTTAGGCCTATTGAGGTTATTAGAGTCTATGTGTCAATGTATAAACATGCTAGACATCATGGTCGAGTCATATGAACATGTCTAAGTCCCCCTAGGTTTTTTCAATTTTTCAATTTTTTATTTTTCAGTGTTTTTTTGTTAAATTTTAATTTTTCCAAAACTTAGGCTATTTTTTAATAGTTTAATTGGAAAAATTGATTTTGTAATAAAAGTGGGCCAAATAATCAGTTTTAGTCATGTAGATGCTCATTTTCAAGCTAAGAGCACCATGTAAACCTGTGGACCCACTATTTCATAGTTTTGAGTGATTTTCCATCACTCAGGTCAGAAAGCCCCAAAAAATCATTTATTGATTATTTTAATTAATAAATTGATGAATAATTAAGCAAATCCAAAGTCATAGATAAGTGGATTCTCAGCCGATTTGATTGAAATCAGTCAGATCTGAACCCGATTGACTGGATCTGACAAATCCTTGACTGAAGGAGATGATCAAATTAGATCCAGAGTTGATCTTCAATAGCTTTTATGGGGAATTATGCCCTCTCTCTCCTCCACACGTGTGGACTCTCCTGGATGCTCTGTGGACTGATGTGTCGGTTTATAGGTTGATGTGTCAGCTCAATCAGCCCCCAGTTGACAAGTAGGCTTAGTTCAGCCTCAGATCTACATTGATCGACTCTCCGTCAGTTGATTTGGTCTGTCTCCTTGGGATTTGCGCCCCTCTGGGCTGGATCTCCTAGTTTTTGTATATATCCAAGCATAAGCCTCCTCTTCCAAGCTAGTTAGAACTAGGATTGAGGTGTTGTTGCTCTTGTACTGTATTGTTTATTATTTTGGAATAAAGAAGCTTTGGAGGCAATATCTATGGTGTAATGCTCTTGATGTGTGGATGGTGATTGTCAAATGCTTATGAGGTATAATCTGTGTTATTTATCATTGCTTTTGCTGGTTAATTGTTGGCCTTGAAGGAGAGATATCCCTCCTGTTAGGGTAAGAGTTTATTTTAGTTTGATTTATGCTCTTACTGCTGCTTGTTTCATATCTATTGGAGTTGTATGTATTTTAAGTTTAATTGCATGCTTTCCAATTATCTCTTCCAGCAGCACCTATGTTTTAACCATCTATTTGTGCAAGGATTACTAAGTTGCAGGTGATCTCGCTTGTAGAAGAGGTTGAGCTTGTTTGCATCTTCCTCATCTTCAAGATCTTCTGAATGACATAGTCCCTCAGTGTTCCACCAAAGTAGAATCCAAATCCCAACATTCCCACGCTTCAAACACTCTTTCTCTCTCTTCCTCCTTCAAAATCTTAATTTCTCTTCAAATTGGTTACTTTTAAAGAGTCTTATTGCTTAGATCTGTCTCATTAAGAAAATTACATATAGATCTCGTTAGTAATATCCTTTCTTAAATTTAGATCTCAATTCCATTTTGCATATAAAGTTATATTTTAAGAGATCTAGCTGAAATTATCCTCTTTTTTGCAAGCATTTTAAAGAAAATTTGTAGCTTGCTTTTAAAGTAGTTTCCTTTGTTGTGCTTTAAAGTTTCATACTCTACAATAAAAGTGCACATCTCACTGGCTGCCCAAACGGAAAGCCAAGATCCCAAGGAAATCTTGCTTTCCTTGGTTCCTTTTGGCAAAACTAGATTACCCCAACTTAACAAAATTTTACTTAGTTTTTTTTCAGTAACTAGTGTAGTGACCCAAAACACTTTCAAAGTGTGTTTGGGCACATTTGATTTTTATTGCTCGCTATTTTTTAGCAGGTCTAACAAAAGAGAAGGAGAATCTGACCAATTTCTGACTCTTGGACGAACCGGAGCTTCCCGGAAGCTTCCCCCACCACTGTGTTTTAATTCTAGCTTGTTACAAGCTTGTTGTAAGCCTTTGGATCCCACATAACAAGGACCAAAGTGCATCAATTTTAATTTTATGATATTGTAAATCGCTGCTAATAAAAAGAAAAGGTCCTTTCGAATAGGCTCTTTCGAGCCTATTCATTATCCCCCTTGGGGGGATTTGTGTCCGTGTTTCTTTTTTGCTTTTCTTTCCTTTTTTTCTTTTCTTTTCAAACTAGCGTAATTCTAATCTGTAGGGTAGTATACTTTGATTTATTATCAATTTCATATTCCATATTTGATATTTCAAAGTAATCTTAATACTTACCCAAAACTTCTCGATTGACCCGAAAGGGGAAAGAGATGCATGGTAGGACTAATTAGAAAACCGGAATTGTGTATCTGTGTTTTCCTTTTCATCATTTGTTTCATAAGCTATTATAAAATTAACCCCTCCTTGATTCCCTGATTGAGATCCACTTGGATTGAAAGAGGTTCCTGGAGGGTTTTCTTTTTTAACGAGAACACCCATCTCAAAATTTACTAAAATTGACAAGACTCCGGTGTGTATGCTCTGCACTTGGCTGCGGTTCGCCCGATCAGTCAAGTTGTATCAAAAGCATTTGAGTGACTAGAATAATTAGGATTCACTCTCCCAAATTGACAAACCATCAGGTGAAAATCCAACACCTAGATCAAACCATTATAGTGGAAAAATACCCAAAGGAAGCGAGAACTCCTGAAAAGTGACCTCGACGCGTCGATCTATGTTACACTTGCAAGTGCATTATGAACAATAGCCTCTGAGACTCCATTCAGCCCACATATTCCTTGCGGGTAGCCGTGATGGTTTAGTTTTGGACATACTCCAAGTACTCTCGGGTATATCTAGATTCCCCCCCCTTTCGCCTAATTTTAATCAACTCATATTTCACATTAACTTAAAACGTACCAAGAGGCAATCGCAAAACATTCATTCCAAGCACATGCAAGTACATTGATTATCTTTTGACTCCATTTTAAGGCATTGGTTATTTTCTTGCTATATATATATATATATATATATATATATATATTGTGTCTCAGCATTGTGCTTTCGTGCACTCATTTTGTATCTTGTTATCTATGGTTGTTTATAGTTAAATTTCAAACTCCTAAGTAATTCATTCAGTTTAACATCACCATACTAAGTAATTAGCCTTAGTAACTTAATAGGGTCTACCCCCCTTAGCTTCGTTAGGAGTTGAGCCTAAACGAAGGAGTCAAGAACAAGGTGATAGCCTTGACTTGAGACTTTCCCCTAAGTACACACCGAGTGGCTTGAAGATTTCTGCCACGTGACCCAAGTGTGTGAAAGGCAGCAACAAGAAGAAAGACAATCAACTCATTCTTTCTATCCTTTCGAAGCTAGGACCAAACTACTTTATCTTTGTATCTACCTTCTGTACTGGAAAGCTTACAATTCCAAATTGGAAGATGTCGACCCTAAATGCATTCATTGAGTCCCTTACCAATGAGCATGATAAACTTATTCAGATGGGATCCTTGAGATCCTCCAAAGTTCAAGCTTTTTTTTTCTGGAGGACCCAAAGCTTCGAATTCAAAAGGAAAGAAAAAGAAAGAGAAGACTAAGTTTGACCCTCCCAAGTAGAAGGAGAAAAACCAGCATTTGGATGAGCCCTCGGGCTCAAGGAAAAACAAGCAATGGGGCAAAGAGAAGACAAAGTGATCTTACTGTGCCACAAGATTTCATCCTGAAAGCTATTGCAAGAAGAGATATATTGATTAGATGGCCCTTCTCCTTGAGAAAAACAACATTACTCTTCTAGAAGGCACAAGGAAGAAAGATACTACAAATCGAAACAATTAGCCTAAAAGAGGACATGCACTCATGGCTAATGTTTCGAAGGATAGAGCTCTCCTCATTGACTCCAGTGCTTCAAATCATATGGTTACATGCAAGGGTTCTTTCACATCACTGGATTCCGATAGTTGTATTTCCATCCACATGGGAGATGACTCTCAAGTCTCATCAAAAGGAAAAGGTACTATCCATCTAGAACATGGTAGCTTTAAAATGTTCTATATGTGCCCTCTTTAGCCTTAAAATTATTGTCCGTGTATCAACTGACACACATTGGTTTGCCTAAAATAGATGTATTCATCCCCAATGATGTTGAGATATCTGAGATAGCCATGGGAAAACTCATTGTTGCAGGTAAATAAAATCATGCTGCTAAGACCTATGAGTTTTCCAAGTTTGTACCTGATTCAAATCATAGTTCCCTCCCAAATAATGGGAATGAGATCATTCAATTGTGGCATGAGAGTTTTGGAAACCTAAAATATAAATATTTGCAGCTGCTACAAAAATATTCCATGGTGGAAGGCCTTCCAGCAATCAAATCCTCAAAAGGGATCTGCAAGGGATGCATAGTCGACAAGCATCCTCATAATAAGTTTGATCGAGGAAAAGCTAGCATAGCTACATGTATTTTGGGGCTGATCCATTATGATATCAGTGGTCTAATTCCAAATACCTCCATGAGTGGCTCTATGTATGTTCTTACCTTCATATATGACCTTTCAATATTTACATGGGTCTACTTTCTCAAAAAGAAATCGAAAGTTCTTGAAAAATTCATAGATTCTAAAGCTTCCGTTGAGACTTCTACTAGGAGAAAGATCATATCTATCGGATATGATAATGGAGGCAAATACATTAAATAAAATATGTTGCAACATTGTGCGGAAAATGGGATCAATATCCAACACACTGTTCCCGACACACCTCAGTAGAAAGGTGTAGCAGAAAGGAAAAACCGAGCACTAAAGGAGATGACAACCTGTATGCTTGAGTATAAAGATTTGGCTACAAATATTTGGGATGAGGATATGAATTTTTCTGCATAAATTCATAACAGGTTCCCACACTCATATGTCAAAGGGAGAACACTTTTCGAAGCTTACACCGGTCACAATCTTGATGTGTCCAATCTCAAGGTTTTTAGGTCCATTGCTTGGGCTAGAATTCCACTGGATAAAAGAAAGTATTTGCAACCACAAAGTGTTGAGTGTATCCTCATTAGATGTGCTGAAGAAGTAAAAGGATACAATCTCTTGAATATCAGAACTAAAAATATACTCATCGAGAGAAGTGTCTGCTTTGAAGAACCTCTTCAATATCTGAAACTAGTATAGGAAGAAACTGCAAAACCACTTCTTCTTTCTGATGAAGATTCTGGGGATGAAAATGAAAGTTTGTGCTCTAGTATTTCAAATGTAATGTATGATATCAGTGAGAATGAAATATCAGGTTCTTAATCATATCCGAATCATCCCACTCATCTACCAAAATGGGCAGAAAAAACTCTCTCCTTTGTCGGGTCAAACATTGGAAATCCTGTTGATCCAAGGAGAACTCGAGCAGATTATCAAAGAGAAGAAATTTATCTTTATTGCACTGATCCTTTGTTGTCCTAGAAGTGATATATTATGGTTGAATCTTATTCTAATTCATATTATCATTCCCATCATTATCCAATATGGAAAGCTGCTATGGATGAAGAGTATCAATCTCTTCAGAAAAATGTAACCTGGGAGCTAGTTTCTCTTCCACCTTGGAGGAAACTTGTTAAATGCAAATGGGTCTACCGAAATAATGTTTCTGGAAATGGAAAAACCTGCAAATATAAATCTCAGTTTGTCTCAAAAGGATTCTCACAAGTCCAAGGAGTGGACTATACAGAAACCTTTGCACTGGTGGAAAAGATGGATTATATTCGGTTAGTCTTGTCCATTTCCGCATCCAAACAATGGGAGGTGCACCATATGGATATGAAGAGTGATTTTATTCATGGATACCTACAAGAATAGCTCTACATGAATCATCCTGAAGGGTACATATTAGACCCAACATTAGTTTGCATACTTTGAAATCATTGTATGGCTTAAAACAGGCCCCAAGAGCTTGGTATGCCAATATGGACTCATTTCTTCTATCACAAAACTTTGAAAGATGTAAGTCTGATCCAAATGTGTAATTGCAGAAATATGAAGGTAATTTGCTCATTATAGTTATGTATGTTTATGATTTATTAATTACAGGAATCACACTTGCTTCAATCAACTTCATAAAACCGCTTTGCATGAAGCATTTGACATGAGTGATTTAGGCATGCTAAAGCATTTTCTTGGCATAGAAATCACTCAATATTTTGATGGGATAATGATCATACAATCAAAGTATGCTTCAGACCTACTAAGTAAGTTTAGTATGGATGATTGCAAGGCTGTACCTTTCCCATTCCTCTCAGGAATCAGTGTTGAGGAAGGAAATTCTACATTGGTGGTGGATTCCACTATATATCGGCAATTGATTGGAATCCTTCTGTACTTGACACATTCAAGGCCTGATATTGGTTGTGCTGTGAATTCTGTATCAAGGTAAATGCACTATCCTCATTAAATTCATTTAAAGGCATCCAAGAGGATTCTATAGTACATGCAGGGTACTAGATACTTTGGCATTCACTATGCTGCAGATTTCGATCTAGATTTGGTAGGATTCACAGACTCGGATTGGGCTGGAGATAGCATAGATCGAAAGTCCAATTATGAATATGTTTTCATGTTTGGTAGTGGGCCTATTTTCTGGTCAAGAAAAAATCAGGTCGCCATTTCCCTATCTCAACAGACACATAGTACAGGGGAGTGGTCAATGTATGCATTCAGGCAGTTTGGCTGCAAGGTATTCTAGTAGAGTTCGACATTGGTAGCACCACTTATACTATAATTTGTTTTGACAATCAGAGTGCTATCAAGATCTCGACAGATCCGGTTCAAATACAGAGAACCAAACACATCGAGATCCACATGCACTACATCATCGAGCTTGTGCATGACAGAACAATTGTTTTGCAATATTGTCTCATAGATGAGCAAATTGCACACATTTTCACCAAGAGCTTCACTGAGAAGAAGTACTCTTACCTTCGTTCACTATTGGGGGTGAGTTCCATCATGGTGAATACAGATTAGTTCTTCAGTGTTCAGTTTGAGGGGGGGGAGGTTTCTTTCCCACATGGTTTTTCCTCTTTTCCTCACCTAGAGATTTTTTGAGCATTTTAGGATTAATTTTGTAAAGGGTGATCTATGACCTTTATTGTGAGGGCCCTATTTTTTTCACTCCTCCACATGAGATTAGCATAAGGGGGGTGTTGGAGTCATTTTCCAACCACACATCATTATTTGGCTTATTTTGTTCTAATTTACCACTTATCCTAAGTTTTGACTCAAACATGTGACTGCATCATCAAAATGGATCTCCTCCTTCAATCAGGGAGAAAATCTGTGTTGATCTGCTTGACCTATGTGCTCCATTCAGTCAACTGGAGGTTGTTTCACCTACCTTTAATTTTAACTGAAGTGATGAAGGAGCCTTCTTAAGGTTTATGACTAATTTTGGTTTAAATGTAGTTAATTGGAGTGTTAAAGGCACCTTCACCTAACTTTGGACGTGACTCTATTCAATTTAACTCACCTAACTGAATTCAGATAGGCGCCCCCACCTACTTGTTGGCATGCAGTTGAGTTCTATTCAGTTAGACTCAGTCTAAAATTCCTCTGATTTAGTTAGAGTCAAGGATGTTGGAGTTAAGTGGTTAACTTATGTGTTGAGTGGTGTCAACTGACAACTAAGCCAATCTTATGCAACCAATTCGAATGACCTTTGTTTTGTTGCTTGACCTACGGTATCCGGACCGCGAACCAGATGGATTCCCTATTCCAAACATTCAACGGGCTAGTTGGGAACGTTGATTGGGGAGAATCCCTTACTGTTGCTGCCTGCGAATTTCCAGGCCTCAACACAATGCATGAATGTATAGAGATAGTGCATGTACTATTATGAATAACTAATGGCTGAAATGATGAATTGATGACAATTCTGGAACCATTTCAAGAGTTGTTATGAATGCAAGATAGTAAGTGCATAAAGAGGATAGTCATGATCAATTGGCTGCCAAAAATGCTCTACAGACGAGCTAGGTGGTACAATGATACGCTTGTGAAGTAAGGAGTATCTAAACAATTCATTAAATTGCATAAATGATGCGACTATACCTTGCAAATTTTAGTATGATAATGATTGCATGAAGTAAATGATTTTTGGTAATATTGATGTGATTAACAGCTGGAAGTAATTGAATTTTATAAATTCTGAAAGTGCTTCAGTGATTGTTGCAGCAATGAAAAAGTTATATGCATCAAGACTTACTAAGTGTTTGGTTGACTCAGGTTCAAGTTTCAGGTAGATTGTTGGGGCATGGCAAAGTGGGTAAGACCATGACAAAGGCCGAAATATACCATGTTAAAGAGCCAAACCTCACGAGAAGAGTCTCATAGCTATGAAAATAGTTTGTATGCATAATGAGTTGTTAAATTGGAATTTGTGAATTTCAGATTTGAGAAATTGCTGATAACTACTAATCACTATTGGCTTGCATAAGATTGTGTCAGGAGGACGCATTGTAAGTGGGTATTCATGTTATGCTAGTAAACATAAAATTATAATGGGCATAGTGGTGCTACTTACAAGAGACCCACAATTCAAGATCACCTCATTTCCAAACAAATCAATTTCTGTAGTAAACTGAGTTGCAAATTCTCATTGAATTTAATTATTAATGCCATTGCTTTGTTATGGAACAATCAAATTTGGATTGTATTATCAGATAATGATTGATTGTTTGGCTATTTGATGAATGTGCCAGGGGTACACACTGCAGGAAGATCATGTGTGATGGCCTGCAGGAGCCAAACTTCATGGGAAGGTTTTCCCTTATCTTGGAAATGGGTTTCGGGTGAAACTCCATTGGACATTTTGGAAATGTCTCATCTGCACTACATGTTTGGTAAGAAACATGAGTGATATGGTATGGATTATGTCAGTAAGACATATGTGAATATGAAATGTGAAAAGGAGTTGGGATGGAAAACCGAGGGACTGTCAACTCAAAGAAGGGAGCCCCCATTCCTCCTTAATGAAATAATACTGCCTCGACAAATGGATAAGTGTTATGTGACCCTAGCTAAGAATATGCATGTCAAATTGTTAAATTCAATATATAGAGCATGTTTTGATTTTATTTCCATTATGACCGATTGCTTGAGTATGAATAGGGCCTACATGGAACACATCAGAAAAGGGTGCACACTTTCCCGATGTTGGATCATGGAAGGGTTTTCAATATTGATTACACCCTAGGGAGTCGACGCACTCCTAGTGTCTCAATGCTTGATAGTGAATGATGTGAAATGTGGTTACAGTTTTAGAGCAATAACGCTAACGAATATGCTTATATTGCTTGTGTTGTCAGGATAAATAGATGTAGTCTAGTGTTGTACTCTAAATGGACAATGGCTTGAGCTCATCCTACCTTCTACTAAAGAGCACAGAGAAGGAGACATTCCTAAGGGACTGTCAACTCAGAGAAGGGAGTGGTCTCTTGTGTGATATGGGATAGTGGAATTAGAGCTCACTACCAGAAATGAGACCTAGAAATGGTCGTTTATTATTGATATAAGTGCATGTGTTATTGTTGATGGCCTGATAAACCCAATGGTGTTGGATTGGCTAATGATTGGTTGTTGATATAAGTGTATTGTTGATATAAGTGCAGGCGATTTGTTGATGTTCTGATAAACCCAACTGAAGGTTGGCTTAACTGTTCCTGATATATGTATTAAAGGATGTTGTGAAGAAGCCTGCATGCTGGCCTAACATCCAAGTCCATAGGCAATCCCAAGGCTTGCAAAGCAAAGCAGGATCCTGTGGACCAATGAGGAAATGCACAATACAGATAAGTATTGGGTTATTTTGCAAATTCTTGCTTAGGAATATACATGTGTATATGATTTGGATATGATGTCTTAAGCTCTTGTTTTAGAGATAAAAACCGATGAGAATAAACTAAACATGTGAATCTATTCGATGTTTGAATATAGGTATTGCTGGGAGCGAGGACTATGAGAGCATCCTAGGGGTGCATGAGGACACGTGACTGTCCTGAAGAGCTCAGAATGGGCAGTAATGAAAAAGGTGCTAGTGAGACTGTGAAGGTCCTAGCAGCCGAGACAAACCATGTGGGGAGACTCCATGGTTGAGAGGTCTGAAATAGACCGGAGACACTAAGTGTCATGACCAAGAGGGATTGGTCCAACATTCACAGTGAAGTGAAGGAGGCTGAGAGCATGAAAACCACAGCGGTGGTGTGGGTTCTAGGAAGGAACAAAACAAAGAGGGGAAAAACTCTTGCTGCTCTCTCTTGCCCTTTTGATTATATATATATATATATATATATATATATATTTATGCATTGTGAAAACAAAAGATTGTTGAATGCATGTATGACTGAAAATGGAATGCGTGTATTTTCTTAAAGTAAATTGTGAATGCTGGAATGGTTAATTCCCTGCCCAAAAATGGACATGAATGAGCTCATGGAAGGCATGAAAAATATGAAAGTATCCTTGATGAGACTTGGACTGTCATGCCAATTGGGCAATTAATTGACTGATATTAATGCCTATATTATTCTTGGTCTAACAGAATTTCAATGATGCATTTCACAGGTGAGAAAGGTGAAATCCAACGGTGCACATTGACCATGGCAGCAGAACAAAAGCTGCTGGACTTTGCTGGAAGTCTCCTTCAAATGATTTCCAGGACCCAAGAGAATCTTGGAGAGATGCTCAAGATACAGAAAAGGCAGAATGAGATGAACCACCAGATTTTGCAAAACTTTATTGGTTTGCAAAAGGAGGTAAAAAGCCTTCTGGGGGCAATCCGTAAAGGCAAGGAAAGTGGATCAATGATGGGACATTCATCCAAGTGATCCATTAAGAAACGGTCCAGGCATGAAGCCTCAAAGTAAATTGAGCAGGTAAAGATGAAGCAGCCAACGAAATGTTGGAAATGCGGAGGACATCATTTACGTCGAGACTGCCCAACGAGGGAACATAAAGAGGGTAGCTGCCACAAAGTTCCTCGACTTGGGGATGAGCCGAAAGCTGAGAACCAACAGGAGAAGCTCGTGGAAGCCAAGGGGCTTGGTCCTAAAAGTTCAAAGTAAATAATTGAACATGGGACAGATCTGCAAAATTTTGAAATTTTGAAAGTGCAAATGGTATATGCATTCCTATGTATTGGAACACCGAGGACGGTGTTATTCCAAGGGGGATGGGATTGTAATGTCCCAGTTTTGACCTCGTTTGCATTAAATGATACATGATGTATATTTTGTAATTAATAGTGGTGTGGAGCTAAAGGCAAAAGCCCCACCATCAATTTGGTTGTCTATGTTTCGGCAGTCAGGATTGTTTTCGATGGTATATCATGCCATCCAGCACATTATAGTTTTGGCATCATGTAAATATGCACATCAAATAAAATAAACTCACAGCCAGCTATGACAGTGCAACATTAAATGAAAAGGGCATGATTCCTAAGGTTAAGGGGGGGGTTGTCTAACCCGTGGGGGCCATTGAGAGTTTGCCATGTGTCGACCACCCACTAAACTTCTGTTGTCTGTTTAGTTGGGAGCAGTTATGGCTAGGGAGTGGGGGGGTGGCGAGACTGCCAGTATTTGCCCCACGTACACTCCACCAGTGAGCTCACTCTTCCTCACGCGGGGGGCATGGGAACAGACACAATTCCCATTCTCTCCACTCTACCACGACGGGGGTTCTTCCATTGTTTTGATCTGGTCCATCCTCACGCGGAGGGTTCTCTTCATGCACAGGCGGGAGATCTTCACGGTGACCCTCATGTAGGTAGTCGATCGGCTCCCCACTTTTTGGAGGACTGTGGTCTGTTAAGTTTTTCCCTTCACACAAAGAGCGGTGGTGTGTATGTGTGTTACCCTCATGGCTTGTGGTCTATGTACCTATTCTCCCTTATCCAGGATTAAGAATCAAACTTCTCTCCCATTTAGGACTGTGTAATGTTGTCGCTACTTCATTATTGAGCCGGGGTTGTGGTTTTCCCCTGATTTGGCGGTTTATTGTGGTTTTCCCTCCATTTTTCATGGCTTGTTGTGGTTTTTCCCCCATGTTGTTGTTGTTGCGAATGCAATCATCTTTTGGTTTCCACTAAGTTGTTTTGGCCACGCTAGGGCCAAGAACAACTCTGAGTCATCTTGTTGACTTGAGCTGAGTTCACCTTTTCGTTTGGGGTTGTCACCCTGTTGTCTTCATCTTATTCACAGAGCTGTGAACTGTTTGTTTTACTGCGGTATGCAGTGGTTGGTATTTGGACTATTGAGAGTAGGATTAGAGGCTGGGTATGCTTGAGAAAATGGTGTTTGGAGCCACTCAGATAGAGTGAGACTGTTGGCTTTCTTCTCCACAACCCTTGAAGAGTATTGGAAAGGGAAGTCAGGGCCTGAGGGACTGTGAAGTAGAGAAAGGAATGATTCCTAGTGTCAGGTGTGTGGATGTCTTAGAATTCAGGTTAACTCTGGTGTAGGTGTCCTTGGCTCTCCATTGAGGCCACCAGCTTAGCATTTAGCCTTTCCTAGCTCCTTGATGGCCTGATAAACCCTACTGTGGGGGCTTGGCTGATTTGTGTACCTTGGATATGTGTAAGCTTTCTTTGACCCTTATTCCTTGAGGAATCATTCCCAACTCGGGGGTGGCAGTGTTACTGAGAGATTGATGAGCACGCTGGCCTATGGTTGGGTGGAACGTTGCAGCGACGTAGCTGGTTGCAGGACGAATTCTGTTTAAGATAAGTATTATTGACTATTTTGTATCTGCATTTATATTTACTGATTAATGAATATAATGAACATGTGGTATGCTTGAATGAATGTATGTTTGCTTCCGCTATGTATATGAAGGATTATGCATCTTAGTATGTTTTGTGTTTTAAGCTTTTTATTTCAGCATTATATGCATGTTCATGTTCATGGGGCTATTTTCCCATATGTTGGTGATAGTAGCATCCTCTTCGCCGGTTTGAGGGTCGGGGACGTTACAGTAATTAACACAAATTAGAAATGAAACTGGACAATAATCTGAAGGGCATATATTGCATATATTTCATAGTTCAGTCATCAAAAACACATAAGAGTCTTTACACTTAGCTCATAAACAAAGCCTGATATCCTCCCCTTGTCAGCAAAAAATCGACCCCCCCTTTGTCCTCTTTCAGACTTACATTTATCCTGTTCTTTCAAAAACAGTTGCATAACTAAACCCTAACTACTTTTCAAGTTATCTATTGAGCTATTCAATACAAAATTTATCATTATACAAAATGGAATTACTTTTCAAACTAACTAATAACTACTCATGTCTGTCATGTGTCAAACTGCATGCTCCAATCTTCTCTAACCGGTTTAACCACTCCATACAACTGCTCCTGAAAGCCCTAATTTTCTCTCTATTTCAAAATTTTTGATTACTAAGCGCTGATTTTTTGCCACGACCTTCACCTGCTCAACGTGCACTTCAGGGAAAACGTAATTCAACACATCTTTGTCTCATTATGATCTGTTATCATTATTGCCTCACTTCTGCAAGAAACTACCACGATTCACCTTCATGATGATACTCACACTTGTCACAGTGATTAATATTTGAATGTTTCCATGGTATCGGCGTCTTCCATCACTAAGAACTAATCTTTCTTAGCATCGGCGATCAGAGCCCCAAGACTAAATGAATCAGCACTTCCCATTACTAACTTGTCGGTGATCGGAAGCAGTAATCTCTAATGCATTGGAACCTCAAGACACTATGCTATCACAATGTCGGTGCTTTATACCACTAGCTTCGCAATCGACTATTGGAAGCTCTATCAATTACCTCGTCGAAACTTTATTCCAAAATGTTGCCGCAGTGTCGGCGCTTTAGATAACTAAATCTCCGATCGGCACTTTAAACCACTATGTTGCCACAGTGTCGGCAACATAGAGAACTAATTCTCCGAAACCTTGAATGATTATTTTTTTTAACTTACACAACTTTCTTGCAGCGCTTGTTTGCATTTTTTTTTTACTTGCGCTACAAGAATATTCAAGTTAAAGATTTTCAAAAATTAATCTCATGATATAAGTTTAAATTTGGTTTAGGAGTCCTAATTAAACTTGTATGTTTTTTTAGACTTTTTAATCCATATAAGCCTTATATAAAGCCTTTGATCATGAAATCAAACCAAAACTTGTAAAAATAAACTAAAAAGAATCAAATAACATGAAAGCTAAAGGGAAAAAACTCAAACTATCCCAATCAACAAAATTTTCTAGGAATAAAGAGTAAAACCAAACTTCAAAACATAAACAAAAGTATTAAAAGATGAAAAACAAAAACATGACCTAACAGTCACTATCGATCAGTTGGATTTTCTTGATCCCTCTCCTGACCCAACTAGAGACCAGGTGTTTCCTTTATTGATTCCCAGTGTCTCGATAGGCACTACCTCTCCACGGGTGAACTATGGGGCCTCATATCCCTCACGTTTAGTTGATACTGAGAAGAAGCCTCTGTTTTCAAGTTTACCTCCTCGGGACTTGGTCTCAACAGTTGAACAAGTGATACTCCATATACATACTGTGGATCCTGTTCTCCACTCTGTTGAGCGATTTGAAAGTTTAGACAAGTGTCCTATCTGGGATGGTCTACTTTCTTCTGATGAAGTCTTCCTATAGTCTCTAATACAGTCTGATCTTATTATGGATGATGGTTCAGTTGTGACTAAATCTAAGCCTGGCCTGCTTAATAATCCTGATCTTTCCATTTATTGATCTCCTTATGTTGGTCTTGTTAATTCTTTTGACTCTCCCTTTGAACAACAAGTCAGTGATCCTGATGAGTTTGATTTTTCTTATATATTTCTCAACTCCTGTGATACTGAGTTTGTTCTTGCAGACTCTATCTCCCCTATCGATTTTTGCTTTCCTTCTGATATTTATCTTACCAATTATAAACCCTCCAACTTTGGCACTATAGAATCTTCTTTGGTTGATTCTTCCTTGACTTTCCCTTCTGTAGAAGATAGAAAAGTCACATGTGTTTCTACCAAAGTGGCCTGCATCGAATCTTTTCTTATTAATATGATCTTGATGTTGTTGTTTCTTGGAGATAGGATTTTGAGTTGGATTCACAACTATGTACTGGCCTTTCCTTTTTATTCAAGTTGTAACTGCATTTGCATGTACCCTGCTCGTGCTTATGAGCCTGATGTCATCTTCCATGTTGTTAGCTCATTGTATAAGCCCTCATCTCTTCTCTTTCCATCGCTCATCCTTGTACCATTTTTTCTTTGCAACTTGAAACCCTTTACCTTGAGGAGACGTTCCCTGGGTGTCTTTATCTTGCTCATGTTCCTTGCATTATGCTTAGGTTTGTTCCTTGCGCTTGGAACTAGTTTTTCCTGCCTATGACACTCGTCTCCTCGCATTTAGAGAATTATTTTTGCTCTCCTTTGAGCTCATTAAAAATAGTAAGGAGGTCGCAAGTTGAATTTTCCGGACTCATAAAAACTTCATGGGAAAGATATGGAGTTACCTTTACGCCCTTGTCTAACTCCTTAAAATTGAATAGATTTCCAAGTTAACTTGTTTGTTCAGACTCGTTAAGGTAAATTAAACAATCATCCACATCGGTGATAGGTTATCTCTTTTTAAGACCATGTGGATTACTTATGAAAAATGAATACTCTAATTTCTTTAGAATATAGAAGAGTATCTTCATGCATAGGTTTATCTCTTTTCAGGACCTAGAGGACTAAACTTACATAAAATCAACCTTTTTGAGATTAGTTTTCTCTTTTTCGTGCTCTTGATCTAAACATGAAAAAGATTCCAAGCATTCTTTATGTATTTTCCATGCTCGCTAAACCTTAGAACAAAGCATCGAGTTTACTTTTGTCCGTACCATTCTCGTAAATAAATGGAACTTTTCGAGTGATATTGCTTTCCTTCACACTTGTTAAAACTAAATCGTTTCTGCTTTATTTTAAAGGAGCGTCAGTCTGGTGATAGCTTACCCCTTTTTTGGACCCTGTCGATTAAGTACGAAAAATGTATACCTTAGTTCGCCTGAGCTAAGAGAGTTCTCTTGTGGATTGTTTTATACTTTTCGGAGTCGGGAGACTAATTTACAAAAAAACACCCTGTAATGTCCCGGTCTTGACCCCATTTGCATTAAACGATACATGATGTATATTTTGTAATTAATCGTGGTGTGGAGCTAAAGGAAAAAGCTCCACCATCGATTTGGTTGTGTATGTTTAGGAAATAGGGATTGGTGTCGATGGTATATCATGCCATCCAACACATTATAGTTTTGACATCATGTAAATATGCACATCAAATAAAATAAACCCACAGCCAACTACGATGGTGCAATGTTAAATGAAAAGGGCATGATTCCTAAGGTTAAGGGGGGGTTTTCTAACCCATGGGGGCCATTGGGAGTTTGCCATGTGTTGACCACCCACTAAAATTCTGTTGTTTGTTTAGTTGGGAGCAGTTATGGCTGGGGAGTGGTGGGTGGCAGGACTGCCAGTCTTTTCCCCATGTACACTCCACCAGTGAGCTCACTCTTCCTCACGCAGGGGGGCAAGGGAACAGACACGATTCCCATTCTCTCCACTCTACCACGACGACAGTTCTTCCATTGTTTTGATCTGGTCCATCCTCACGCGGAGGGTTATCTTCATGCGTAGGAAGGAGATCTTTATGGTTACCCTCACGTACGCAGTCAGTCGGCTCCCCACTTTTTGGAGGACTGTGGTCTGTTAAGTTTTTCCCTCCACGCAGAGAGGGGCGGTGTGTATGTGTGTTACCCTCATGGCTTGTGGTCTATGTACCTGTTCTCCCTTGTCCAGGATTGAGAATCGAACTTCTCTCTTGTTTAGGACTGTGTAATGTTGCCGCTACTTCATTATTGAGCCGGGGCTATGGTTTTCCCCTGATTTGGCAGTTTACTGTGGTTTTCCCTCCATTGTTCGTGGCTTGTTGTGGTTTTTCCCCCACGTTGTTGTTGCTGTGAATGCAATAATATTTTGGTTGCCGCTGATTTGTTTTGGCCACGCTGGGGCCAAGAACAACTTTGAAACATCTTGTTCGACCTGAGCTATGTTCACCTTTTCGTTTGGGTTGTCACCCTGTCATCTTTGTTTTCTTCACAGAGCTGTGAATCGATTGTTTTACTGCAGTATGCAGTGGGTGGCCTTCGGGCTATTTAGAGCAGGATTAGAGGCTGGGTATGCTTGAGAAACTTGGTCTTGGGAGCCACTCAAATAGAATTAGACTGCTAGCTTTCTTCTCCACAACCCTTGAAGAGTATTGGAAAGGGAATTCAGGGCCTGAGGGACTGCGAAGCAGAGAAAGAACTGATTCCTGGTGTTGGGTGTGTGGATGTATTATAAGTCAGGTTAGATCTGGTGTAGGCATCCTTAGTTCTCCATTGAGACCACCACCTTAGCATTTAGCCTTTCCTAGCTCCTTGACGGCTTGATAAACCAACTACGTTGGCTTGGTTGTTTTGTGTAAGCCTGCTTGACCCTTATAACTTGGGGGTGGCAGTGTTGCTAAGAGATTGATGAGCATGCTAGCCTATGGTTGGGTGGAACATTGCAACAACATAGTTGGTTGTGGGACAAGTTCTTATCATATGAGTATTTTGGTCCATTTTTCTCCTACATTACATTTACTGTCTATTGTCTAATGAATCATGATGAACATGTTGATGCCTAAATGAATGTATGATGGTTCTCGCTGTGCATATGAATAGACATCTTAGTATGTTTTATGTCTTAGGCCTTTTATTTCAGTTTATATGCATGTTCATGTTCATGGGGTTATTTTTCTCGGAGGTTTTTGTTTGTTTGGTAGCATCCTCTTCGCCGATCGGAGGGTCGGGGACGTTACACACCCCCCATAGAGTCTTCTTTGGAGTTTTTAGACTCTCAAAACTATGAAAACATTGTCAAGCATCCACTAAGTCGAGCTCGTAAAATCCACGAATCAGTGCTTTATCAAGCATTCTTCTATTTCTTCTTTGAGCTTGTCAAAAATGAAGAAGGTCCCAATATTGAATTCTTGGACTTTTTAAACCTTTACAAGAAAGAGGGAAGGGAAGGTCATTCACATGATTTTTACATAGTGGAAGCAAGTCTTGTTTCCTTGAACAAAGCACCAGTTTGGAGTCTATCAACAGTTGGGTCTTAGTTTTTGACCTTATCCCGATTCAGTGTTTTTACTCCTCTAGTTGGTATCTTTTCCAATTATATCGGGAATCTCTCAATGTCTCCTGCATTGCAAAGTTGCATCGTTGATCTCTTTATGTCAAAAGTTTCCTAAGTCACTGTTATGTTGTGCTCATTGTTCAAGGATAAACCTTTTTCGACCATTCTACAATTGACTTGACCTTTTTTGTCGGTCATTCCCTGGTATCAATTCCTTACATTCATGTCTTCAGTAGTTCTTTCTCTAAAACTTTGTTCTAGTTCCAGATCCAACCAGTCTCTAACTTACATCACCTTGGATGATGAAGGATGCCTTAATGCCTTCCTTCGAACAGATCTCTTCCTATCGACCTCAACACCTCTCGCTCTGGGAATGAGATTTAGAGTTTATGATAGTACCTTGGGGATTGGACTCATTAGTGGCAATTTCCCTCGCTATTGGGTACTGGGAATCCTTTAATGTCTCCTACTCGATAGATTCTTCAGGTGTTCGACTTCAAGACTTTGTATTCACACTTTTTAGAACGCACTAGGTACTTTGGGGACCATTTTAATTAATGGTGGTTTCCCTCACATTTGTTAATGGTCCTCATTAATGGTCGGTAATCAAATGGTTTCCCCCATGTTCGACTTCAGTTCCTTTATTCGCATAGTTAGGATTTGTAGCTTTTGGGAGGTTTGGATTCGAGACCTTGGGCTGATAGTGACATTGCCATATTTTTCTATTTCCCAAGTTTTGTAAGACCTTGTCACAATTCATATGACATTTGCTGAGACATTGATCCACCTTGTATTCTTGTGGCTATGATCAACTATTGAGCATGGATCCACCTTGTTCATTTGCATCCATGACTCCTTTAGATTTTATATGAGACCTTTTTTGCATATTGTACGACCATTATAGTTACATTAGTTACACATGTTGGATCCTCCTGTATCTTTATGGAAATCATTTGTATATGGACATGTGTGTCCCAGAGATCAGTTTTGTTTGACATTTATCTCTCTTTCAGGTACCTCTATTCAAGCTTTTGATCTTGGATTCTTTGCTCTCTCCATGAATTAGTTGTTTCCTTTTATAATGTATTTTGGATATCATATTCCCCTCTAACCTCATACATTAGGGAGCATATGTTATATCCTAAAATGACACATCTCTGACTATGACCACTTTCCCATGTTTTCGTTGCATGTCGACACTTCCATGATGACATTTCATGAAAGACACTGAAAGTCACTAAAAAAACACCTATATTGGAGGAGCCATATCTCAAATTATGTAACTTTGATTGACCTCTTCTTTGTACCGTTAGAAATATATCTGAGTCGGGAACAACTTTTCAGAAGACTCCAAATCCTGGAAATGTCTATAAGCACCCTAAAAATGACATTTTTTATGTAACCGTGACTTTGTACACTACAAACTTGTGTTTTCCTGATGTATTCGCGACTTTTCCTTCATGCTACCCGCGGTTACCTCTTGTAGTGATTAAAAATAATAAAAATATCAAACACTTGAATTAGGGGTGGTTAGGGAGGTTTTGGAACTGAATTGGGAAACTGTAACTGACCCATATTCGTCCCTATCTCTTAATAAATGTATAAATAGAGGGAGAGAGGTCCATGAGAGGGGACTTGAAAGTTTTCATTGTTATGCTAGAGGAATTGGGACTCTCATCCCCCCCACCTATTCCCTAGATTTTCATCCTTGTGTTGCAGATATTGGAGGCTGAGTTCCTTGGAGAAGAGAAGCAGAAGAACCGTATCAAGGTTTCATGAGGTGCCGAGCTTGAGGAGGAGGTAATATCTGTACTTCTTCCATGATTAATAAATATGTGATTCTCTTCCTCTTTTAATCAATGTGTCTTGTATATTGAATCTCTAATTATGATTATCTGATGTTGTTTATCATATTAGGGTTTCATATTTCTTTGATTATCATTGCTTTACATGTGGTCATATTGGTTTGAGGAAGGTATAATTTGTTTTGCAGGTCTCTTGGAGTAAGAGGAACAAGAGGATGATAGAAGGGATTCTTGGATCAACCTTCATTTGACTAAGGTATGAACCATTCTAATCTCTAAATCTTGTTTACATTTACTTGCAGAACTATATGCATCTATCTTTCAACCCTAATATGTTGATGGCCTCTTAACCCTAGTATGTTAATGGGAATTTCCAAGCTTTGGAGTTTTATGCAAAGTTGTTCGTGACTCAGATACCTTTCCAACAGTCTAGAGAAGAGGTCAATCGGAGTTACAAAAGTTGAGATATGGCTCCTCCAATCTAGGTATTTTTTCAGTGACTTTAATGAAGTGTCATCATGAAAGTGTCAACATGCGACGAAAACATGGGAAAGTGCTCACAGGCAGAGATGTGTCATTTTAGGCTATAACAATTTCCTCCTTACCAATATCCAATATGTGCATATGTTATACTAAATTTTGATTTTTAATTTTTTTTCAATATTTTATTATTACATTAACTTTTTTTCATTTGTTTTTTTAATTGTTTTTTAATGTTTTGTTATAATAAAATTTGTTTTTTATTTTTATTTTTTTAATATTTTGTGATTATATTAACCTTTTTTTCCTTTATATTTTTATTGTTTTTTAATATTGTGTTATTATAGTAATTATTATTTTATTTTATATGCAAAGAGTGGGCTAATAATTTCTTGAATAATTTTTGTTTAATATAGTGCAAGTTTTATATAGTGTTACTAAGAGGTTTAATAAATACAATTTTAAATTATGATAAAATGATATAATTGTACCATTTTTGAAATAGTGTGCTACCGGTAGCATCGATTTTCAATTTGGGGCTTGATTTTAAGGTTATTGTAAATAACAATAAGCAATGTTTTCCTCCATGTCCACATGTTTAGCCCAAAAAAAAGTGGTGCTACCGGTAGCATCACTTTTTGATTTGGAGGTGTTTTTTGGTGTTTTTTTCACAAAAATATATGTCTAGAGTTCTCGTTTTGAGTATAAATTTCTTGTCAAGTTGTATAACATGTTTGTCTCAAGGTGAGTACATAGAAAAGGTGTTGGAGATATTTAGAATGTACAATGTAAAACCAGTTAGTACACCTTTGGCCAACCATTCAAACTAAGTGAGGAGATGTGTCCCAATACAAAAGAGGATATAGAATACATGTACAAGGTTCCCTATTCATCAGAAGTTTGAAGCTTAATGTATTCCATGGTGTGCACAAGACCATATATTACAAATCTAGTGGGAGTTGTGAGCAGGTATATGAACAATGCAGGTAAAGAGCATTGGAAGGCAGTACATTGGATTCTCAAGTATTTGAGAAGTATCACTTCTCATGCATTATGTTGAAGGTTTAGACACTATTCTACATGGATATGTTGATGCAGATATGGAAGGTGATAAAGATAACAGGATGAGCACCATAGGGTATGTCTTTATTATGGGTGGAACAACAGTAAATTGGATTTTGAAACTGCAAAATGTTATTGCACTTTCAACAATGGAAGCATAGTATGTTGTTGCTACATAGGCTAGTAATGCTATGATTTAGTTGCAAAGGTTTATGGAGGAATTGGGTAAGAAGCAGGATAATAGTAAGTTGTACAATGATAGCTAGAGTTCCATTCATCTTGCAAAGAATGCATCCTTCCATTCGAAGGATAAATATATGCAACTCAAGAACCGTTTCATAAGTTTTTTTTTTTTTCTGGAAGATGAACTGTTAAAGTTGAAAAAGAAACATACTAGCTAGAATCATGTAAACATGTTAATAAAGGTAGTAACTAGAGAGAAACTGATTTCTTGCTCATTTTTTGTTTCCCTTCAAGCATGAAGGTGAATATGAGAAATTTTCCAGGTCCAACGTTAAAAGTATAGTCCATCAAGTGCAACAACGATGGAGTTGTTGTGATCAGTATCCAAGTGGGATATTAGTGGTTGTGTAGCCTAATCTTCCTAATTCATAGATGTTATTTCAGCTGTGTTTGGATCCCATCACCTGGCGGGGGGGTGTGGGGGGACTTTCCGCCCCCTCCCCCCCTCACTATAGTTGTCAAGGTGGGGGGGGTCGGCTATTTTGGGAGAGCCCCCTCCCTTGGCAGGGGTTCAGGGGAAACGCCTCCATAGCGAAAATTCAGGATAAATGCCTTGTAAAATGTTGTAATTTCATAGTCATGACTTGGTCAATAATGGGTGATTTACAGGCCCATGGTTTTGGGAATCCCATGGTATTTTCCCATCGTACTCCCTTTAGAAAAGGAAGGCATTGTAATACAGATGTGTATTGTATTGTAGAATTGTAAAACGATATCTGTGATTGTGTGAGAGAGACTGTGAGAGAGTGAAGAGGAAGTGCAATGTGTGTGTTGCAGGTTGTATCCCTTCATTTTGTTGGATGGTGTAATAATAAAAGGACTGCAAATTTCTGTGTGGACGTAGCCCATCTTAGGTGAACCACGTTATATTAGTGTCTCTCTTGTAATGTTTTATATGTTTTAATATTTGCATCATTTTTATTGTTATTACTTTGTGATCATATTTTCTAACAGCTTAGTAAGTATATTGGCAATCTACTCATCCGTGGATATATACTTGAATTGCATTGCTTCTTTCTATACTATGTCTTGGATATAACTGATTAAGAACCTTATGAAGTCTTATTTATTTTCATCTTGCACTATTGGTTGCAATATGATTTTCCTCTATTGTATTGTGTGCCCCTAACAACTACTTTCCTTGTAAACCAGGATATCATAGTTCATTTCAAGATGGAGCAACATCCCTTATGTGCGCTTTCTCGTCCACTACATTTTTAACTCCAGTCATATTCCATATATCCTTGCATCTTTACTTCTCTGTTCGAGACATATCTGAGTCCATATTCAATTGTACCATGTAGGTACCTCAACATATGATTTGTTGCACATGTCTAAACCATACCACGCACTGACTCCAAATCATATATATGATCTCATGTTAACCAAATACATCAAGGATATGATCATTTATCTGTACATTGTGGGATCCACCAGATCTAAAGAAGAGTCACTTGTTGGCCACTTTTCCTAACTCGCACGACCCAGGTTCTGCGCAGCCCGTCAACCCAACAAACACTCGAGATACCGGCCTGACAGAGCAAGCCCCGTCGGCAATGCCTACAAAGCAGGCATAGTTTCACTTGAGATATATCTTCGATGGGTAACCGCTAGAACCATGTTTTTTCGATTTGTCGAGGGATTATAGTCCCTTGGCACGCGACCAAGGAGCTCGACCAAGTCATGAGGATGGAGTCATTTACGACGAACTGTAGCGCACTTCGTGCATATATTTTAGTAACTACTAATGACACGACACAGATTCATCCTTAGTACTTTAAACATAACAGAATATAAGAGCAAGCTAGTAGATAGGCGCAATATAGAGACACACAACAGTGATTGCGCCGTAAACATAAATTATTACTCAGAATCAGCGCATAATAACCTATTCATGCATTTAGACTTCTATTGACAGTACAACATTCGTTCAATAATGACAGTACTTGCATCATAAACATAAGCATAAACATAAACAACCATACGCATTCACTTATCAACACATAGGAGAGTTCACGTGGAAAACCATCTGGGAAAAACCACAAGGCGCTCTTCATCTGGCATGAGAAATATATAGGGCCTTCAGCCTGCATTTGACTGCAGACTGTCTTATATATAGCTTTCGACTCAGACTCTTTCTTTCTCTCATGCTCTCTGTCTTATTTCTCCTAATCTACTGCTACCATCTACTGATCCGCACATGGATTGGATTGATCTCTCTAGCATCTACACCTCTCTAGTAGAGCTTCTCTCCTACTACACTACCTCCGACTACATCCTGCAAACTTTCGAATACTCTACCATTCAGATCTCACATCTTTGCTCTGCTCTCTCAAATATCTTCCCTCTACTAACCATTCAAAAGCAACTGAAAGTAAACAACTAACCATTATTAATAGCAAAAATCCAACTTAAAGCAACAACCCACCATTACCGAACCCTCTAACTATTGAATCCCTCCTATTTATACTATTTTACATGACCACGCAGGGTCGACTGCATATACAAAGTCTATTAATTGTCACCATTAGCCGCCCCTCAGGCTACAGTTGTGGTGATCACGACTTGACACGAGGCACTAATGGCCTTACTTACATCATGCGTTCACTCATCTGGTATCCGCTGACTTAAGCCTATTTCAGCACCCATGATCGTCTTGTCGCTTTTGGTCGTTATTCTGCACTTGTGCTACCATTTTAGCCTGCGGTATCTTCCTTCCATGCAGTTTTCCTTTTTCACATAGGTGACATCTTTTGCACATATTCCTTCTTGTGCGCAGCTTTCCTCTTTTGCGCAGTATTCTTTGTCAGTGTAGATATCCTTGTCTACGTCGCTTCCTTCTATTCTTGCCGCGTGCTTCCTTTTCCTTGTTTGTGCTTGCACGGTGGATTGATTCATGTGCATTTATTCTCTTGCACTTATTTCTTGTGCACTTTCCCCATGCCCAATAGGCCCCCAACACTCACATGTGTCTCATCCCGAGCTATGAAGTAATGGACATAGGAGGTAGTGCAACCTGCATGGCCATCTCTTTGCTGGAAATTTTTTTTCCTACTTGTGCACCTTCTCCTGCGACCTGCCTTGCATGCTTTGTTCCCCACTTTTTTTTTTGGGATGTGTTTCCTGCACCGTGAACTCATCCCATACTTAGAAAAAAAAATTAGATTACAAAACTTTAGTTATACAATTTCTTCCTCGACATCATGTGAAGAGTCTATTTCCAAGGGTTTTTCTTGTGTTTGCTCCAGCTCTTCTTCAGGTTGTTCTTATTGGTCCTCTTCTTCTTCCTTGTCCTCTTCTTGTTCATCCTCTAGTGCATTTTTTGGCGCAGATTTTGCTGTGCCTCCAACCTTCTGTTGGAATTGTCCAAAAATAGAAGTAAGCCTTTCTATCTCCCGGCAGGCTTCGTCTGCCTACTGCTTCAGTTCCTACACTCGATCAGAGCTAAGGTATTCCAATGATGTATTGGCCACTGCCTGCATGAACTCATGGATTCTCTGTTGGACAGGCTGAAGTAGCCCTGTCACCCTTTTAGCTTCAGATTGCTTCTCAGCCATCTCCTTATTGCGCATGTTTTCATGATCGCGCATGATTATTTCCTTGTCCTGGAGCTGCTTGAGCTCAGCGCCTTTGGTGATTTTCTCCTTGGTTGGAAGCTTCTTAATTTCTGCCTTTACTGCCAATACCTGTAGGTCTTCTTTCCATGCCTCCTCAGCAAGCTATTCTGTAGTCTCATCGTCGATGATTTTCTCCCATACCGTGGCAATTGCTTCCACTGCCTCTATGCAGATCCTCTCTGCTTCCCTAAGCCGGCCAACAGCTTGATTTGTTGATTCTTTCCTTTGCTACACAACTTCGATGGGAATTCTTGGCTGCTGGTTGGTTTTCATTTCCTGAACTTGTTTCTTTAGGTCTGCGTCCAGTTTGGATAACCGCCTCAATTGGTGCACAGGTTTTGCCTCGAATTCTTCTTCTTCATCTGACAGTTGCATGACTGCCTCCTTTATGGCTTCTTCCAGTGAAGACCGCTTCTGTGCTTGCGCTTCTAGGTCTTCCTGTTGGTGCTTGATGACTTGTTTGCATGCCTTTTCTTTCCTAGTTGCCTTGGATGCCTGATATGCAACCGCATTTTCCCAGATTCTCACCTCTATATCTGCGGCATGTTGAATGGAATATATTTGCGGCAATGTTAGATTAGAGAAATCCAAAGTTAATGTGTCCAAGCTATGGACACTTGCATTTGTTTATGTTGAATCTGTATAAAATGTGTGTGCGGGCATCTCTATTTTCAAGGGTCGGAGTAGCACTGACATCACCAAAGTGTCTGATGGGTCTACACCATAGGTCTCATCCTACACGGTCTTGCACACTTCAGTGACGACCTCTTCCAGTCGAGTAACTTGCGCACTGAGCAAAGTCATCCAGTTGGTTTGCTTGTGCATGATATTACCCAAGGTAGACTCAGCTACTTCGATGACCACCTCTATAAGAAGATTTAGATCCTCTTCTGCTATGTTCATGACTTGGGACCAATTATCCCTCTGTGTTTTCCTGTGTGGGATGCCCAAGGCTTCTGCATCTTCCTCCATAGGCTCTTTTCCCTTTCTCTTCGTGGTTCTTTCAGTACGCACCTCCTCATCAGTAGGGGTGTCTTCATCACCCTTGTTGGGTGGATCTAGTTCTTCTTCTTCTTCGTCTTCTTCTTGGGCACCATCCTGATGCTCTTGGGTGCTAGTATATGCTCGGTCTTGGGGCAGGTTCTCTTATGGAACCCCCTACGGCGCTTTCTACTCTGCAGGCACCTCCTCACGCTGGCTAAGCCATTATTTAGGCCAGTCTTTGATTTTCCTCTCGATGTCTGCATTTCTGATAATGAAGAAGGTCGAGAGTGCCTACTTCTTGGGGTCATTACGCAGATGCAAGATGATATTGTGCAGCCCCGCGTGGAATTTAATGAAAGGATACTTGGCCACCATCGCAGGGAACAGTCTACACTGATAGCGCATGATCTGTCTAGGTTCTAGAACTGCGCACCAAGGAACTCCACTAGGATGTCCCCGGGTTATATTCTGGTGGAGGATTCCAAGCTGTAAATGAGATCAAAATCAGAAGCCACAAGTAGTGGAAATTTTTTGCGATAATTTCCTGCGCATCAACAGCGTCGTCCATCAGTTCGTTCACTAAGAACTGGGATGAGTTGATGTGCAATCCTTGTGCACACTACTCTACTAGCTCTACTATTGTGGCAATGCATTCAGTAGGCCTCATCTTGCACAGAACCTTACTACACAAGATTTTTGCTGTGGACCTAACGACAACGTCATTTATAGAGATAATAAGGTAGCCCTTTCCGCCGCGGACAAGATGGTACTTTCTCTTCATGTCATTCTTATCCATATTTTCCCCGTCCTTGTGAAAGTACGGGTTCAGGTCAAATCCTTTCCGCGGGAGACCTGTGATGGTCAAGACTAGGTCGATTGTTACCTCATATGGCTTGTCCAGCCAGAGGTAGCCTCCATGGAAGCATACCAGAAGATGCTTGACATACATCCCGACCAGGGCAGTGCGGCTGAAATGCAACATAAGGAGCAGGTTTAAGATGCATGACTGCTCCAATCTACGCGCCCACTCCATTATAGAAACGATGTCTACATTCGGTGGTTCACCGGGCATCGTGACCATGAATCGATTTCTGGCCAGCTCCTCTTGTTTCCTGGTGTCGTAGTCTTCAAAGTCTTGAAGTTTAGGAGTGATTGTATCCGGGGACCATGGGACACCCTCTGGGATGGTGGGCTCTTCCAGAAGTTCATGTTCATCCACTATCACTTTTGCAGTGCCTGGGACCCTCAGTGACACATATGGAGGCAGTAAGTTATTTTCTTCGTCAGTCAACTCTGTGTCCGCTGGTGGTGTTGGTGGCAGAACCGGGTCGGCTCTGCGGGCCTTGGGTATCTTCCTTGGGGGGATAGAGGAAGCAAGGAGGTCTACACTCGATGGGGCTATGGCCGCAAAAACTTGTGCTCTGGTCGATTGTCCTAGTGGTCGAATTGCAGGTAACTACAGTTGGTGGCCTCCTTCCGGTGGTGGGCATGGCGGCCTCAACGGTGCCTTTGGTTTATCATGCGTCTTCTTCATCTTCTTTGTCGGCCGACTGGGTTCAGGGACATATGGAACTTCCAATATCGGGAAAGGTGAGGCTGTTGAAACAGTGGAGTCTTCCTTATCACTGGATAACTCAACAATCATGGGCTTTGGCTCTGAGGGAGGGTTCTGGTTCACTCAGTGGGCTCAACTCTCTGGTTTCTTGGCTATGTAAGAAAATGCAAAGGTTACAATGACATAGGTAACTTCTATTTATAGGCGACCAGGCATCCAAGTTGTGAGTGGAAGCAATGATGGGCCATCCGATGGGAACATGGGATCATCCTTCGTTACCTTCACTCACACACTTAGGTTCAGTTATGTACTTGTCAGGGCATTTAAGGTTAATACGGCAGATAGGACCAAAAAGCATGTTGCCATTCTCCTCGAAATTTCCAAATTAATGCTACTGAGCTGTCGTGAGTGCCAAATATTTTCTAAATCCTTGTGCATTTAATGGTCTGCTGGTGTCTTCCAGTTGTCTGCCATTGCCCTCTAGTTGTCTCTTAGTTGGTTTGTTGGTGAGCTTACAGTGCACCATTCTTTAGTGCAACTTCCTTTTTCTGCACCAGGTTGCGTTGGAGATGATTCTCTTGCTGCTTTCCTCCCTTTCGATATTTTTTTTTGTTGTGCGCCTCGGCCTTATGGGACCATGCTACAATCATTGCGGTATGGTTTTAATCGGCTGTCGTTGATCATACCCGCAACCGGTGTTCCATCCAGCTTATGTAGTTTTACTATGCCTGCTTCAGTAATGTGCGCAACCACATATGGGCCTAGCTAGTGTGTTTTGAGCTTACCTGGGTGCTTGAGAAACTTGTTGTCATACATTAGATTAAGTTTGTTGACCTTGAACTGCTTTGTTCTGATGTGGCGGTCATGCCATGATTTATGTCGATGTTTTTCCACATTTTGATGGAAGCCTGCAATGAAGCGTTCTTCCTCCATTTGAATCAGCTGCGCAAGTCTTTCTTCTATAGCATCGATATCTGTCATCTCTGTTAGCGTAGCAATTCATAGGCTCAACACAGTGTATTCCATAGGCACGACTGCTTCTTGGCCATAGACTAAATGGAAAGGAGTGTATCCAGTTAATCATTTGCATGTTGTTCTGTAAGCCCATAGTACCGCTAAGAATTTTTGTTCCCAGTCATCTATGTGCACATTACAAACCTTAGTCAAGGCATTCTCCAGTATCTTGTTAAAGGCCTCAATAGTTCCATTTGCTTGAGGATGGTAGGGTGTTGTCTTCTTGTGCTGGATTTGGAATTCTGCAGTCAGCTCAACAATTAGTTTATTTACAAAATGTGTACCTTGGTCGCTGATAAGGATCTTCAGGAAACCAAACCTTGTGACTACATTTTCAAAAAGAAACTTTGCCACAGTTGCTGCGGTTCAATCTTTCACAGGTGCTGCTTTTGCCCATCTTGTCAAGTAATCTGTAGCAGTTATAATATAGCGCACACCAGTCCATTTCCCTGGCGGACTAATAGGGCCGACAAAATCCACTGCACATTTATCAAAGTCCTGTAGTGTAATTTGTGGCGCAAGTGGAATTTCATCACGTCATGATGGTTTCCCTGTTCTTTGACACTTATCACAGTCACGACAGCACTTCCTTGTATCCATATGTACAGTTGGCCACCAGATTCCATCTTGCAAAATCTTGTGCACAATTGCCTTCCCGGCGTAGTATCCTCCTGAGACACCTGCATGTGCTTCAGCCATTACCCATTTCCTTTCATGATCAAAGACGCATCTAGGCAGTATTTAGTCTAGTCCCAACTTATACAGTTGTCCCACGATTAATGTGTAGTCTACGGCCTTGACAACTAGTTGTTTCTTTTTCCATGTCGTATAATATTCAGGCGCGTATCCTGTATTCAATAAGTGTATAATATCATCAAATTCTTTATCAACAACATCGATAGCAAACAGCTGCGCATCAGGAAGATTATCCTCTAAGTTGTTTGGTTCCTCATCACTTTCAATGCACGACAAGTGGTCTGACCCAACATTGAGTCGGCCTAGCTTTACAATGACTTCAAAGTCAAATTCTTGAACTAGGAGGAGCCATCGGTAGATATTCCCCTCCAACACTGGATTATTGACTAGGTACTTCAGTGTAGAATGATCAGTGAACATTTTGAAGTGTCCACTCAATAGATAATGTCTGAAATTTTGTAGCCCATAGACCATTGCAAGCCCTTATCTTTCAGTTGTGGTATAGTTTTTCTCTGTTGTTGACAGTTTCCTGCTTGCAAATGCAATTGGGTGGTCAATTGTGCCCTCTCCTGGTTGGGTTAATACTATACTAAGCGCAATTAATGATGCATCAACATGTACATGGAACTCCTTTTTCCAGTCTGGGAATATCAATATTGGAGCAGTGGCTATTTTGTGCTTTAGCTTATCCAGACTTCCTTGACAGTATTTTTTCCACTTGAATTTGGTGTCCTTCTTCAGTAGCTTCTCCATTGGGGCAATTATCTCTGCGTACCCTCTTATGAATTTGACAATATCCAGTATGTCCCAATGTGGATCTGAGTTGAGTGACCGATGTGGGCAGTGGCAGGTCCAAAATAATTGACACCTTCGCGGGATCGACTAGGATTCCGTCGCAGCATACTACATGGCCCAGCAGTACACCAAATGGTGCGCAAAATATGCATTTTCTCAAATTCAGCACAATTTGATACTGGCGACACCTTTCCAACATCATGCACAAATTCTCAATATGGTCTCTTACCAGACGAAAGACCATCCAATCATCAAAGTATACTTCAAGAAACTTATGAATGAAATATTTAAAAGCAGAAACTACTATTCTAGAGAAAATAGCAGGGGCATTTTTAAGGCCAAAGGGCATTACCGTGTATTGGTAGCATCCCCACTCTGTTACAAAGGTTGTCTTGTGGCAGTCCTCTTGCACAATTCTGACTTGATGGTATCTTGAGAACCCATTTGTTAATGAGTACATTTCTTGTTCGTCGACACTCTCTAAGACTTCATCTGTAAATGGTGTTGGGAATGGATCATGTAAGCAGGGATCGTTTAGCTCCCTAAGGTCCACATAGATCTTGACCTCACCCATCGCCTTCTTGTCCTGAACCACTATAGGGATTATCCACTTCGACTCTTAACGAATTCAATGATTCCTGCTTCCAGCGCAATTTGATATTGGCGACACCTTTCCAACATCATGCGCAAATTCTCAATATGGTCTCTTACCAGACCAAAGACCATCCAATCATCAAATTATACTTCAAGAAACTTATGAATGAAATATTTAAAAGTAGAAACTACTATTCTAGAGAAAATAGCAGGGGCATTTTTAAGGCCAAAGGGCATTACCGTGTATTGGTAGCATCCCCACTCTGTTACAAAGTTTGTCTTGTGGCAGTCCTCTTGCACAATTCTAACTTGATGGTATCTCGAGAACCCATTTGTGAATGAGTACATTTCTTGTCCGTCGACACTCTCCAAGACTTCATCTGTAAATGGTGTTGGGAATGGATCATGTAAGCAGGGATCGTTTAGCTCCCTAAGGTCGACATAGATCTTGACCTCACCCGTCACCTTCTTGTCTTGAACCACTATAGGGATTATCCACTTCAACTCTTCAACGAATTCAATGATTCCTGCTTCTAGCATGTGATCCATTTCTACTTTCACTTTTTCTTTATAGTGAAGATTTAGTCTGTACAGGCGCTATTTTACTGGTCTTGCGTTGGGTTTGAGCGGAATTTTCATTTCTCCCAAATCTCCTACTATCCCCTTCAATTCCTTGAATTTTGTCGAGAATAGGTCCTGGAATTCATGTAATAGATTAGTGATTTTGGCTACTGTCTCTTTGTCCCAATAGTCTCCAATGTTAGCAAATTTTGGATTGTCCTCTGACCCAATGTTAACTTTCTTGATCTTTAGCGGCTTGATGAACTGCTCACTAGAAATGTCACTTCCTTCTACTGCGCACGATCCTTCCGACTCTGGAATATTGATTTTAGTTGGATCATCCTCTGGATCTTCGGAGAGGTTATAGCATGTCATCCAGTGCTGAAATATCTCACAGTACTGGTAGGAATGCGCAGTGCAAGGTTGAGAATACTCGACATCCTGTGGGATCTCAACGAATATCTTCTTCTTACTAGCCTTCAGTGCGATATCAACTGTTGGTCGTTCGTCTGTGAACTGGAATCTATATGTGAAATTCTGCGCAACCTTTTCCCATTCTCTTGTTTTTTGGCGCATCTCCATAGATGCGTACTAGCCTCTAAGTGCCATTTCAAGACTATGGATGAAGCGATGAACCCACTCCTAGCGCGGGTAGTTCGAGAATGCTATGGAACACTGCTCCAAGTGTTCAACAGGGTCTGATAACCCTATGTACCTTTGTGTCATGGTTGTGACCTCGTCTCTGAACCTTACTTCCAGCAACCGTCTACACTGCAGCCATTCTGTTATCAAGCTTTTGTATGTACCCCACCACTGTGCGGGTGTAGCTTTTAGTGCAAATTCCAGCGTATATAGTCGTTGCGGATCTGTTACTAATTCTTCAAACTTAGTCAAGAATTTTGCCAAGTTAGCTAGTCCTTCATATGTAGGCAGCAGCTGCGACTGAGTTCCCACTTGTCGAACAGACTGAGTTATCCTGGCACATATCCTCATAGAGACTTCATGTAATTGGTTTTACCAGTTCTCAAGTGCCTCTCTAGAGTCTGATGTACATGAACTCGCGCATCTCTAGCTTAGGTTACCATCAGCAGTAGGATTAATTTAATCCTCCTTAAGGGAAGTGACATTATAGATGTTGTCAAGGTGATCACCTTGCCCTTCGTTGAAGATCAATTCAACATATCTCTGTCCTTCTAGTGGATCGAGAGGCGCAACTACCTTCATCTCATCATATTTAAACGATAGGATCCTTCTTTTGAAGTTTATAATGGTTTGATTTCCCATCGCCCAGTCAATTCCCAACAGGGTGGGATATGGGTTAGTATCATCTACTATATCGATTACCTCGAAGTCTGCAAAAGTCTGCAAAAGTCTGCAATGCTTTAATATCCACTTGGACTTGACTTAGCCTACCAATGGGTAGGACCTTTGCCTAATTTGCAAACCTTAATTGAATCAGGGACCATTCTAGGGGTGGCTTGCCCATTATTTCCCACGTTTGGCGCGTTAAAGTGTTAACATCTTATCCTAGGTCGAGGATGATATAGTCCATGTCATAATCACCAATTTGCGTGGACATCTTGAGTTCGCATCCCGTTTTGAACTTTGTCTTGACACTGTTAACCTTCTTTGTTGGCGGGTCTTCCTCCGAAAGCGTTTCTATAAGTGCTTCCAACTCTGCAAGTGCATCCTTATCCTGGATTAGTGCCAAACAACTTAACAGGAATGGTTTGAGTTTACTAACCTTATCCGCACTCTTGCTTGCAGTCTATTGTTCAAATATATTCTGGAATCTCTCAGGCATATCTTTCACTTGGCCTGAGGTAGATGGTTGTTCCATTCCTACAAACTCTGGGCGTACATCCATGAATATGCGCTTCTGCTTTTGAACATCAAGTGGTGCTTTCTTTTGCACAGAGGGTCGCACCTGCGATTGTGCTTGCGCCGCCGGCTATGTCTGCGTAGCTTGATCTGCACCCATCGCAACACCTCCCCTTGCTACCACTACTACAGTTGGTTCTTGTGGTTCTGTGAATATCATCTGTATGTTGGCATTAGCATTCAGGTTGGGAGCATTCGGTGCAGGATTTGGTGTTGGGTTAGCTATTCTAACCGTTCGAGCTTTCCATCTAGCGATAAGTTGCAGACATTTCTTCACATTGTGCTCTTGTTTGCAATATGAGAAAGTCTTCGTAGGTTTAGGGAAGTCTTTATCATAGTGGCCTTGCACTCAACAATTGTAGCATACCACTAGCCCTCTTCCTCAGACAAATCCTCCTCCTCCTCGACCCCTGTAATTGCCACTCCCCTCAACTGAGGTTGTGGTGGTTGCAGTAGGTATTGCGGTTGTTGATACTGTTGTTGATACGGGTTATACGGGGTCGCATTCTGAAACTGGGGTGCCATCTGAAACTGTTGCCCAGGATGAAACTGAGGCGCAGCCTGAAACTGTTGCGCAGGATGAAACTGATGTGAATCTTGAAACTGCGCTTGTGCCTATTCAATATTTACTTGCTCCTCAATCTTCATTAGGTATGCATCTACTATTTTCTCTCTCATAATTTGGTAGGCCCTACAATATTTTTCATCGTAGCCTACAGATATACAAAATTTACAATACAGACTAGCTGGGGTACATACTGTCTTCTGCAAGAACATGCAATCTACATCATGGTGTCCTATTTTCTGGCATATGTTGCACCATGGTAGCCCCTATGTACTCAATGGGTTCGACGCACCGGACGAGATGTAGTTCATGTAAGCCAGACAGTCATCTTTGGTATGTCCATTGGTCCGACATCGCGTACACCAGAGGTCTTCCTACACCTCTTTTCCTCTTTTTATGTCCTGGATTTGAATTGTCATATTAGCCAATTGTGACTAAATTTGTATCATTCCTACGACGCCATCTCCAATAGGGGAATCCTCTAGCTTCATTGCCAATTCTAGTGCCTCCGTTTGCATCGCAATATTTTGCTGCATGAGTGGTCCTCTAATGTGCAGCAGTAGTGCAGCAATAAACCACTCTTTATGTTGCACGTCCGACATTTGGAAGCTTACTTTGGCCATCGGTGTCTTGAATTGATGATCAAAGTCCCATACTATTTTTGTCAGAGCCTACTTAATCTCCTTGATCTCGGTTATACATTGGGAATTAGATTGTGGCTTTCTAAATTCTGAGATCATTGCACATTGAATCTCCTCAAGGGTCCTCTGTGGCTGCCCCAATGGTACTACACAGTACTTCATATACCAATCCAGCGCGCGCCCCCACAGAGTCATAATCATTTGCGCTTTTTAGATGTCATCATTGTTAATGAGGCGGACCATCCACATCACCTCGTAGAGGAACTAGTGATGTTTTGGATCCTCTGTTCCATTCCCATTGAAGGTGGGTAGTCTGACGTTTGTCCCCGCCATTAGTGTGGCACTGGGGTTGTTCACTGGACTCCCCGGATTTGTTGGATTTACTGGGGTCACTGATGGGCTTCCTTGCGCACCAATCCCAACACTAGGAATACTAGTGTTGACAGGCTGTTTAGGTGAGGAACTTCTAAGTCTCACTTTAGGTGATCTACCTGGAATGTCATAGTCATGTCCTATCCTTGGAGTCTCTGCAAACTCTTCTGATTCTGATCTCTCAGAAATCAGGCTATACTCCTTCTCTTCGTCGCAGGACCCTTCGTCTAGGTGTGACTCACATCCATATTCACCTTCCTTGGGCAGGTTGTAAGCCCTCCTGCCTCCTGCTACCTTCCTCCTCTTTCCTGACCGGAACCTCCTTCCACTTCTTAAGAATCCATCGTCCAACTCGTCTTCTGAACTTCCTAGGAACATTTCTTCTTACTACCTTCCATATTACTTCTAAATTTTACACAGCATATCCCCTTCACAGATTGCGCAACTCAATCATTGAGTTGTAAAATACCCTTTTCATGAAGGAGCATTTTAATCCATAGGTTTATAGACATAAGGTACCTTCCCTGAGTTCCTTGGAAAAAATGTCTCTCTGCCTCGCTATACGAGGTTATCACTTCAACAACAAACTCAGTAACATATCCTTCTAATATGCTATCAATCCAAAAATCAACAACTCTTGAAATAAGGTTACTTACTTGTGCTACTTCTTGCATTAACTGATCGGTCCACTCAGCTACTCCTCTTCTCTGGAAGTTAGCCTGCTGGGTTGCTAACTCTGACAACCATTCTTGCAATATAATGGGGAATTCCACAAAAAAAATTTCATGGATATCTGAATATAGATATCGTTATAACCAGTTCTCAGGGCACAACCACGAACCCTCACTTTCCTTCTGCGTGAATATCAACGTCTTCGACTCCAGCCAATCCTCGACTTCACTCTTATCGAATGCCACAACATTTCCCTCAATTTAATTAATTAAGGGTCCCAGCAACGGAACCATTTGTTGGCCACTTTTTCTAAGTCACGCGACCCAAGTTCTACGCAGCTCGTCAACCCAACAAACACCCAAGATACTAGCCCGACAAAGTAAGCCCCATTGGCAACGCCCGCAAAGCAAGCGCAATCTCACCTGAGATATCTCTTCGATGGGTAACCACCGAAATCATGTTTCCGCTATTTTTCGAGGGATTATATTCCCTTGGCACGCGGTCAAGGAGCTCTACCAAGTCGCGAGGATGGAGTCATTCAAGCCGAACTATAGCGCACTTCGTGCATATATTTTATTAACTACTAACGGTGCGACACAGATTCGGCCTTAGTACTTTAAACATAATGGAATATAAGAGCAAGCTAGCAGGTAGGCACAATATACAAACGCGCAACAACGATTGCGGCGTAAACATAAACTATTACTCAGAAGTAGCGCATAATAACCTATTCATGCATTCAGAATTATATTTTCCATACAACATTTGTTCAATGATGATAGGAATTGCGTCGTAAACATAAGAATAAAGATAAACAGAACATAAAAAACCATACACATTCACTTATCAACACACAGGAGAGTTCATGTGGAAACCTATCTGGGAAAAACCACAAGGCGCTCTTCATCTGGCATGAGAAATATATGGCACCTTCAGTCTACATTTGATTGTAGACTATCTTAGATCTAGCTTTTGGCTCGAACTCTTTCTTTCTCTCATGCTCTCTATCTTATTTCTCCTAATCTACTACTACCATCTACTGATCCGCACACAGCCTGGATCGACCTCTCTAGCAGAGCTTCTCTTCTACTACACTACCTCCAACTGTATCCTCTAGACTTCTAACTACTCTACCATTCAGATCTCACATCTTTGCTCTACTCTCTCAGATATCTTCCCTCTACTAACCATTCAAAAGCAATTGAAAGTAAACAACCAACCATTATTAACAATGAAAAGCCAACCTAAAGCAACAACCAACCATTACCGAACCCTCTAACTATTGAATCCCTCCTATTTATACTATTTTACATGACCACGCAGGGTCGACTACATACAGAAAGTCTGTTAACTGTCACCATCAGCTGCCCCTCAGGCTACAGCTGTGGTGATCGTGACTTGACACGAGGCACTAACGACCTTACTTACAGCATGCATTCACTTGTGTGGTATCCGCTAACTTAAGACAACTTCAGCACCCACGATCGTCTTGTTGCTTTTGGCCGTTATTCTGCACTTGTGCTACCGTTTTACCCTGCAGCATCTTCCTTCCATGCATTTTCCCTTTTCCGCGTAGGTGACATCTTTTGCGCATATTCCTTCTTGTGCACAGATTTCCTCTTCCGCGTAGTTTTCTTTGTCCGCACAGATCTCCTTTCCTGTGCAGCTTCTTTCTATTCATGTTGCATGCTTCCTTTTCCTTGTTTGTGCTTGCATAACAGATTGATTCTTGCACGTTTCTTCGCTTGCGCTTATTTCTTGCGCGCTTTCCCCAGGCCCAACATCACTCAATAACTTCATATTCATCACTGTTGGTTTGGCCATGGAATTAAAGTCTATCGTTCAAAATCTCTTCAAGATCTCTATTGTGTATTTTCTTTAACTGAGGAAAACCTCATCTAATCACTGCCGCACTTCTAATCCCAAGAAGCAATGCATCATTCCTAGATCCTTCATTTTGTATTCTGCTAGAAGCTCCCTCTTGCACTCATTTATGAGCTTCTCGTCCCGAGTGAGAAATAGGTCATCTACATACAATATTAATATCATTATCTATCCATCCACAACCTTGTAGTAAAGGTCAGGATTTGCTTCACTCTTGCTAAAGCCCAAGCTCATAAAGAAATCCATCTATCTTGGCATTTCATTACCTAGCTGCTTGCTTAATCCCATGCAAAGCTTTCTTCAATTTACACACATGTGATTCTCTATCATGAGTCTCAAATCCTAGAGGTTGCTCAATATACATTTCTTCTTCAATTACACCATTCAATAAGGCGGTCTTGACATCCATTTGGTGTAATTTTCATCCCATCGTGAATATATGGAGATAATAACTTTAATAGAAGTGTGTTTGGCCACTGGAGAAAATGTCTCATCATAATCTACTCTCTATTTCCAAGAGAATCCTCTAGCCACAAATCTTTCTTTGTACTTCTAAATGCTTCCATATGCAACATGCTTTATCTTGTAGAGTTATTTACCATTACATCTTTTGGATCCTCATGCTCCTTTTTTGTCCTCATCCATATGATACTTCTTGTATTTGTTGAAGGTTGTATCTTCATCAAAGGTGACATCCCTATTGATATTGATCTCTTTTTATGGGGATGTATACTCTATAAACCTTTGAAGCCTAAATGTACCCTCTTTTTTCTTTTTTTTTGAAGGTCCCATCTTCAGGAATCTTGTCCTCCATTATCTAGTGAGAACACTTTATCTGAGCGTAACTGTCATGTTGGATACATTTCCCCATAATACATGGGTAAATCTTGATCAAAGTTCATTGCTTTCACATCCTCCATAGTGGACCTAACAAAAATGTCCATAAGGGTTAACTAGTATCCAATGTATTATCCATCAATAAAATAGTTATGCTACTTATCAATAAGATAACAATTCAATATAAATAAATAACACTTATTTCACAAAATGTTAAATACTTATCTTTGCTTGTTTGATTGACTCCCTCTTGATCTTTGCCTCCTTGCATAAATCACTAGAGTTTTTGGAAGTATACTTGTCTGAACTGATGTCTTGATATTATTATTTTTCAAGTCATGAACTTATTGCTTGAAAATTTTATCCTTAGCACCTGAATGCTTCTAAAATAAATACTCATTTTAGATTTTATCTACAACTTCATCAAGTTTTGTCTTCTTTTCTGGATGATGTTCATCAATATCGGTTGTTGATGCATTCTCATTTCTTTTCTTTTGAGGACACTTACAGGTAGAGTAACCAAATGAATGACAGTTGTAACCTTGTACCTCTAAGAAATCTTGCACACCATCCAACTTGTCTTCTTCTTCTAATAGTGGACACCATCTTGATAAGGGATGAAATCTAAAATCTAATATAGAAACCTTAATCCCAACAAAAATTAGGTCAAAATTGAAATTTGGCTCCACAGAAATATGCGCCCTACTTTTTCAAACTTGCTTTTCAACCCTATTTTTTTGCCCCTACTTTTTTTGCCACTATTTTTTCGGGCCTAATTTTTCGGGCCCTAGTTGTTTGGGCCCTATTTTTTCAGGCCCTAAATTTTCTAACATACTTTTTTCGAATTTGCTTTTTCGAGTTGCTTTTTATGGCTTCTTTTTTTAGATTGTTTTTTTATCTGCTTTTTTGAACTATCTAATGGTCGCTTTCATAACAACTCTGATACCATGTTGATTTTTCTTAGCATTTTAGATGTTTTTAAATTTTTAACACTTCTATATCTCATAAACATAAACTGCACGCATATAAGGATCACTGAAAGAAACACATTCACAGTAGACATAATGTTTACCTTGGAAAAACTCTCACGAGAAAAACCTAGCAACTTCTCTAGATAAGATTCTTCAATAAGATACAATGTCAAATCTAGTGCCCGAAATTAGTTACAAAAACATAATAATGATATACAAAAAATATACATAATGACCTCTAAGTAAGTGCACCCAGAGAGAGAGAGAGAGAGAGAGAGAGACCCAAATATTATGCTTCTTGTGTTCCTCGCTTGTCCTCCTAGAGAAGTGCGCGCCGCTAGAGAGAAATAGATGTGCTTGATTGATGATAAAATGAAGTGTGGAAACACTATTTATTTTCTTCTTTTCACTAGAAGTTTCCAAAGTTAGGTTGGCTTGACTTTTATTTATTCTTTAATTTAATTTTTATTTATCTTTCAAGCCAACTTTTCATTTTTCCTTCTAGGGTCAATTTCCCCATTTCATTGGGTTAGTTGTGCTCTTCATTTCTTTCCACTTTCTCTAGGAATTCTTAAGAATATATTATGATGCTACATAAACATCAATAGTTGAATATGTTAAAAAAACTTGGTGGGAATGTATTAGTGTTAATGATGCTATACTAAATATGAGTTGAGGGTAGGGGGGAGGGGGAGACGGAGGCGGGGGGGGGGGGGGGGGGTCTACTAGAGTGCAAAACTTAATGTACATGATCATTTGTATAAGGCTAGGTGTTGCATATCCTAAGGGTTAGCTCTATAGATTGCCACTAATGTTTCTAGGCATTTAACTAGTTTTGTGCTAGTAGGTGTTTGGTTCAAATCCCCTTTGGTTATGTGCACTAGTCCACACTAATCCTTTTACTAGAGATGTCATTCACAAATGTTTAAGGGTTGTCTCAAAGAGCGTTACAAAAGTTAACCCTATGTTTGTCAAAAATTTCTTTCATTCTAAATTTGTTTAAAAGATAGAATTATGTGACCCTTTAAAATTAATAAATTGATGTTTTCTCCTTAAAACATTAACCCTACCCACTTTTTGAAGCATACACTACTATTCATAAAAAAAAATGACCACCCTCAATTGATATTTTTTAAATTATGCTATTGTTCCAAAAAATTCCTCTCTATAAGCACAAACTTCCATGGTTTCTTACTCATGTTACCTATTTTGCTAAGACACTGTCTTTAATTGATAATAAAAAAAATAGATTACCGAGGGAAGAATCTTAAAGTAATCTCAATGTTTTATATATATATAAATTTTAAATTATTATTAATATTATAAATCAAATAATATTCTTTTAAATATTGTTTTACTATTATTATTATATTGTTTTTAAATACATGAAGAAATGTAAAATGCACTCCATAAATTGGATGAAGAAATGTAAAATGCACTCCATAAATTGGATGAAGAAATGTATCAATACATAATAAATCCTACCTTAAAATAGATTTATTCTACTAACATTTATCCAAAGAATATCCAAATATCAAGAACTTGAATTTATTCTTTTTTCCCTCCATAGAACAAGATTTATTGAAGTCAAATGCCTTTTGTATTTATTGGAAAGCCCCCAGCTCCTTACAGTGATAGGCATAAAGAATGACCACATGAACTAATGCATTCCCTCTGTCATACTAATCTGATAATCTTTCATGAGGATCTCAATCAAATAAATGCAAAGCAAGAAGAATAACAGCTGCTTCAGTTCCCTCAGACACCATTCAAAAATAATTTATGAATTCACACATAACCCTTACCACATGAACTTCCTCACTCTGTTACTTCTTTCTCTGTACCAGTCCAGTATTGTTTAACTGCAATCAGTAGCTTCTCCCTATTTAGGGGACCAGTTTCGTGATTTGCAAGCTGGGTTTTCCATCTCATCCCATCAATTGTTTGTTTCACCTGCACTAGAGCATCCACATCATCTCTAAAGATCACTATTCCTTCTGGGCGCAGGATGCGATCCATCTCAAGTAGAATGTCAGTAATATCACATCTGCATGATAATCCTTCCCGTTATAAATCTTAGAAAGACTAGGAAAAAAGATAAGCACTACTTCTATGAAACATATGTTTACAACAAATTTGAATTTCTTAGCATTCCCAACACTACCATATGATATAAATGATTTCAGTCATTTTGATAGTTTTGATACTTAAAAAGAGGAGAGAACGCAATGTTGAAATATACTTCATTTGATTGTTTGATGTTTTGGTTAAAGATTCATATCCAAAAACTAAAAAAAAATTGAAAACAATCAATTTTTTTGTTACTATGCAAGAAACCTATATAACTAAGAGACATCAATCTAACTATTCGATGCTAGCTTATACAAATTTCTTTTAAAAAAGCTTGTGATATGTTAGATGCAAAAGCTAGATCTCATGCCCTTAACCTACTAGATTGGGTAGATAGGAAAAAGTCTGTGCTGATGCAATTCTTCCCTGTACTCTATGTGGGAATGGAAATTGTTTCCTTCAAGTCATCTAAGTATTTAAAAATGATTTTTCAGAAACAAGAAAAAATTGTATTTATCATTCAAGGATCAAGATAATCAATAACCTGTGTTATATAATGAGGATTTCTAAGTATTCTATGAAGGGATGGCAATTGCTTTCCTTAAACTCGTCTATCAGTTTTCAAAAAAATAAAAAAGTAAAATAGAAATTTCTTTGTCAAGCAAGGTTCAGTTTTTAAAAACAAAGAAAATAAAATAGAAATTTCTTTGTCAGGCAAGGTTCCAGCTAATAAAATAAAATAGAAATTTCTTTGTGATGCAAGGATCCAGATAACAGATCGCTGTCTATGATGTTTTTCTATGTACTCAATGAAAGATGGCAATTGCTTTCCTTTGAGTCATTGCACTTGAGAGAAGCATGATGCATTTTACAGATCAGTGGAAAAGATATGTGTTCTTTATGGGTAACATTATGAACTAAAATGGAAAAGAAATGGCGGGGGATGTCTAATATGAAAATTTTAAAATAGTCTTGCAATTTAAAATAAATAAATAGAATCGAATAAATCTATCTTAACCCCCTGATTTTTTAAAGCAACAGTGTACAGTGTAGAGTTTTTGTTATCCCTCTCAATGCTTAATAGATCCAGGGTATGGATAAATCTAAGATAGTGTAAGTGTCAGTTGCTTTGCTTTTTTTAGGGATAAAAGAATAGAAATTCATAAATCATTCATAGTTTCAGATAACATTTACCTGTCTTGGTACATGCTTATAACTCCATTGGCATGAATCAAGTCATATGTCCGAGGATATGTTGAAAATGCTTCACACCTGCATCCAAGCAAGAGATCCATTAATCTTGAACTGCCTCCATATGGTATTTCCATTGGATAGATTACCTAAATAATGCAGTACTTAAAGGACCTAAAACTTTGTTACACAAAGGCAGGGGTATACCAATTCTGATATGTTCCAATCAACCCCCGCTCATATATGACACCGAGTGTGTTGTGTTTAGCATCTGATGGCACCACATTCATAACCCAAACAGGGTCATTGACCAAGGCAGCAGCGAAACCACCAAGATAAGCATTCATGTCCATGATGTTACGGTATCTTCCTTTATTAAGTTCACCTATCATAGTTCCATAGTACAACACACTGGCTTTCCAAAGTTGCGTATCTTCAGTAAAAGTCTCAGCTGTAATCCCTGGAAAACTTCCACTGCTTATTCTGGGAGGAACAGATGTTAGCCTTTGTGGCCATTTTTCCACAGCCCCTCCAGCAATATCTCGAATAGCATTGACCTGTGGAAGAGGGGTTATGCAAGCCTCCGAATTCTTGTACCTTATAAACCAGTCCAAGACAATGAGTAATCAATCTTACTGTTGTGTTTCTAACCCAACATAATAAGTAGTAACAGGAAGTAGGTCAGCCTAAAGGAGTTAGGAACACCGGAGCTTGCAAAATTGAGTATAAGAAACAGATTGTCAAACGGAATTTTATGTTTCAATGGTCCATCATCTGATAGTTAAATGAAAAAAAAGACATACCAAGCAGAATCAGGGTTACCATCTTGACACATTGGAGGAACCTTGAAGACTTTGCGAGTTTTCCTACAGTTAATATGATTTGTGGGCTTTTGCCATATTGCAAGGTCATTTTTTTCAACAATTTTTTTCCAACACAGACGCTTGGCAATATCCTCAATTTCCGCTTGTTCTTGCTTCAAGTCGTCGGTTGTTCGCTGCCAGCCCTTGAAATGTGTTTTCCAATTTATAGGAGGTCCAGATAAAATCCAGTAACCTCCAGGCCTCAAGATCCGGTCAACTTCCATCAAGAAGATACCATCTGATGATAAATATTAAAAACAGATGACAGAACAGGCACATAATCAAGATTTGCATGCATCTTCACTATAACTAAAATAGGATTATACATCAAAAGTTGAAGAGACTTCCTAGTTTCACATAACAACATCTTTCAAACAGACTTCAGGCTCTGATCAAGTTGAGAATCTATATCATACCATACTTATTCCATGGAATCAGACACCTTGAACAATGAGCCATATCAAAAGCTCTTGCTGGGTATGGAAGCCTGCGAGATGCCATGATCCCAATCATAGCTGGAACACCACGCTCTAAAGCAAACTGCACCTGTGCCTCATGTGAATCCCGTGGTGCAAAGGACATGGATAAGATATCCCTATTCAACAAGTAAGCACCCCAGCTGGCAACCTGAAAACATTGCATTACAGAAAAATCAGCATACTGTTTCCCAGCTTGGTACTCTATGTTTTTAGCTGGAAAGCCAAATGTATTGCAGAGACCTTACTGTGCTTCAACTCATTCTACAATGTTTTCTCATTGCAAGCAAGTATATTCTACAAATGCTTTAAACTAACACAACTCCATCTGAGTGAAAAGGAACACCGTTAACCCATGCAGCGAAAGGAAAGAAACTTTCCCAGTGTAAACTAATATTCACATATTAACTGTGAGGATGGATGAAACAGGTTGATCTAGTGTTAAATAGGTGGCAATCAGGGGTAAAGTTTGGAAGAAAGGATCTTTCTTCAGTTAGATGGACTCTTTATGTGAACCTGAACGAATTCTTTGCAGACTGATATCAAAGATTCCCTTCAAAACCCCACCGGTACCGAAAGTAGCAAGCTTTAAGGTTGATAAGCTTTATACATGATGTGTTCACTCTACAAGCAAAATGTAATTGTTCCTTTTCATTTGAAAAGCACAACAAGGAGAACCGTTACATGATGGTGTGATGCTTTTTGGAAGGTATTCAGTTCGTTGAATTTGATCCATGGTGCCAATTTCCAGAACTATTCCATCCCCAGAGAGTCAATGTACCTATACAGAACAGAAGCCCTGCCAGTGTCTAGCTACTTGTGAACTATACTTAGTTGTCCTGAATGTACCAATCAACAACATGGAATTCTCCCCATTACTTCTGATACCTTGGGTTTTTTATTTGACATAAATAGGATATTTTAGTGGAAGAACCTCCTCAAATGGTATGATCTTTGAATTACAAAAGGCCACTAAATTACCAAGAATTTGAAATCACAAGGAGCGAAGGAGAAAGCACATAACATACCCCACAGCCAGTGTCAATGGCAGTCCTGATTGATCCATCAGTCAAGGGAATCAGTTTACTGATATTTTCAATATAAGCATCTGCTCCATGAGGAAACATGGTTCCACCACCGGGGAAGTGAAATTTATCTCCATCAACTTGAATCCAATTCTGTACAGCCTTCTCTACACTGAGTTCCCTGTGTGGTACATTGGAAAACCAGGCAAGATCTCGACTTTTGGGCCATGAAAATGGATTCTTATAGCCTGGCGGGGCTGGAATAAGGCATTTCAATAACTCTTTCTTTTCTGGGCAATGACGCTCTCTGTATCTGAGCATTTCTCTATCATATTTGAGAGACCTCACAGGGTCTTCACATGGGGTATACTCACTGTACTTCATTTCACATGGTACAAAACTTTGAGTCGAATTTGAAATATCATCCCCCCCAAGCATATGATGGGTTTCAAAATCTAAGGAAACAGATGAAGATGATATGTTTATGGTATTTATAGTACAATCCAGTCCGGTGGAGATTATAGGGTGCGAATAAGTGTTCTGCCATATTCCTAGAAAGTAGAAAAAAGAGCACAGCACAATCAACGCAATGATCTGCATAACACTTCTTTTCTGAGAATAAAACTGAAAAATTCTATTTGTTCCATTATGCTCCTTCACCATCTTGCCTGCAAAAACATCAGGAATGGTTGTGAGAAGCTGAACAATATGCACTCCATTCAACTGTAGTTATTAGATTAGACCTTATGGACACCGAAGATCTCAGACAAACTACGACCCAGAGTGAGCTTGGAATGGGTATTTTACCTGATACCAACTTGGGCCTTGGCAACCTCTTCTTGGATGAATTGCAATTGCTGATTATAGTGATCTCATGCTTTGAATCTCATATATCTGGGAGCATTAGAAAATGGGCCTGAGCATAGTGATAGTAGCATGAAATGCAAAATATTGAATCAATTAGGCACATATACTATTGGGTTAAACAACAATATTTCCACACAACTGCAGGTATTGGATTATACAATTATTGCAAATGAATAATTCTGACAAAATACAGCCCAAAATGAGCTAGGAATGGAAATCTCACCTACTACCAACCTGGGCACCTTCGCAATATTTCCTTGAATGAACTGCAATCATTTTTTACAGTGATCTCATGCTTTGAATCTTATGTATCTCCAAGGATTAGCAGTTAGGCCTGAGCATAGTCATTGTTAATAGCATGAAATGCAAAATATGTATACAAGATATTGAATCTATTAGGCACATCTGGATTAGACAAAATAATTCTATATAACTGCAGGTACTGGAATAGACCTTATGGGCACGGAATAATTCAGAAAAAAAAATGACCTAATTGAGCTTGGAATTGAAATATCACCTTGGCAATATTTCCTGTAATGAATTGCAATCACTCGTTATGATACCATCCTGTGAATCTCAAATATTCCTTAGAATTAGCAAGCGGGCCTGATAATAATGATTGTTAGTAGCGTGAAATGCAAACTATATATATACAGGATATTGAATCAATTAGGGCATATAGGATTAGACAAACCATCCCGTGAATCTCAAATATTCCTTAGAATTAGCAAGCGGGCCTGATAATAATGATTGTTAGTAGCGTGAAATGCAAAATATATATATACAGGATATTGAATCAATTAGGGCATATAGGATTAGACAATTAACAATTATAATCAACTACAGGTATTAGAGAAGACCTTATGGACACACGAAAGTATTCCGAAAATATAGGACCCAAACTAAATTTGAAAAGGAAATTTGACCCGATAACAACTTAGGCACTTTGGTAAACTTTCCTCCAACAGATTGCAATCACTGCTTACAATGATATCATGCTCTGAATCTTGTAAATCTCGGAGAATTAGCAGCTGGGCCTGAGCATAGAGATTGTTAGTAACATGAAATGCATATTTTGTAGACAAGATATTTAACCAGTTAGGCATATATGCTGCTAATGGGCTGAAATAAGAAATCCATACTGCACTTATTGGATTAGACCTCATGGGCACCAAAGAATTCATGCAAAAATAGGACCCACTTCGAAGTTGGAATGAAAATTTCACCTGAAACCAACGTAGGCACCTTTGACGATGTTTCCTCCAATGAATTGCAATCAGTCAATCACTGCTAATGGTGATCTCATGCTTTGAATCTCATAAGTCTCTAAGAATTAGCAGGTGGACATGATGAGCATAGTGATTGCCAGTTACATGAATTAGTGCAAGAGAATATATAAAAGAAGATAGAAAGAGGTCTTGGCTGCTTAGCGTGATTGAAGGTCCATCACCTACACTCCATTCCCAGAAACAACCTACCTAAGTTGTCATGCTATTCTCTCAAGTTTCCATGACACCAAAACCATGATCAGCTGCCATCAACTTGTTCTTGGAAATGGTTAACAAATGCCGAATCTTCTCATCTACATAAACAAATAATTTTTCATTTATTTTCTCTTTTTTTCCTTCCACCACTTTGCCTCGTTCTTCCCCACCATTCTGCCAATGTTCGCGCTGCTTCTTTGTCTATTCCCACAATTATGTGCCTCAAGATTTTTCATGGGACGTGGTCATCTGGGTAATCAACACTTCCTGGATTCCTCTGATAACTTCTACATCTGCCTAGACCTAGTCCTGCATTTCTTTTGGACTCACATAGCAGACCAACCAATTTTAGCAGTGAATGAAACAAAGGAGGCTTCTCTTATTTTCTTCATTTGTGCTGATACTGTGGGTTTGTTGTAACTTTAAATTGCTAGAAGTTTGGACTATGTGGCAGCTGATTTTGTTCTCTTTCTTGACTGTGTGAAATCAATATCGGTCTTGCTTCTAACCATAATTATACACGACAGCTCTCTATCCTGACCCACTTCCATTATAAATACACATACTATGTATAAAAAAATGATATTGAAGAGAAAATAGAAGACAGTAGTAATTGGGTGAATCTCAACACCTTGAACCACACTTGCCATGTTTGGGTGTGCTGCACATACCACCTATTTCCCTGATTTGGATATATTATGGACTTATCTGTCTAACCCAGTGAATTATGTAACAAACTAGAGAAGGAAGAACCTGTGAGAGTATAAATAAACAATCAATTGGGTATTATAACTTGCATGGAACAGGGCTGGCAGAATATTGTTATTAACTTGTTCAAGAATTAAAATAATAATAACCATTTGAAGTGATTTTCCAGTGACGGTTTGTTCAGGACGACTTTGTTTCTGCTGTTGCTTGTTGTTGATATTATATTGAGTATTATAAATGTAAGAACGAATAAGTGCAGGTCTTCAAAATGAAAGACTGTTATCTGTGTCCCCTGTTCCATTGGAGAATGTGCTCAACTACCATTACAAGCATTCATGTGTGGCCTCCAAACATGTCAAACGGTTTTCCAAGAGCTGGTTATTAAAAATTGGAAAATGCCATTAAGGGATTTCTTAAACTAGTTACTATTTGACCTTTATTTTTGGTTAGTTTTTATTAGTTTCTGACTATGAATTTTCAAAAGGCTTAATTGCTCTATCTTACAAAATATAGGTGTTTAGCTTTAGTATTACCTAACGTCATTTCTACATTTAAAATCACTTAATAAATAACATAAATTACAAATTTTATAGATTACATTCACCAGATTCAAACAAAAAAACATAAGCTTGAAAGTGAAATCGTCTCTTGCAACTCCTTTCTTAAAAAGCCGTGAAATGCTCGTTCTGCCTTATGAAAAGTCAATTATAGGTGTGATAGAAAATGGACCAATAAGACGCTCTACCTTAAGATATTGCACATGGAGACGGGAGATGTCTTTGTTGATGTGGAATCTGGTTCCTTCTTTGTGAGCATGTTTTTGGGTCTATGCAATCTGTGTACTGGATTAAAAGCATTGCTTTAAAATTATTGTTATTGTTATTTTGGTTAAAGAAGTAAGATCAATCAATAAAATAAAATGAAATGAATAAGGAGTTTTGGATTGGTGAATATGGTTCAATTTTAATGAGAGTGTTATGTATATTGTATTGTATTGCAATTTCTGTTTTTGGTTATAGTCCAGTATTGGTAAGGAGGTAAGTTTTGTATCTTTTTCCGTCTGGTTTTAATTTCTCAAAAAAACATGGATCTATAGTAATAAGGTTAAAAGAATAGAGGCATTTAGTAGAGATGTTTTGGTCCTTTTTAAGTCATAAGTTTCTAATTAGACCAGGGTTTTTGAACTGCGAGCACTAATAATTTTTGTACTAAATGTTGATTTGCTCTGCTAGCAGTAATAACTTTCTAGTTAGAGACTTTTTTAAACTAGGATTTATAGTGACAACAAGTTGAATTTGAAATTTGTGTCTAGCTCAAATAATAATTTTAAGCAATTACCATATCCTTTAAATCTTTAAAAATATTTATTTTGTTTTTTTTAATAGGGACCTATTCGAAGGGCCTCACCCTACTGCACCAAATAGCCAAAGAATTATTTACTTTGATAAAAAAAACTCAACTCCAACAAACCAAGAATTGAACCCTTGACCTCTAACCTAAAAAGTCAAATACTACTGATGTGTTTATTTTAAACACAAATATACATACTATGGCAATCCAGCCATAAAATAATATTATATATATATATACAAAACATGTGAAAGTGAAGATGGAAAGTCAAACTTGTGAGATGTGTATATTTTACATTTCAATCCCATGTTCATTTTTACCTTCATACTCAGTCTCAGTCAAGTTTTAGTCAAGTTTTATTGAGACATTGGCCGTGAAATCAGCATGAATTTGCATAAATTTAAAAAAAAAATATGGTTTTATTATGTTTCAACCATCAAATTTTTTGAAGTTATATTGAAGATGGAGTTTTCTGTTCAAAAATTTATTAATTTGTTTATTTATTTACATATATGTTTTTTTATAAAAAATTAAAATTAAATTATCAAGTCATTTATTTTAACTCATAAACTTAATTAAAATATTAATATGTCTTTATTATAAAAAAATAATATATCTCTATTATGAACAGTTTTGCCATTTTAACTTGTACATTATACCGAATTAAATATTAATATTTGTTTGTCCTGAAGAATTTTAAATAAAATATGAAGAAACATGAAAAGTATATTATACCTATAATCCAACTAAAAATATTAATATATCTATGTTATTTCCCAACAAAAGTTGAAAAGGTATCTTTTACTTGCCGATTCTATGTATTCACGCTTTCATTTTTTATTTTCTTTTCATTTAGGTACCTATCGCCATCCATGGTATCTTTTTCACTTTGGCAATGAGAAGTTTGTTTAATAAAAACATTTTCTTGACATTAGTTTGACTTAGATTAGTTTTGAGATTTGAGCATTGGAAAAAAGTAGATAGAGATGTTTGTTTTATAAAACAATTTTCTGAGCATTGGTTTCTTAGATTAGTCTTGAGATTTGAGAATTGGAAAAAGGTAAGATTTTCAAAGGAAGGGCATTAAATGCAAAAGAGTTCTTAAAGGTAGAAGTGTTGTTATAGTTGGAGGGAATTTAAAATAAAAAGTGGATAAGTAGTTTAAAGATGAATAATAGTTGGATAAGTGGTTTGAAGTTTATATTAAATATTTAATTCGTATTTTAGTAAAATGAAAGAATGTATGTAAAGATATCATGGTTTCGTTAAATAATTGGAGCATTGATGAAATTACATTTTGGAGAACATTGATAATGTCAAAAATATTATTAGTTTTAAGTTTAAAGAGAAATTCTGATGTGAGGAAAATTAAGATGAGAAAATTAAGATACTATAAGGAAGTCATTAATCCTAACTCGGAAGATCAGAAGTATCTCTATGTAGTAATTAGCTCACGGAATAAAATTAATACAGCCAAGATTAGAACGAACTCTCTTGAACTCTATAGTGAAACATGGTGTTGGTCTATTCCTAAAACTCCATGGGCGGAAAGGGTTTGTCATATGTGTGTGTGACTCTATGAGGGTTGAGGATGAAAATCACTTTCTCTTAGAGTGCCTTGAGATCTAACTTTCATAGTATTTTCTATAATACAAACCTTTATAATCTCCCAATATGCCAAAACTATAGTCAGCTTGGAAAACTTCTTGACACCCAATATGCTAAAACTATAGCCAGCTTGGAAAACTTCTTGGCAAGTTTTTTGAGCATACGAACAAGATTTTAAAGTAAACCAAGTATTATTCTTCTTAAGGTCCAATATACCAAAGTTGGTCTTACTGGACGTTAATCATAGTCACCATCATCATCATTTGCATAAAATGAATAGGTAGATGCTTTTTTATTTGTTAATTTGAAAATGATTAAATAGATAGTTTTTTATTTATTAATTTATTATTTATAACTGAAAATGATAAAAATAATGAGTTTTTATCTCAATTTTGCAAATTTATTATTTTTAATCTTTTATTAAATGATTATGATGTAGTTTAATACTTGAAAAATCTAAATTTTTATTATATATATTCACTCAAATCTAAAAATAAAATGATAAAATGATAATTAACTTGCATGTTATATATATATATATATATATATATATATATATATTCANAAAATGATAATTAACTTGCATGTTAGAGTATATCAATTCAATTTTTTGCAAACTCATAATAGGTTGTAATTTTTTTCAAGATCATTAGCATCATTGGCAATATGGAGAGCGTGTTTTTTTTATGGTTGCTTTTCGGGTAAGGAAAGAAAAGGTGTTTATAATATTATATTTGTTTTCCTGGGTAACGTTGAGATCATGCATATTTGATGGTTGCTTTTTTGGTAAGTCAAATAGCTCTTGGATAAGACATCATTATTATTTTCATATCCACTGACATCATTGCCAAAAATGGGGTCATGTTTCTATTATGGTTGCTTTTGTGGTAAGTAATAGAGATTTGCATATTCACAAGAAGTTGTAAATACATAATAGGCCCTTTGATCTATCATATATCCTCTTCAGGAGGTGCTAAATACAGTTTTTTTTAATTTAATACTAGTGTTTATGTTATATATATATATAAACATTACTATTATATATATATATATATATTTAAATAATTAAATTTTGTGTTTTGGTTTATTTGGGTATTTTTATTAAGGTTTTGATTTTATTAAAGAATTTATGATTTTACTACAATTTTAGTAATTAACCAAATTAATTAAACATTATATTTTTGTTGCTAAATTTCTGTGGTGGTTAGTTATTGATGTTGTTGTCGGAGAAACCACAGTATCGAAATGACCAAGTCATTTCGATATTGTGGTTTCTCCGACAACAACATCAAAACATTATATTGTTTTTCAAACATATCTTATATTTAAAAGTTTTAAATTAATGGAAGAAATGGTTTTCAAATAATTAAACAAGTTTTCAATTTGATTAGGAATATAGCTCAAATGTTATTTTATGTCACTATCTACTTTATAATTTTTTTCATTTTATTTATATTAGTATCAAATGTATTGGACCTTAGTCCTATCGCTTCCCATCTTTAATGGTAGATATGCATATGATACATCCAAATCATTGGCACCTCAATTATATATTGGTTGACCATTTTATTATTTATATGTTAAGAATATGTGTTTCCTTCTAGAAGGTCATACATCCAAATACAGAGGGGGTAAGGTCTGTACACCTTTGTAAACTTTAGCAGTTAAATCTATGTGCAAAGGGAGTCCCTTGTCCCATAAACTAGAGGGTCTAGTTTACGGCTTTCGACATGGTGAATTGGACTTATCTTAGACTCATTCTTCTTCAAATTGGTCTTCCACTGGTGGGCACTAAATGGATTTTGGGATGTTTAACCTCTGCAAATTTTGCTCTTCTTGTCAATGGTTCTCCTACTCGATTCTTTCCGGCCTCCCGTGGCATCAGGCAGGGATGTCCATTGTTGCCTTTGCTGTTTATTTTGGTCATCGAGGGACTGAGTTTGCTCATCAAGGATGCACAAAATAGTGGGTTGATCATAGGTATAAAGATCTCTCCACAGCTCTCTTTGACACATCTACTCTTTGTGGATGATGTTATGTTGTTCGGATATGGATATTTTGATGAGTGGGTTGCATTCAAAGTCATATTGGATACATTTTGTGAAGCCTCTGGAATGCAGATCAACATGGACAAATCATGCTTCTTGTACAACAATTTGGATGATGGACTTATGAACAGGATTGATGTGACTCTTCCTTTCAAATTTGAGCATCTTACAAAAGGTTTTAGTTATTTGGGTTATTACTTAAAACCACTTGGGTATTTGGTAAAGGACTGGCATGGGCTAATTCAAAGATTTGAAAAAAGAATTCATCATTAGACCTTTCATCTCTTGTCATTGGGGGGAAGACTGGTATTGATCAGAGTTGTCCTTTCCAGCATGCCTGTTTATTGGATGGCCTTGGCCCCTATTCCACAATCCATCCTTGACAAGCTTAGAAGTATGATTTTCTCCTTTTTCTGGGGTTCTTCAGCGAATAACAAGAAGTTCCATCTCGATGATTGGCGTTCTTTGTCCTGACCGACTTCCCAGGGGGAATGGGGTATTAAACAATTGAACTGGTTCAGTCTTTCTCTTCATCTTAAGAGTTTTTGGATGGCTTTAAATGGGACTGGCATTTGGTCTTCTCTTATATCTATGAAATACTTGAAAAAGATTCCAGTGGCTTCTTGGCTATGCAATAAATCCTTTTCTGTCAGAGGGGTTTCTATGATTTGGAATGGTTTCCTTCTTACTCTCTCCTGGCTAGGCAGTGGTCTTACTTGGTTGGTGGGAAAGGGCTTGGCTGTTCGGATTGGCATAGATCCGATTGTTGGTTTAGGTTCTCCCTTCTCTCTCACTCAGGACTTGAGGGATTACCTGGAAGATTTCGGTATTAACTCACTGGATCAAGCTAGGAACCTTACTTCATGTGCACAAAGTTATTGGTTTACGGCTAAGGAATTGGACCTGGTGGGGAATTGGAAACAACAGTGGGATGCTTGTACTGCGGGCTTGGAGTTCAGTAGAATTTGTCTCACCGAACATGTGGATACCCTCTTATGGTCACATGATAAGTATATTGGGGCTTTATCTGCAGCACAGGGTTATGATTGTATTGCTAATCCCTGTTGCATTACGAGACAGTCATCGGTCCTTAGTCTCCTATGGAAACTGAATATTCCATTAAAAATTTGTTGTTTCATCTGACTGTTGATGAAGAATCGAGTATTGACTTGGGATCAGCTCCAACGTAGAGGAAGACAAGGTCCAATCCTGTGTCTTCTTTGTAGGAATGGGGAAGACACATCTCAACATCTATTTATGGACTGTATGTTCTCTCAAAGTGTTTACTATGATGTTGGTGAGGGTTATGGATTACCTTCTACTACGTATATATCAATTAGCTATTTTCTTGAACAGTGGTTTAACAATACTCCGGTAAACTCTGTCTATCGTTATTTGCCACTTTTCTTTTTCTAGTGCATATGGAAATAGAGAAATCAATGCATTTTTGACAATAATTTGGCCACTATTTTTGTACTTCGTAAGCAAATCATTGGTCTCATGCTTATGTATCTTGTTCCTAATAAGAAGAAAAAATCTAGGGTCATTGGCTCGGGCCCGAAGATTGATTACCCCTGTGGTTTCTTTGATGGGGCGGCTGCTGGAAACTCTAAGGGAGCAAGATTTGTGATTTTGATGAGTCCTTCCTATTTTATCAGTTACTCCTTGGGATGTGGACGAAGCACCAACACCAGATCAAAGCTTCTGGCACTTTTGGCACTACTTTCAGTTGCCATTCATTTGGGGATCCCTCTCTTATCTTTATTTGGGGATTCACAGGTTATCATCTCTTGGGTGAACAGAACTGCTTCATTGAACGCCCCACTTCTGAGTCATTGGTGTGATGACATTCTTTCTCTGCTGCATCATGTCCCTTCAGTGACCATCAATCATATCTATCGCGAGTATAACCAGCAGGTTGACAGTCTCTCCAAACAGGCTCTTACGTTGACCCCGGGGCATGGGGAATTTTTAGAATCTTTGGATGGTATGATCATTGATCATGGGATATTTCAGTTATTCTAGCTTGTGCCAGGCTTTGCCCTTTCACTCTCTTTATGAGGCACATGCATTCAGTTTGAATGAATTGTTCTTTTGCTGACATGGATGTAACTATCAGCGTTCTTGTTATGCTCCTGATTCATATGTTTCTTGGTCTCTCTCGAAATATTTCAGATAGATTTTCTGACCTGTTACTACAGGAATGATGAGAAAAGTCTGCCCTTAGCAGACTTTATGCTTTTCTGTCCCCTTTTTGGTTGGATGAATGGAATTCTCCGAAATTACAGCTATCAAAGAGATCCCCAAATGTATCTGCATTTACGGAAGCTTGATATATTCCATGTATTGGCTGATTGTATATGATGTCCTTTGTTTCTTTAATAGAATATCAAGGTCTGGTATTTTTTCCTCTGAAAAAAAAAAACTAGAGGGTCTAGTACACCAAATTGGTGTATGGCTTTGCTATGGCCTTAAAAATATATTATTATTAATATTATTGTTATGCTTAAAAGTGATTTTTGTTTAGGTGATTAGGTGTTTTAAATTCAAGGAGTTAGCTCAACTCGTTGTTGTTAATCTTGTTAGGTATTCACTTAATTATGTACCAACAAGTATTTGATTCGAATCTCCTAAATGTAAAGAAACATCCATTGAATTGCCTCACAAAACTTTCTTAAAAAAATAATAATCAAATAACTTAATTTTAACAAAACCTTCCAATTTAAAAAACAATCAATCAATCGTATTCATATATATATATAACAAAATTTTACCATATAATTATATAATTAATATACTCTCATACCAACCCATATTAATAATAATAATTACTTTACTCTTTAGAGTAATAAACCTATGATTTCTTATTCCTTTATCTAAAAGTTAAATTACCAACTACCATCCAAAATACCCACTTAAACTACATAAGCAATAGAGCATGAGGGACGGCTCAATCGTTTTTTTGTTTTTTGGGCCAAACCTTCCCCACGTCGCTATTTTAAATCCATATATATAATCCATCGTGAAAGACATACTATGGGGACGACTAAACCACGTTTGGTGAAATAGCCTTCTATCTATTAGAAAATATATGGTTAATAAGACAAACTCAATCTTAGAAATGAAAGGATCCCAGTGTCTAATCCTCCTACTTTCCATATAATTTTGAATGTACAAAGATTCTATGAAAGCATGGTCCATGATTTGATCCAACTAGAATGCCCACTTTCAATTCTTCTTACTTTTTATATAATTTTGAAAAAAAAAAATCTATGAAAGTATGGCCAATGATGTGATTGGCTTTTAACTGTTGAAGGAGTTAAAAATGAAAGATTGTCTTTACAACTTTAATGGACAAGCATTATTGGTTTACATTGTTGATTGATGGTATATCTTTGATGTTTGGACTTTAACTTTCATAAGAGATAGTTTGGAGTTGTTGTTGTTCGATTTATATTTTTTGGTGTACTTAAATCTTCATATTCAATATCAAGATAAGCATCTATCTCCAATTTGAGGGTCACTTTAATGGCTCGCAATAGTTCACCCTCAATTCATCTATTAGGATCACAACATGACTCGTGAATTTTGTGTACTTTCACCCATCCTCAACCTCTTCTCTATGTTGATTTTAGCTATTTTCAAAGCTTGTGTGATAGTCTTATAGAAGATATAATGTCTATGGAAAATTTTAGGGACTAAATTTTTCCCTTGAGCTAAATGTTGATGTTTTTTCTAACAAAAAAAAGTTTGTCAATTTACAGTTATTTTTTAAATGATTCACCCAAATTATATAGCATAAATTTATTTTGCTTTGAAAATTGCCAAAATTTTATAGAAACTATATAAAATCCTTAATAATTCGAATATTGGTTTTGGCTGAGAATCCGCAATAGAGGTTTATGGCATCATGTGGAGATTTTGCGGTATGAGAATCCGCAGTAGAGGTGAATTTTTTTTTTAAGTATCTCATAAACACATATTTAGAGAATAAAATATGGAAGGATCCCTAGAGATGGAATAATTATTGGATGGTGTCATCTCTTTATTGACTTGGTCTTTAACTTGATCAATTTAAGAACCAAAGTTGTATTAGAGACTTGAATCAAGAAGTGGACATGTTGTTTAAAGATGACAACAACTCGTTTAGGCATTGCTCAAGTTGGAAAAAATTATTGTTGAATTTGTGATCCATTTTATGAACATGTGAGGCTTGCATCGCACTCCACATGCACACATAAGTGGATTTATTCCCAAACTCTTGTCATCCTTAAGACTAGAAACTAACCAGTATGTGATCTAGGCCGTGCCCAGGTGCACACTGGGGACAACAGTCGACAGAATGAGTGAAGCACTATTATGGCATAAGCATATAAAAAGGAAGAACAAAGCAGGAAATACACTAGGTCGACAAGAAATATACACACAGACAAAATGCAAGAATTCGAACCAATTTATTGCTTCTGCTCCATGAAAAATGGAGGAATCATATTACGATCAAACATATGCTATATTACAATAATGTACATGCTTATATAGGATGTTGAGATGCTTGGGTGACTACCCGCTACGTTCAGTTACAAAAGAAGTTATAACAATTTAGAAGTTCAACCGTCGCAAAGCATGTTGGTATGTTGTATGTCGAGGCAGACCTGTCGAAGGTGAACCTGTCAAGGTGAATCTGTCGGATGAACATAAGGTGGACTTGTCGAAGGTGAACCTGTCGACTGCTGGTTGGATGATTCCTCCTTCCTTAAGAAACAATGGTCTCGATTATGTATTCGTTCAGGTGAGGAAACTTATTGGCGACTTCATTAGCATAGTACCATTTTCCTTGCACAAGGAGTTGTCCAGCTTTAGCCACTTGAAACGAGGGAATGGATCTTGTCCTTGTAAGGCGTATGCATCGTCCCACAATGGTGTCACAAAGAAGCGGTTCCTAAACATCTGGATGGATGTCTTCGAGTTCTGTTGTCTGCAAGTCGTTATGTTCCAACAAGGGTGCATGGTATGGTAGAAGCAGATCTACATTAAAAAATGGATGTAGGCCAAAGCATGCAGGAATGTCGAGCTGAAAAGCGTTTTCTCCAATCAGTTTAAGGATATTGTATGGACCATAACACAGAGGTTTCATCTTTCTATATGGACCGGTGAAGCGCTCCTTCTTTAGATGTAACTAGACCTGATCCCCAATTTGGAATGAATGAGGAATACGATGCTTGTCGTGTCAGGCCTTAGCTTTTGCATTAGCTCATTGCAACATCTCATGTGCTTGCTTTTGAATGTTGTATATTTGATCTCTGAACTTCAATGATTTCTCCACTTCTCATCCTTCGAAGTCGGTGTTGTTCGACTGTGTCGAGGAACTGATTAAGTCAATAGGTGTTGAGGATTGAAATCCGTATAGATCACAAACGGACTCTTTCTTGTAGAGGTGTGTTGAGCACGATTGTAGTCGTGCTGTATGTATGGAATTCTGTCATCCCATGTTCAACGATGCTTGTGGTTGTACATGCGAAGCAATTGTACAACTAAGCAATTTACAACTTCCGTCTGTCTGTTTGTTTGTGGATGGAAGGTTGTCGACAAAGAAAGTCTCGTGTCGAGCTGTTTCCAGAGAGTTTTCCAAAAGGTGCTGAAAAATCTAGCATCTTTGTTGAAAATAATAGTCGTCCGGAGACCATAGTGTTTCCACACATGTTCAAAGAAGAGTTGAGTAGTCTGTTGCACTGTCGTAGTCTTCTTGCATGGTATAAGTATAGCCATCTTGGAAAATCTGTCGAGTACTACTAGCATAACATCATGCTGATGTTTGGTAGTAGGATATCCCGTCAATTAGTCCATAGAAATAGATTCCCATGGTCAACTAGGAATTGGAAGGGGTGTGTATAGTCCTTGTCGTCGATTCGACAGCTTAGCAATGGCACAAACCACACACGATCGAATGTACTTTTTTACGTCAGATTTTATTGAAGGATAGTAAAAATAATTTTGGAGGATAACAAGTGTTTTTACGACTCCAAAATGTCTCGCAATCTTTCTGTAGTGCACGTCCCAAATGAGCTTCTATCGATGCTTGTCGGTCGGTACACAAAGATTCCCAAGCTTGTATAGCAAGGTGTCTTTCAGGAAGTATTCAGCAGTCGACAACTTGTCGGTTTGAAGCTATCGATAGATCGTAGAAAAATCATTGTCTACCGAATACAATTATGGCCAAGTAGTGTTGTCATAACCCTGCATACTCATTACTGTAGACAATAGAGCAATGGGTGGTCTTCTAAGACAATCGCCTACGGCATTGGATTTTCCTTTCCGATACTTAATTACCAACTGAAATTGTTGCAGGTAATTACTACACTTGAGTTTTCGGGTTGTCTATAGTTTCCACTAAGTCGGAGCGAACTGCAAAGGTTTATGGTCAGTGTGGATGATCGTTTCCGTGTCAAGAATGTAGTGTCGTCGTTGCTTAAGAGCTTGCACAATGGCGTATAAATCTTTTTCATATGTCGAGTACCTTCTAACCATGTCACTGAAAGTCTCGGAATGAAACACGACTGGGTGACCTGACTAAGTGATCACTTCGTCGAGGGCATAGTCCAATGTATCCGTCTCAATCTCAAAGGGCTGATGTAGATCAGGTAACACAAGTATTGGTGCAATACAAATATTTTTTATTATTTGTTCAAAATCTTGTTGTTGTGTCGGTGTCCACATGAAGACAATTTTCCCATTTCCTTTCATCAATTGATTTAGAGGCCATGCGATGTGACTGAAGCTGAGTATGAATCGTCGATAGAAATTTTCCACACCAAGAAAGCTTCTTAGTTCATGAATGTTTTTAGGAATGGGCCAATCTTTGAGGATCTGTACTTTTTCTGGGTCGACATGCATTTCTATAGAGTCAATTACAAACCCCAGATATTTGATGTTGGTCATCGCAAATGAGCATTTTTCCATGTTCAGATATAGCCGATGTTGTTGGAGAGTGTCAAAAACTTGTCGAAGTTACTTGACATGTTCTTCCCATGATCGACTGAAAATCAAGATATCATAGAGATAGACAATGACACATTTACCGATGAAAGGTCATAGAAGGCCATCCATATATCTCATGAATGTTGCAGGTGCATTGGTTAAGCTGAAAGGCATGACTAACCATTCAAACAATCCTTACTTGGTCTTGAAAGTCATTTTCCATACATCGGTGGACTCGATTGGAATCTGGTGGTATCCCGACTTGAGGTCGAGTTTCATAAAGAACTTAGCACCTTTCATATTTTTTATGAGTTCATCAATCCGTGGAAGAGGGTATCTGTTCTTTATTGAAATTTTGTTGAGATCCTGATAGTCGATGCACATGCGCTAAGTCCCATCTTTCTTTAGAACTAAGACGACTGGACTTCCGCAAGGAGAGGAGTTGGGGAGGATATGACCCGTGTTGATCAAATCCTAGATTTGTCTACGAATCTCTTCATTTTCGAGAATAGATCTTCTATAAACAAATGCGTTAGGTAATGAAGAACCATAAAAAAGTTCAATGGAGCATTTTACCTGACAGTGCAATGGTGCTCCGTCTCCGTCTGGTGCTCGAAATATGTTTTGGTATTCTTCAAGAATGTTGTTGATCTGTTGTTGTTGTCAGGAGCTGCACTGGTCGGTGAGTCGACTCATTACTGTAGTCTACCTGGAATGATGAGGCTTTATCATGAATAATGCAAAAATTTGAGCATGATTGATAAGATTCTTTGTTTGTTTGGCAGATATCATAGCAACCATTGATGTGGGTTGTCACTCTGGTATGCCACACCGTTGATTCCAGATTTTGACAATCACCTTCTGAGGTCGTCACTGATATGTATCGTGTCGATCCCATAGGTATGGTTTACCAAATAGGGCATCGGATACGGAAAGTGGTGCCATGTCACAGAGTACTTCATCTTCAAAAGGCTTAATGAAGTAGGCGAGTCAACATTGTCGTGTGATCCTTAGTTCCTTCCCATCCTTCATCCAACCGATATTGTAAGGCTAAGGATGTGGAGTGGTGACAAGACCTAATTTCTTCACAATATCTTCATAAACGAAGTTCTTCTGGCTATTATTATCCACAATCAGATGTAATGGATTGTTCTGAACCCATATCCATGTATGGAATAGGAACTCTCGTTCCTCCTCAACGACGATGGTCGAGTCTATTGGAGTGGTCCAGGTCAAAGACAAAAGGGTTGATTCATCTGGATCAGATTCTACTAGGGTTCTATTAGATGTCGACAATTTTGCAAAAATTGTCTTCCGAGCTTTGCATTCTGACGTATCATTCCATGTTGAACTGTGATAATCACACCATTTCTAGGTAGGTTTTTGTTTGTTATGATCCCTCTTGTCTTTCTGAAAGTTCTTCTTTTTTTGATCGGGCTTTGGCAGAGTCGGTTGAGAATGATTCTTGAACTTGTCGGAGTCGTCTAGTGACTTCTTGTCGGATGTTCGACATGTTGGCTTGTTCGTGAAATGTGCTTTTCCTTTCTATTTAGCTTCAAGCTTGATGGTGTAATGAAATGCATCCGCAAGCATACTAACAGTCAAAAACTCCATCTCTTGCTGAATGTACGGGGATAAACCGTTGACGTACTTTAGGACAAGCAATTTCTCTTCTTCTTGGACGCCAAGTCTAGCCATGAGTCGATAAAAATCGTCAGTGTAACTCTGTACGGATTGGTCTTTCCATTGCCTTAGCAAGTGCCACTTCTTGTACTATTGTTCAAGATACTTGGGCAGGTAGAACTCCTTTCGAACATATTCAACAAATTTCTCCCATGTGTCTATGGGGTCTTCTTATTTTTCCATTTTTGTAGATAGATTCTCCCACCAGTAGTGTACATAGGTTGACATCTTCAAGGACGCAATGGTAATATTTTCAGCTTCGGAGAGCTGATTTACCGTGTAGTAAGATTCCAATTGTTGTACCCAATTGTCGACGGATTTCACGTCAATCTTACCTTCAAGGTTCGGTATGTCTAGATTCATTTGCACTTTGAAGGGGATGATTTTATCGGAGTGAGATCGCGTTGAGGATTCCCCAGAGTTCGCAGTGAATCTCATGGGAATCTCACTGAACTGGGTGAACATTTCGGTTTGTTGGCGAGCTAGTTCTTTTTCTATGAGTTGCTTTGTCTCATCAGTTGCATGTCTATTGTATGCTTCTTCGGCCATCTTTTCTGAAGTCGAAGGAAGCATCTTCTTATGTTACTGAGTTTGCGAGCATGTTTGAACATGCATAAGTTAAATAACTTCGATGGAAGTGCTTATGCAACTTAAGCTCTGAACGAAATCTTGCTCTGATACCAATGATCCAGGCCATGCCCAGGTGCACGCTAGGAATAAATATCAATTGAATGAATCAAGCATTGTTATGGCGGAAGCATATAAAAAGGAACAACAAAGCAGGAAATACACTAGGTCGACAAGAAATATACACACAGACTATATGCAAGAATTCGAACCAATTTATTACTTCCGCTCTATGAAAGATGGAGGAATCATATTATGATCAGAAAGATGTTATATTACATTAATGTACATGCTTATATAGGATGTTGAGACACTTGGGTGACTACCTGCTACATTCATTTACAAAAGAAGTTATAACGGTTCAAAATTTCAACTGTCACAGAGCATGTTGGTATGTTGTATCTTGATGGAAAACCTGTCGAAGGAGAACTTGTCGGCTGAACATAAGGTAGACCTATTGAAGGTGAACCTGTCGAAGGAGAACTGATCGGTTGCGGGTTGGATCAGTGTGAGTGACAATTTTAGTCTCGGGTCAACAACTCAATAGGTATGTAGGTAAGTTTCACACTCTCCCCACTTAGGTTCAAATCCCCAATAAGACATTAGCATGCTATGATAAGGATACAAGGGTACATTCCCCTTGGGATAGAGGTCACTATTGTGTGCCTTGGAACATCTCAACCCTTGCTAAGTCTTGAGATATTGGTGTATATAGCTAGCGGGTTGTTAGATGTACTCTTGGGTTATGATGGTAGTTCATCAAATTTGAACCGAAGCCTTGCCTTGGTAATGCCGACCAGTTAATTATCCACATGGTTAAAAATAAAAATAAAATTATGTTATTACATTTTGTGAGGGTTTACATTATACATGTGATCCATATCCTAGAAATATAAAGGAATACAAGTGGATATTTGTTGGAAATTATAAAGAAGATGGTCTTATGATTTGTTATTCACATGATAATGATGTGACTTAGCAATTGAATATTGTTATTTCCTATTTTTTACTTAAATAAAAATTACTAGTATAATTTCCTAATTTATTGTATTTCTTTAATATGTTTTTTTAAATAGGAGTAATTACTATTTGCATAAAATAAGGGGTTATGGCCTTATTGTCTAGCATATTAATATAAAATGTTTGGAAATAAAATTGTCCAAAATAAATTCAAAATATTCAAAATGTCAAAAAACTTATTGACCGGATTCACCTATAGTTAGGGTTTTATATCAAGTCCATTACATTGCTTATATAAAGCCTTGCAAGTTGTCCTAGCAAAAATACTAACTTATAAAACGTGTTAATTTATTATAAGATAATTAACCAAACCCATGATGTCCATTTTACTCCCAACCTACTATTGAAGTTAGAAATGAGGGTGAATGATTTCCAAGTAGCTTAGAGTGGCGCTCCACATTGTCTTATTCCATAGAATCCACTTGGTTTAGTCTAGGAGAGCCCATTGAAGCCTCATGGTACACATAATTTCTTAACTCCTTGAACCTAGGCCTTTGTTCCATATGGCAAATGTAGAACTCTATCCTACAACTTATTAATTTTATATGTTTTCTCTTCAAGTTTTTCTTTATTGCATTCTTCTCCTACCTTTATTAGAACTAGTTTGTCTTTTGTTTTTCAAGTTAATATTTTATTAGAATCAATTTCCTTGATGTTGCATTTAATTCCTTGGTATTGTTCAACTCCTAGTCTTTTCGCCATGCCTCCCATTTCTCCATTGCAAGAGATATGCATTCTTGATTTTCATCACAATGGTGCTCATATCTTTGACTTTCTCTTCTAATCTCAAAATGTTCACAATGGGTACGTCTATTTAGATTCCCATCAAAGTTAGCCATATTTCCCACTATATGCCTTTCCAAGAGAGCCTTGAAGTTGGCTTCCTTGATGCCTGAATAATCCCTTATAACCACCAAACTTGAGAGAGAACTTTTAGAAGCAAGGCAATCCCACTCTGCATATAACATCAAAATAGAAACCTATAAACAGACATAAGAAACACATAAAACACAAATAAGAGAGCCTAATAGTAAATTCTAGAGAGTCCATCGAGAATTCTCTTCTAGATTTCACCTTTTCATGTTTTAGGGAGGTGCTAAGAAAATAGACCTACAAACAAGACACCCAATTTGATACTCCAAGAAACAAACTAGAAGCTTAAACTAACTACATAGTCGTAGTACATTCCATTAATCCAATCGGTGAGGCAATGCGAGATCCCCCAATTTCCATAGAAGAGCATTATGCAAAGAACACTATAAATCTTACAAGAAATATTCCCCTAGAAATCCACATAATGAATATAAAGAATAGTGGGAAAGGGTTCTTGAATGGTCGGGGATGGTTATAAATCCACATGCATACAATCATCCCATCTAGACACAATTTATAATGGTTGGACTATGAAAGGGAAAGTGCAGAGCATGACTCAAACAACCACCATTAAGTAGATATTGCATGTGATTATTGGACTAACACATGTCTTGTTTGATAAATGAATTCATGAAAATAATTGTGGGTTTGAATTTGATTACCATGCGGTGAGTAGCCATCACTGAATTTCCTAACACCATGAGTTGCCATTTCCATAGAGTTAGAGATTCAACTTGATTATTTACGAATAAAGAAAACATAAATAAACATAAATAACAATATTGGGATATTGTGATTGTCACATACTCGATGACCTCATGGGGACTTTGGGGCCATGAGGTGCTAGTTCTATAGACAAAATTTTGTCTCTGCTATGCATATTTGTTTTTCTCTTAATTTCAATTAAACATTTACAACGGAAAAATAAATATAACTCATATATGAAAGCTCTGTTGGCTATTTCCATAAGAATGCATTTACATTTCCATTAATTTGATTCCATAATTCATACAATGACGATAATTAATACAATAAAAAATAAACAGGTCATTCGTTTAAACATGTATGGAACTTATATGAAAATACATCCAATTGTTTGCATACCAAGGACGTTACACCGATCCATAGGCTATGTCAATCCAAATCTTACTTTGACAGGCCACCCCCGCATTGGGACTATCAATCCACAAGAAGGTGTTGGCTTCTCTGGCTACAACTATCCCTCCGCCAAGGAATGGGGATCCAAGGAGTTTCGATGTTCTTGTATGGTTCTCTGTGTGCCACAAGGTGTTAGTGGTAAAATGATGGCAATAAGGGTGACATTAGTTTTATTGCAAAAAGTTCCCTAGTAGCAAAACGGTGGTCTATGATATGAAGGAATGCCTGAAGAATGGGCTAGTTCTCCATATTTATATGCATGGTGGAGACAAGCCAAGAGACACCAAAGGTGATAACAACTAGCCACTTGGCATCCATGCGGTTGGACACTTTTCCCTTTCCTAAAGAGAGTTGGACATGTAGCATGAATGGGTTGGGCACCTTTTTCCCTCTAATCTTGGGCTTGAGATAATATCTCCAGTCCTTGTGGAAAGATAGTCCCCATTCTCTACTTTATCCTTCTTGTTCTGTCATAGTCATAGGATTTATATTAAATATAAAACATGCATAATTACACATAGTCATGGGATTTATATTAAATATAAAACATACATAATTACATATTCATGTTTGGCTTCTTCCCATATCACCATATTTACATAATTACATTGTAGAGTAAAAAATGGAGTATTATAGTAATTATGTATGAAGTGTGTTACCAAGATTATATATTTTTTAATAGTTGGTAAAAGAGATTTATATAATCATATTTGAAAATGGATAAATAAGTAACCATTATTTATAATGTTCTGTCTTTTCAAAAAATTAAATAACATATATTATTGAAAAGAAATGATTTCTTTTCAATATTTTAATTTTACTCATCATTTTGATTTATATTTATATTTTACACATAAGTGATAGATATGTATTTTTATTTCTATTTCTAATATAGACCATTATTATGATTAACTATTATTTTGAACATTTATGTATTATTATTTTTTGAATAATATATAAATTTAAATATTGTTTAATAAAAGTTTATTAATTAATATAAAATTCCATTGATCTATTTAAGATAATAATAAAAAATTGACTAATTTATGTTTTTGAGAAATAGGCTAAATCATATTATCATATAGTAAATAGTTAAGACTACTATGTATCATTGAAACATGTAAATGAATTTTGACAATACAATATTTAATTCAAGGAGTTTGTTAAATGTTTTGGACTTTCTAATAATTTTTTTATTGGAATTTCGTTTTTTCTTTCTTTCAAAATTTGAATTTTCAAGTATTCAAATCATGTTTTTGAATGTATAAATAGATTCAACCTCTCCAAATACCATAAGGACACCCAAATTATACAAGTTTAACAACTAGCATATGCTTTTTCAAGAATTAATCTAAAATTTCTACCATATTCTAAGAAAAACAAGCCAAAAAAGAACCAAGAATAGATTTTAAAAAAAAGTGTAAGTAAGAGTGGAAAATAGTCATCTTCTAAAAAGTTCACCTAATCATGTTGGAAAAACACATAAATTTAATTAATTTAGCAAATCTTATTGATGTTTGTTAATATAATTATAAATCTAAATTAAAATTTAAACGTTAACTAATTGTTTTAAAATACAAATAAGATATCAAATTTTAACCAATATATTATATATTTTCAATAATTATTTGTATGTATAAATATATAAAATTTAACATTATAAATTCATCAAACTCGATTTAATATATCCTCTATATATGTGTTTAAAAAAGGATCCCTATAACTTCCCATATTGCAAAACAATCCAAAATAACTTTCAAAATAAACTATAGTAGTATAAATTCATCTTAACTTTGGATCTAACAAGAGCCAAGAGGGTGTTGAGCACGGTTGTCATTGATGACAAGTCATTAATGACAAAGGAGTAATAAAGGTTGATGGCATGGCAAGCAGGGCATGGTAGTTTGGGCATTGGAGCCCATTCACAGTTGGTGTGGGCTTTGGAGCACTAGGTGGTCCAAATGACCCATTTGTTGGTCACTTGTGGATTGATGGGGTCATGGAACCTTTGGACATGGTTTGAGTCATGGAGACCACACACTTGTTGATGGAGTCCACTTGTACTTGTACTTGGTAAGAAAACCATGGAGATAATAAATGCACATGACTTTGGAGCCCTTAACATGGAAGGTAGTCCTTGCATACAATGGAGATTGGCATTTGCATATCTTGGTCATGTTTTTATTCAACCATGCTTTGATGAAGCCCACATGTATTGTATTTATGCTTGAAGATGTCCACTAAAGTCCTCATCATTCTTGATATGAAACCCTAAGACATGATCTCCTTGCATGTGGTTGCGTGTGGCTTGGGACCCACACAATTGATGGCATGATAGATATTGGCCTTTGTAGGTCTTCTTGTATGATTGAGATGATGATAATGGGTACAATTGGAAAGTTGTCAGTAAATCCCTTGTATATCTTGCTTGAGGTAACTTGGTCCTTGAGCCCACAAGGCTTGGGTCTTGGAACCCACTTATATTATGGGTTGAAATGATGTCGTGAAGCCCTAATCTTTCACACATAGTGAAAAGGCCTTGGTTGGGTATTTTCCTTGAAAAGTACTTTGAATATACCCTGAAGCTCTTACTCAAATGAAGCATTGCTTAAGGTAACCTTTACCTTGTTCGTGGTACTTATGATGCACAAGCATGTATGGATATGGATTAGCAAGTAACCCAAAAGAAATATCCTTGCAAGTCATCCTACTAAAGAAACACTTATTAAATTATTTTAAAAATATAAAACCATGTGAAGTCGACCCAATCCTAAAAGGAATAAAAATTAAAACTATAAATAAATAAATTGCAATAAAAATATTAAAGTATAGTAGGTCAGCTAATAAAAATTCATGGAAAATCAGTATAAATATGCAGTGACACTTCATTCAAAACATAGAAACATATAACTCTGATTTTCGTATCTTACTAAGGAATTTCGAGTGGCAGCAGTATGCGTAGACAGATCTGAAATTTTACACCAACAACAACAAAAGTTTGAAGTTTACATTCCTCTCTGATTTTGGGTACAGTAAGGCAAGATGCAGGGTTGAATTGTTTTGGGTAGCAGAAGACACATATATATTTATTCTACATCAACCTACATTTCTCCACGATATACAAGCATTCAAAGGTGCTATATTTTAGCATTGATTTTAGGCATACCGTATATATGATCTAGCACAAGCACATCCATCAGAAATGTATGGTTTTGATCTCTCTACATATTATATATACTGTACATTTTCTTGGTCACTCTAGCATCCACATTTGCACTCAAGAAAGGAAGTCCTGGTGATTTGTTTGTGAAGAAGTTTTTGCCCTTGTATTAAGGATTGCTACTGCACTATGAAATCTTGATTGAAGACATTTATCTTATGCATACTATATCTAAGTTTGACATGTGAAAATATACTTGCAGTTGTAGACAAATCACCTTTTGAAAGAATATTCCATAGGAAAACATTGGTTGAGGAATCCGAAGGTGACATTTGTAGATACTCTAAAATTCTGATTTTGAAGATTGTTGAAATACCATCTTAGAGTTGTGACCCTTACAGCCAAGGAATCTTGTACAAGTAGCTGGAGGTTTTGATATGTAGATCAAGTTTTCCAAGATGAGCTTCTTGATGAGCCTATGGAAGTAATCCTAGATGGATGAAGTGGCTTGACAGTGACATAGTGATGTGATGTACATGACTGTAATTTATATGACATGTACATGACAATGACAAGTTGAATTGACATGATAGTGACAACAATGGATAAGTTTTTATGAGCAGAAGTTGGATTGAGTAGATGGTTGATTGGTGACAATGAAAATGTAGGCAAGTTGGGTCTTGCACATCTTCTTAGTTGGAGCTAAGAAAACCAGGTTGGGCCTTGGCATAGGAGTTGGTGCTCTTCAGTTAGTTGGTGTTGATGTAATCAAAAGATTGAAGTCTTCATTGCAATTCATATCCAATTATAAATAAAGCTTACTATATTTGTCTTATAATGTGTCCTTATGATTTATGTTGATGGCATGCTTATTTGATGAATGTTGATGAACTCTGCTTATGCTTTGCTAAGTGAAATTTGCTAAGAAGTGTGTCCACATTGATTCACCCCCCCCCCCCCCTCTCAGTGTGTCAGTGTGTCCAACAGAGGGATCAAATCCCTTAAGGTGCAAACTCTTTTTTCAATGTTAAACATAAGTAAAAGTTGCACCTCAAGAGATTTGATCCATCCCTACACTTGGTAGAGCCAAAGTTAAAAATGGATCTATACTGGTGTGTGCGTGTGTGTGTGTTTATGTATAGATAATACAAAAATAAAGAGTTTCACAAAGGATAAAGGCATGGGAAATTTGGACCATATTCTTTGTTCAAAACATTATAAACTTTTACCAAGGCATTATACACCTCCAAATATGGTTTCTTGTACAAATTATTGTTGGACACACTGAGCACATTGAGAGGGGGGGTGAATATAGCCCAATTGTTATTTTATATCACTATCCACTTTATATTTTTTTCATTTTATTTATTGTTAGTATCAAATGTATTGAACTTTAGTCCCATTTAAGATGCAACTTCCCATCTTTAATGGTAGATATGCATATGATACATCCAAATCATTGGCTCCTCAATTGTATATTTGTCGACCATTTTATTATTTATATGTTTAAAACACGTGTTTTCTTCTAGAAGGTCATATATTCAAATACAAAGAGGGATAAGGTCTGTACACCTTTGTAGACTTTAGCATTTAAATCAATGTGCAAAGGGGGTCCCTTGTCCCACGAACTAGGGGGGTCTCATACACCAAATTGGTGTCTGGCTTGGCTATGGCCTTTAAAATAAATTATTATTATTGTTATGCTTAAAAGTGATCTTTGTTTAGATAATTAGGAGTTCTAAATTTGAAGAGTTAGTTCAACTCGTTGTTATTAATCTTGTTAGGTATTCACTTAGTTATGTACCAACAAATGCTTGATTCAAAACTCCCAAATATATAAAAACATCCATTGAATTGCCTCACAAAGCTTTCTTAAAAAAATGATAATAAAGTAACTTAATCTTAACAAAAACTTCCAAGTTTAAGAAACCAATCAATCATGTTCAGTGTATTACAAAATTTTACTATGCAATTAATATACTTTTTATCATCCCATATTAATAATAATAATTAATATACTTTTTTATCATCCCATATTAATAATAATAATTAATTTACTCTTTAGAGTAATAAACCTATGATTCTTATTCCCTTATCTAAAAGTTAAATTACTACCATCCAAAATACCCACTTAAACTACATAAGCAATAGAGCATGAGGGACGGTTCAATCCTTTTTTTTTGTTTTTTTGGCAATAACCTTCCCTACGTCGCTATTTTAAAACCATATATATAATCCATCGTGAAAGACATACTATCGGGACGACCCAATCACGTTTTGTGAAATAGCCTTCTATCTATTAGAAAATCTTTGGTGAATAAAACAAACTCAATCTTAGAAATGAAAGGACCCCATTTCAAATCCTCCTAAGTTTCCATATAATTTTGAATGTTCAAAAATTACAGGAAAGCATGGTTGCTTATTTGATCTAACTTGGATGCTCACTTTCAATTTCTCTTATTTTTCATATAACTTTGAATGTACAAAAAAATCTATAAAAACATGGTTTATGATTTGATTGGCTTTTAACTGTTGAAGGAGTATAAATGAAAGTTTGCCTTTACAACTTTAATGGACAAGCATTATTGGTTTACATCGTTGATTGATGGCATGTCTTTGATGTTTGGACTTAATTTTTCATAAGAGATAGTTTGGAGTTGTCATTTGATTCATATCTCTCGGTGTACTTGAATTTTCATATTCAATATCAAGATAAGCGTCAATCTCCAATTTGAGGGTCACTTTAATGACTCACAATAGTTCACCCTCAATTCATCTATTAGGCTCACAACATGACTTGTGAATTTTGTGTACTTTCACACATCCTCAACCTCTTCTCCATGTTGATTTCAGTTATTTTCAAAGCTTGGGTGATAGGCTTATAGAAGATATAATGTCTATGGGAATTTTAGGGACTAAATTTTGCCCTTGAGCTAAATTTTGATGTTTTTTCTAACAAAATATAGTTGGTCAATTTACAGTTTTTTTTAGATGATTCACCCAAATTATATAGCATAAATTTATTTTTCTTTAAAAATTGCCAAAATTTTATAGAAACTATATAAAATCCTTAATAATTTGATTGTTTTTCAAAGTATCTCATACACACATATTTAGAGAATAAAATATGGAAGGATCCCTAAAATTGGAATAATTATTGGATGGTGTCATCCTCTTTATTGACTTGGTATTTAACTTGATCAATTTAAGAATCAAAGTTGTATTAGAGACTTGAATCAAGAAGTGGACATGTTGTTTAAAGATGACAACAAGTCGCTTAGGCATTGCTCAAGTTGGAAAAAAAATTGTTGACTTTGTGATCCATTTTATGAACATGTGAGGCTTGCATTGCACTCCACATGCACACATAAGTGGATTTATTCCCAACCTCTTGTCATCCTTAAGATCAGACACTAACCAGTATGAGTGGCAATTTTAGTCTAGGGTCAACAACTCAATAGGTAGGGAGGTAAGTATCACACTCTCCCCACTCGGGTTCAAATCCCCAATAAGACATTAGCATTCTATAATAAGGCTAGAAGGGTACATTCCCCTTGGGATAGAGGTACCTGTTGTGTGCCTTGGAACATCTCGACCCTTGCTAAGTCTTGAGATATTGGTGTATACAACTAGCAGGTTGTTAGATGTACTCTTGGGTTATGATGATAGTTAACCAGACTTGAACCGAAGCATTGCCTTGGTAATCTTGACCAGTTAATTATCCACATGGTTAAATAAAAATATTTATGTTATTACATTTTGTGAGGGTTTACATTAGACATTTGATCCATATCCTAGAAAAATGAAGGAATATAAGTGGATATTTGTTGGAAACTATTAAGAAGACAGTCCCTTACGATCTGTTATTGACATGATAATGATGTGACTTAGCAATTGAATATTGTTATTTCCTATTTACTAGATTCACCTATAGTTATTTACCAGATTCCCCTATAGTTAGAGTTTTATCTTAAGTCAATTACATGCCTTATATAAAGCCTTGCAAGCTATCCTAGAAAAAATACTAACTTATAAAACATATTAATTTATTATAAGATAATTAACCAAACCCGTGATGTCCATTTTAATCCCAACCTGCCATTGAAGTTAGAAATGAGCATGAATGCTTTACAACTAACTTAGAGTGGTGCTCCAAATTGTCTTATTCCATAGAAGCCACTTGGTTTAGCCTAGGCGATCCCATTGAAGCCTCATGAGACACATAATTTCTTAACTCCTTGAACCTGGGCCTTTGTTCCATATCCAAATGTAGAATTGTATCCTACAATTCTTTAATTTTTTATGCTTCCTCTTCAAGATTTTCTTTATTGCATTCTACTCCTACCTTTATTAGAACTAGTTCGTTTTTTGTTTTTCAAGTTAAGATTTTATTAGAATCAATTTTCTTGATGTTGCCTTTAATTGCTTGGTAGTGTTCAACTCCTAGTCTATTCTCCATGCCTCCCATCTCTCCACTACAAGAGTTTTTCATTCTTGATTTTCATCACAATGGTGCTCATATGTTTGGATTTATCTTCTAATCTCAAAATGTTCACAATGGACATGTCTATTTAGATGCCCGTCAGAGTTAGCCATCTTTCCCACTATATGTCTTTCCAAGAGAGCCTTGAAGTTGGCTTCCTTGATGCCTGAATAGTCCCTTATAACCACCAAACCTTAGAGAGAACTTTTAGAAGCAAGACAATCCCATTGTTCATATAGCATCAAAATAGCAACCTATAAACCGGCATAAGAAACACATAAAACCCAAATAAGAGAGCCTAATGGTAAATTCTAGAGAGTCCATTGAGAATTCTCTTCTAGATTTCACCTTTTCATGTTTTTGGGAGGTGCTAGGAAAATAGACCTACAAACAAGACACCTAATTTGATACTCCAAGAAACAAACTAGAAGCTTAAACTACCTACATAGTCATAGTACATTCCATTAATCTAGTCGATGAGGCAATGAGAGATCCCCCAATTTCCATAGAAGAGCATTATGCAAAGAACACTATAAATCTTTCCCTAGAAAGCCACATAATGAATTGAAATAATAGTGGGATAAGGTTCTTGAATGGTCAAGGATGGTTATAAATCCATACGCATACAATCATCCCATCTAGACACAGTTTATAATGGTTGTATTTTGAAAGGGAAAGTGCATAACATGACCCAAACAACCACCATTAAGTAGATATTGCATGTGATTATTGGACTAACACATGTCTTGTATGATAAATGAATTCATGAAAATAATTGTGGGTTTTCATTTGGTTACCATGCGGTGAGTAGCCATCATTGAATTGCCTAACACCATGAGTTTCCATTTCCATAGATTTAGAGATTCAACTTGATTATTTACGAATAAAGAAAACATAAATAAACAGAAATAACAATATTGGGATATTGTGATTGTCACGTACTCGATGACCTCATGGGGACTTTGGGGCCACAAGGTGCTAGTTCTGTAGACAAAATTTTGTCTATGCTATGCATATTTGTTTTTCTCATAATTTAAATTAAACATTTACAACAGAAAATAAATATAACTCGTATATGAAAGCTCTGCTAGCTATTTCCATAAGAATGCATTTAAATTGCCATTAATTTGATTCCATAATTCATACAATGGTAGTAATTAATACAATAAAAAATAAAGAGGTCATTTGTTTAAACATGTATGGAACTTATATGAAAATACATCCAGTTATTTGCATACCAAGGGCATTACACCCATCCATAGGCTATGCCAAGCCAAATCTTACTTTGATAGGCCACCCCCGAGCTGGGACTATCAATCCACAAGAAGGTGTTGGCTTCTCTGGCTACAACTATCCCTTTGCCAAGGAATGGGGCTCCATGGAGTTTCGATGTTCTCATATGGTTCTGTGTTTGCAGCAAGGTGTTGGCGGTAAAATGATGGAAATACGGGTGACATTAGTTTTATTGCAAAAAGTTCCCTAGTAGCAAAATGACGGTCTCTGATATGAAGGAATGCCTAAAGAATGGGCTAGTTCTCCATATTTATATGCACGGTGGAGACAAGCCAAGCAACACCAAAGGTGATAACAACTAGCCACTTGGAATCCATGTGGTTGGACACTTTTCCCTTTCCTAAAGAGAGTTGGACAAGTAGCATGAATGGGTTGGGCACCTTTTCCCCTATAATCTTACACTTGAGATAATATCTCTCCTCCTTGTGAAAAGATAGTCCCCATTTTCTACTTTATCCTTCTTGTTCTGTCATAGTCATAGGATTATATTAAATATAAAACATAAATAATTACACATTCATGTTTGGCTTCTAGCCATATCACCTCACCACATTTACATAATTACATTGTAGAGTTAAAAATGGAGTATTAGTAATTATGTATGAAGTGTTACAATGATTATATATTTTTTAATAGTTGGTAAAATAAATTTATATCATCATATTTGAAAATGGATAAATAAATTATCATTATTTATAATGTTATGTCTTTTCAAAAAATTAAATGATATATATTATTAAAAAGAAAATATTTTAATTTTACTCATCATTTTGATTTATATTTTTATTCTACACATAAGTGATAGATATGTATTTTTATTTATATTTATAATATATATCATTATTATGATTAATTATTATTTTGAACATTTATACATTATTATTTTTTCTTTAATATATAAATGTAAATATTGTATAATAAAAGTTTATTCATTAATATAAAATTCCATTGATCAATTTAAGATAAAAATTTGACTAATTTGTAAGTTTGAGAAATAAACTAAATCATATTATCATATAGTAAATAGTTAAGATCACTCTGTATTATTGAAACATGTAAATGGATTTTGACAATGCAATATTTAATTCCATGTAAATGGATTTTGACAATGCAATATTTAATTCAAGGAGTAGTATATTTGTTAAATGTTTTGGACTTCTAATGATTTTTTTATTGGAATTCGGTTTTTTTTTTTCAAAATCTGAATTTTCAAGTGTTCAGATCATGTTTTTGAATGCATAAATAGATTCAACATCTTCAAATACTCCAAGGACACCCAAATTATACAAGTTTAACAACTAGCATATGCTTTTTCAAGAATTAATCTAAAATTTCTACCATATTTTAAGAAAAACAAGCCAAAAAAGAACCAAAAATAGATAATAATAATAAAAAAAACCAGTGGAAAGTAGCCATCTTCTAAAAAGTTCACCTAATCAAGTTGGAAAAAAACATAAATTTAATTAATTTAGTAAATCTTATTGATGTTTGTTAATATAATTATAAATCTAAATTAAAATTTAAACATTAACTAATTGTTTTAAAATACAAACAAGATATCAAAATTTAACCAATATGTTATATATTTTCAATAATTATTTGTATGTATAAATATATATAATTTAACATTATAAATTCATCAAACTCGATTTAATATATCCTCTATATATATGTTAAAAAAAAGGATCCATATAACTTCCCATGTTGCAAAACAATCCAAAATAACTTTCAAAATAAACTATACTAGTATAAAGCCATCTTAACTTTGGATCTAACAAGAGCCAAGAGGGTGTTGAGCACGGTTGTCACTGATGACAAGCCATTAATGACAAAGGAGTAATACAGGTTGATGGCATGGCAAACAAGGCATGGTAGTTTGGGCATTGGAACCCATTCACAGTTGGTGTGGGCTTTGGAACACTAGGTGGTCCAAATGACCCATTTCGTGGTCACTTGTGGATTGATGGGGTCATGGAACCTTTGGACATGGTTTGAGTCATGGAGACCACACACTTGTTGATGGAGACCACTTGTACTTGTACTTGGTAAGAAAACCATGGAGATAATAAATGCACATGACTTTGGAGCCATTAACATGGAAGGTATTCCTTGCATACGATGGAGATTGGCATTTGCATATGTTGGTCATGTTTTTATTCAACCATGCTTTGATGAATCCCGCACGTATTGTATTTATCCTTGAAGATGTCCATTAAAGTCCTTATCATTATTGATATGAAACCCTTGGACACGATCTCCTTGCATGTGGTTGCTTGTGGCTTGGGACCCACACAATTGATGGCATGATGGATCTTGACCTTTGTAGGTCTTCTTGTATGATTGAGATGATGATACTGGGTACACTTGGAAAGTTGTCATTAAAGCCCTTGTATATCTTGCTTGAGGTAACTTGGTCCTTGAGCCCACAAGGCTTGGGTCTTGGAACCCACTTATATTATGGGTTGAAATAATGTCACAGAGCCCTAATCTTTCACACATAGTGAGAAGGCCTTGCTTGAGTATTTGCCTTGAAAAGGACTTTGAATATACCGTGAAGCTCTTACTCAAATGAAGCATTGCTTAAGGTAACCTTTACCTTGTTCATGGTACTTATGATGCATAAGCATGTATGGATGTGGATTAGCAAGCAAACCAAAAGAAACCTCCTTGCAAATCAGCCTGCTAAAGAAACACTTATTAAATTATTTAAAAAATATAAAACCATGTGAAGTCGGCCCAATCCAAAAAGGAATAAAAATAAAAATTATAAATAAATAAATTGCAATAAAAATATTAAAGTATAGCAAGTCGGCTAATAAAAATTCATGGAAAATCAGTAAAAATACGTAGTGACACTTCATTCAAAACGTGGAAACAGACAACTCTGATTTCCCTATCTTACTAAGGAATTTCGGGTGGCAGCAGTATGTGTAGACAGATCTGAAATTTTACACCAGCAACAACAAAAGTTTGAAGTTTGAAGTTTACATTCCTCTCTGATTTCAGGTACACTAAGGCATAATGCATGGTTGAATTGTTTTGGGCATCAGAAGACACATATATTTATTCTACATCAACCTACATTTCTCCACAATATACAAGCATTCAAAGTTTCTATATTTTAGCATTGATTTCAGGCATACCGTATATCCGATCTAGCACAAGCATATCCATCAGAAATTTATGGGTTTGATCTCTGTACATATTATAGATACTGTACATTTTCTTGGTCACTCTAGCATCCACATTTGCACTCAAGAAAGGAAGTCCTTGTGATTTGTCTGTGAAGAAGTTTTAGCCCTTGTATTAAGGATTGCTACTGCACTGTGAAATCTTGATTGAAGACATTTATCTTGTGCATACTATATCCAAGTTTGACATGTGAAGATATACTTGCAGTTGTAGACAAAACACCTTTTGAAAAAATATGCCATAGGAAAACATTGGTTGAGGCATCTGAAGGTGACATTTGTAGATACTCTAAAATTCTGGTTTTGAAGATTGTTGAAATACCATCTTAGAGTTCTGATCCTGACAACCAAGGAATATTGTACAAGTAGCTAGAGGTTTTGGTATGTAGATCAAGTTTTCCAAGATGAGCTTCTTGATGAGACGATGGAAGTAAGCCTAGATGAATGAAGTGGCTTCACAGTGACATAGTGATGTGATGTACATGACAGTGATTTATGTGAGATGCACATGACAGTGACAAGTTGAATTAACATGATAGTGACAGCAATGGACAAGTTGTTATGAGCAGCAGTTGGATTGAGTAGATGGTTGATTGGTGACAATGAAAGTGTAGGAAAGTTGGGTCTTGCACATCTTCTTAGTTGGAGCTAAGAAAACCAGGTTGGGCCTTGGCATAGGAGTCGGTGCTCTTCAGTTAGTTGGTGTTGATGTAATCGGAAGATTGAGGTCTTCATTGTAATTCATATCCAATTGTAAATAAAGCTTACTATATTTGTCTTGTAATGCCAGTCCTTATGATTTATGTTGATGACATGCTTATTTGATGAATTTCGATGAACTATGCTTATGCTTTACCAAGTGAAAATTGCTAAGAAGTGTGTCCACACTGATTGACCCCCCCCCCCCCCCTCTCAGTGTGTCATTGTTTCCAACAAAGGGATCAAATCCCTTAAGGTGAAAACCCTTTTTTCAATGTTAAACTTAAGTAAAAGTTGCACCTCAAGAGATTTGATCCATCCCCACGCTTGGTAGAGCCAAAGTTAAAAATGGATCTATACCGGTATGTGTGTGTGTGTGTATATATATATAACATAAAAATAAGGAGTTTCACAAAGGATAAAGGCATGGGAAATTTGGACCATATTCTTTGTTCAAAGAATTATAAACTTTTACCAAGGCATTATACACCTCCAAATATTGTTTCTTGTACAAATTATTGTTGGACACACCGAGCAAACTGAGAGAGGGCGGGGGGCGGGGGAGAGAGGGGGGGGGGTGTGAATATAGCCCAATTGTTATTTATATCACTATCCACTTTATATTTTTTTTCATTTTATTTATTGTTGGTATCAAATGTATTGGACTTTATTCCCATTTAAGATGCATCTTCCCATCTTTAATGGTAGATATGCATATGATACATCCAAATCATTGACTCCTCAATTGTATATTTGTTGACCATTTTATTATTTATATGTTTAAAACATGTGTTTCCTTCTAGAAGGTCATATATTCAAATACAAATGGGGTAGGGTCTATACACCTTTGTAGACTTTAGCATTTAAATCAATGTGCAAAGGGAGTCCATTGTCCCATGAACTAGGGGGTCTCATGCACCAATTTGGTGTCTGGCTTGGCTATGGCCTTTAAAATAGTTTATTATTATTATTATTGTTATGCTTAAAAGTGATCTTTGTTTAGCTGATTAGGTGTTTTAAATTCAAAGAGTTAGTTCAACTGATCGTTGTTAATCTTGTTGAGTATTCACTTAGTTATGTACCAGCAAATGCTTGATTCGAAACTCTCAAATGTAGAAAAACATCCCTTGAATTACCTCACCCGGCTTTCTTAAAAAAATGATAATCAACTAACTTCGTCTTAACAAAAACTTCCAAATTTGAGAAACAATCAACCAATCATGTTCAAACAATCATATATATAATGTATTACAAAATTTTAGTAATGTGCTCTCATATCATCCCATATTAATAATAATAGTTACTTTAATTTTTAGAGTAATAAAGCTGTGATTTCTTATTCCTTTATCTTAAAGCTAATTTACCAACTACCATCCAAAATACCCACTTAAACTAGAGCATCAGGGACGGCTCAATCGATTTTTTGAAAGACATACCATGGGAACCTTCCCCACGTCGCTATTTTAAATCTGTTATGAAAGACATACCATGGGAACGATCCAATCACGTTTTGTGAAATATCCTTCTATGTATTAGAAAAAATGGAAAAAACTTTGTTAATCAAACAAAACAAACTCAATCTTAGAAATGAAAGGACCCCACTTTCAAATCCTCCTACTTTCCATATGATTTTGAATGTACAAAAATTCTATGAAAGCATGGTTGCTGATTTGACCCACCTTTGAATGCCTACTTTCAACTTCTCTTTTATTCTTCATATAATTTTGAATGCCCACTTTCAACTTCTCTTATTCTTCAAATAATTTTGAATGTAAAAAAAAAAGTGAAAGCATGGTCCATGATTTGATTGGCTTTTAATTCTTGAAGGAGTTAAAAATGAAGGATTGTCTTTACAACTTTAATGGACAATCATTATTGGTTTACATTGTTTATTGATGGTATGTCTTTGATGTTTGGACTTTAACTTTTATAAGAGATAGTTTGGAGTTGTTGTCTTTCGATTTATTTTTTGTGGTGCACTTAAATCTTCATATTCAATATCAAGATAAGTGTCAATCTCCAATTTGAGGGTCACTTTAAGGGCTCGCAATAGTTCACCCTCAATTCATCTATTAGGCTCACAACATGACTTGTACTTTCACCCATCCTCAACCTCTTCTCTATGTTGATTTTAGTTATTTTCAAAGCTTGTGTGATAGCCTTATAGAAGATATAATCTCTATGGAAAATTTTAGGGAATAAATTTTTCCCTTGAGCTAAATTTTGATGTTTTTTCTAACAAAAAATAGTTTGTCAATTTACAGTTTTTTTTAAATGATTCACCCAAATTATATAGAATAAATTTATTTTGCTTTAAAAATTGCAAATTTTTTATATAAACTATATAAAATCCTTAATAATTTGAATAACGGTTTTTTAAAGTATCTCATACACACATATTTAGGGAATAAAATATGGAAGAATCCCTAAAATTGGAATAATCATTGGATGGTGTCATCTCTTTATTGACTTGGTATTTAACTTGATCAATTTAAGAACCAAAGTTGTATTAGAGACTTGAATCAAGAAGTGGACATGTTGTTTAAAGATGACAACAACTCGCTTAGGCATTGCTCAAGTTGGAAAAAATTATTGTTGAATTTGCGATCCCTTTTATGAACATGTGAGGCTTGCATCACATTCCACATCCACACATAAGTGGATTTATTCCCAACCTATTGTCATCCTTAAGACCAAACACTAACCAGTATGAGTGGCAATTTTAGTCTAGGGTCAACAAATCAATAGGTAGGGAGGTAAGTTTCACACTCTCCCCACTCAGGTTCAAACCCCCAATAAGACATTAGCATGCTATGATAAGGCTAGAAGGGTGCATTCCCCTTGGGATAGAGGTCCTTGTTGTGTGCCTTGGAACATCTCGACCCTTGCTAACTCTTGAGATATTGGTGTATATAGCTGGCGGGTTGTTAGATGTACTCTTGGGTTATGATGATAGTTAATCAGATGTAAACCAAAGCCTTGCCTTGGTACTCCCAACCAATTAATTATCCACATGGTTAAAAATAAAAATATTTATGTTATTACATTTTGTGAGGGTTTACATTAGACATTTGATCCATATCCTAGAAAAATGAAGGAATACAAGTGGATATTTGTTGGAAACTATTAAAAATATGGTCCCTTACGATCTGGTATTTACATGATAATGATGTGACTTAGCAATTGAATGTTGTTATTTCCTATTTTTTACTTAAATAAAAATTACTAGTATAATTTCCTATTTTTTTGTATTTCTTTAATATGTATTTTTAAATAGGAGAAATTGCTATTTGCATAAAAGAAGGGGCTATGGCCTTATTGTCCAGCATATTGTTTGGAAATAAATTTGTCCAAATTACTTTCAAAATATTTAAAATGTCAAAAAAGTTATTTAGCAGATTCACCTATAGTTATGTTTTTATCTCCAGTACATTGCATGGCTTATATAAAGCCTTGCAAGTTTTCAAAACAAAAATACTAACTTATAAAATGTATTAATTTATTATAAGATAATTAACCAAACCCATGATGCCCATTTTACTCCCAACCTGCTATTGAGGTTAGAAATGAGGGTGAATGCTTTCCAAGTAGCTTAGAGTGGTGCTCCACATTGTATTATTCCATAGAAGCCACTTGGTTTAGCCTAGGAGAGCCCATTGAAGCCAAATGAGACACATAATTTATTAACTCCTTGAACCTAGGCCTTTGTTCCATATCCAAATATAGAACTTTATCCTTCAACTCCTTAATTTTTTATGCTTCCTCTTCAAGATTTTCTTTATTGCCTTCTTCTCCTACCTTTATTAGACCTAGTTTGACTTTTGTTTTTCAAGTAAAGATTTTATTAGAATCAATTTTCTTGATGTTTCCTTTAATTTCTTGGTATTGTTCAACTCCTAGTCTTTTCGCCATGCCTCCCATGTCTCCACTACAAGATTTTTGCATTCTTGATTTTCATCACAATGGTGCTCATACCTTTGGCTTTCTCTTCTAATCTCAAAATGTTCACAATGGGCACGTCTATTTAGATGCCCATCAGAGTTAGCCATCTTTCCCACTATATGTCTTTCCAAGAGAGCCTTGAAGTTGGCTTCCTTGATGCCTGAATAATCCCTTATAACCGCCAAACTTAGAGAGAACTTTCAGAAGCAAGACAATCCCAGTGTGCATATAACATCAAAATAGCAACCTATAAACCGACATAAGAAACACATAAAACTCAAATAAGAGAGCCTTGTAGTAAATTCTAAAGAGTCCGTCAAGAATTCTCTTCTAGATTTCACCTTTTCATGTTTTTGGGAGGTGCTAATAAAATAGACCTACAAACAAGACACCTAATTTGATACTCCAAGAAACAAACTAGAAGCTTAAACTAACTACATAGTCTAGTACATTCCATTAATCTAGTCGATGAGGCAATGAGAGATCCCCCAATTTCCATAGAAGAGCATTATGCAAAGAACACTATAAATCTTCCAAGAAATCTTTCCCTAGAAAGCCACATAATGAATTGAAAGAATAGTGGGATAAGGTTCTTGAATGGTCGAGGATGGTTATAAATCCATACGCATACAATCATCCCATATAGACACAATTTATAATGGTTGGACTGTGAAAGGGAAAGTGCAAAACATGACCCAAACAACGACCATTAAGTAGATATTGCATGTGATTATTGGACTAACACATGCCTTGTATGCTAAATGAATTCATAAAAATAATTGTGGGTTTGCATTTGGTTACCATGCGGTGAGTAGCCATCATTGAATTTCCTAACACCATGAGTTTCCATTTCCATAGAGCTAGAGATTCAACTTGATTATTCACGAATAAAGAAAACATAAATAAACATAAATAACAATATTGGGATATTGTGATTGTCTAAATATTCTAAGTTTTCTACCTTTTTTTTTGGTATATTTTGCTCGTTTGTTTTGCAAAAAAATCTTAGTGTCACATATATTACTTTTGGAAATTGCATAATTTGATTTCCATAAAGGTATTTGAGAGTGTTGAATCCATTTATGCATTCAAAACCACAATTTAAATGCTTTGAAATTTATATTTTACCAAACAACAATTATTCGATTCTAGTGAAAAACCACTAAGAAATCCAAAACATAGAATAAATAGACTACTCCTTTACTTTATTAATACATAAGTAAGTAAAGTGTTTTGTTCTGAATTAACCATCCATTACCAACTCATAAAATACATGTGTGTGTATTCATTTATATTTACATATAAATTAAATAAATAAATACAAATATCCCTTCATAAATTTGTGTAGTAAATTTATTTGTTATCAAATCAAATATGACAATTTAACAAAAAATATTTAATTATGGAACAAACACACAAAGTAGTAAGTTTTAAATAAAAGTATTAAAATAGGTAAAAATTCATTTGTTTGGTTCATTTGATATATTTATTAAAAATTGTTTTCAATTATATATAGAGAGGAGAAATGAATGGAATTTAAAATTTAAATGTGTTTTGCAATTTAGTTAATTTAAAGTTGGATCCTAGATATTCTTGATTTTATAATTTTTCTTTTTAATAATTTTTTGAAGCCAACATGTGACAAACTTGACACATCTCTTTCACTTGGGCTGTAGAAAGGGCATCTTGGCTCATTACGCTTCAATTCAACCATGAGCTTAAATCAATTGCTATCTAATATTGTTATCCACTTAATCCTATTTTATTTTTGTGAAATTGTTAGTATCATATCTATTGGAACTTGGTTTTTTTTGAAATGTAGCTTTCCATCTTAAATCATGTAGATGTAAACGATTCATTTAAATTAAATCATTCTTGTTTTTCTTTTAAATAATTCTTGTTTTTCTTTTAGATGTAGATTTCTATCTTCAATCATGTAGTTGTAAATGATTCATTTAAATAATTATTGGTTTTCTTTGAGATATAGCTTTCCATCTTCAATCATGTAGATTTAAATGATTTTTTTTTAATTCTAATTTTATAGATTATTTTATTATTCATTTGTTGAATAGATTTACATGTTATAAGTTTTATATTTAGATAATTAGATGGTTTAAATTTAAAATATAAGTTCAATTGGTTGTTATTAATGTTATTGGATATTTAACTAAATATTTGTTAGTAGGTATCTAGGACAAATCTCCCTAAATTAGTCACGTTAGTTGATAACGACATTACTAAATATTGAGAAAAAATGCTCAAATCTCTCCATAGAGTTTTCCTTTTGAAAAAAAAGATAATCAAATATTTGAGTCAAATTAACATTCACAAAAGATTCCATGGTAAAAAATATTGAAATCACGCCTCAAAACCCTTCGATCATAAATATAACTTATTATAATTGTTTGCTCTACTCACATGTTATTATGATGTGTCTTTTAGATTGTCATGGGATATTACACGTAGTGGCTAGTCGTTGTGTATAAAATTGAAATTGGAAATAGAGAAACAGTAGCTAAGCTAATGAGATTTAAGTGAGTCTGGTATTGTTTCGAACTTAGGGGATCCAGAAGAGGCACTGGTATGCACACTTTAACAAATCCCATTGACATTACTATCTTAGCATTATGCCATGATAGTTGATGATGACATGGAGAGACCATTCTGTCTAATTGTGAAGTGTCATTCAATAGGGAATGAAACTACATATGTAGGAAATGTGTCCAATAGATTCAACTATATTAGGCATTTGAACAACTAATGTTGTCATTTTGCTTCAAGCATAATAGGAACTACTGCTCCAGTTGCCCACTATGAGCCTAGTTGTATCTATAATAGGTGCTTTTGGATTTGTTACTCTGAATATTTGATCGAACACAACTATCTCTTGATCAAAATTGAATCATTAAACAATTGTTTGGGAAGTTTTATTAGATTGACACTTTCAACCCCTCCCTCACCATATGCATTGAAGAAGCATCTAGTGTTGATAATTAGTTATTAACTATAAATATAGAGGAGGGATTCGTTGGCTAGCATTTCTCATCAATCGAAATGAGGATTACTACTCCAAAAATATCTTCATCAAGATTTGTCTTCAAACCATCACGAAATAATATAGTTTCATTACAAAGGGGCATTCATTATACTCATCTAATGCAAAGTTAACCATAAAAAATTGAAAGGGATTGGAGTGTTGGTCATGTGAGGTAAGCCACAAGTTTCTTCTAAGTGAATCCTCGTACTTTATGTTAGAGCTATTGCCACCTTGAGAATGATAGAAAGAACATAGAAATTCCATTCAATAGGTCTAGCCATCCATAAGAAAGAGGATTTGACCTCGATATATAGAAAGATAGACTTGCTTAAGGGTGCATAAGTGTATTCCTTTCCAATTAATGAAGGAAGGAGGCTTTATCGTTTGGCTAGTACAACAAAACAATCATATGTAGTTAGGAGAACATACATGGAAATGGTGTTGCCTTGCTTTATAAATCATGTTGTTATATGTGATATGACAACCATTCGAAATGTTAAGCAAGAGAATCATATGGGCACCATCCTCAATAAAATCTTAATTTTCTCTACTAGAGTTGTTGTGTAGACCTTCAATAGATTTGGCTTCAGACTTCTTGTTGAATATATTTGGTCATTAATGTCAAAGATAAGTGTTCAATTAGAAGTATTCAAAGGTAAGGTGGCTTTAAGGAGAAGAAAAAAACAAAAAAAGGTGTATTAAAAGTGAAGGTTGATTAACAATGAAGTAACGTGAAAGTGGCCTAAGAAGTGGAAGTAGATTAAAAAGGTGAAGGTGGATTAAAAAGTGAAAATGGATTAAAAAGGTGAAGGTAGATTGAAAATGAAATTACATGAAAGTGAATTAAAATGTGAAAGTGGTATTTGCCCATGGTTTTGGAATCTCATGGTATTTAAAAGGGGTTGCACGTAAACATAAAAAAGGGCTAAAAAGAAAGGAGGGGAATTAATTATTTAATTAATGAAAGTCACATCTTTTAAAATGAAGATGATTTTTCATATAAGGTTAATGGTAAAGTATAAAAGGAGAAGAATATTGTGAGAAATAAGTGTGTGAGTGAGAAAAAATATAACATCATCCTATATAAGAGGAATCACTCAAGAAGACTAATGCTTGCAAAAAAGGTTGAGGAGTGACGATTGAATATCATTCAAGAAGTGATTTGAAAATTTGATCTAGCCTTTCTAGTAGCATGCAGATTTGATAAAGGAAAAAGTCACAAGAAGGCTTGGTGAAGATTGAAGCAACAAGCATATTTGATAAAGGAAGAAGTCAAAAGTAGACCAAGTGAAGACATAAGCAACAGGCATATCTAATAAATGAAGAAGTCATAAGCAAGCCCAATGAAAATAAAAGAAGCAAGTAGTCCTTTGAATGAAATGCATATGAAGAACTTGTCAGCTTGGAAGTAGGTTGGAGCCTACAAACAAACAACAATGGGGATTGGTGTCTCCAATTGGTCTGTGCCTACAATCAAAAGCGGGGATCGGTGTCTTCAGTAGGTTAGCGCCTACATCTTGCTTAGTTGGTGCTCAGTTGAGGGGATTGGTGTCTCATGTAGGTTAGTTCCTACAAACTTTGCAACAATATGTTGGTGCCTACATGAATTTATAAAGATAAGATTTTGTGGTTTTCTCCTTAAAGGGTTTCCACGTTAAATTATGTGTATTGTTTTTTGAGTTAATATGTATTTATTGTTTCAAAGTTAATGAGTGATTGATGAATGCTTTGTTAAAGTAAAAAGTATCTTATATCGATTCACCCCCCTCTCTCAGTATAAGCATAACTTTGACCCTTTTGTTGGAATCAATCGTTGTTAGACCAAAAACCATATGCATTAATATCCACTACAATCACCAGAGTTGGGATCCACAAGAGGGGGTTAAACCAGGTCGTGAAACTCACGGGGAGCGCTAGATGCACATGCGAACAATATTCCCCCCCCCCTCCCCCCTGAACGTTACCAAGGTGAGTTTCGAGCTTGAGACTTGTCGCTCTGATGCCATTTGTTGGACTCAATCACAGTTAGACCAAAACCCGTAGGTGTTAATCTCTGCTACAATCGCAAGAGTTGGGATCGATGAGAAGGGGCCGCGAAACTCACGATGAGCACTAGACGCACCTGCCAATACTTTCCCTTTGTATCAATGTTTCATTCTGAGAAGTCTTGCATCCTTGTGGTTGTTTTGTCTAGACAAAAGTGCCTACATGCCCTCCCACTTTGAATCTTTTCACATTGCAACCAAACTTTGCTACAATTCCCAAAGGTTGTGAAGCTCAAAGAACCAATTGATCAAACAATGGAGTTCTATATATGCACCTAAGGTCCAGTAAGTAATGGCACATGCCCAACTCATTATGCATTTGAGTCCATAGAATTCAAGGTGTTGCCAAGCCTTCATTAACAATCTTGAATCCTAGCTTTTGAACGAGCTATGCGCTCATTACCTTTGATGTTGATAGATCACTCATATCATTCATAAGTAGGGGTAACCTGCGGTTGCATAATGCAAATACACTCATCCATACTTATTATCAAGGTTTTTTGGTTTTTCTTTAAGGGGTCTAGTCACTCTCTACCTACATTTTGTAGCAAAAGATACTAATTATATTATTATAACTCTCTCAAGTAAATAAAAACTTGCATTATGTTTTCCTACTTGAACTATCGATGGATATGCTCGCTTATTCAAACTACTAATGGATATGCTTGTTTATTCCAGACGTGGGTATGTTGGATCATCATTGATACAAAGTGGCAGGATGTATATGTTCGAAATGAATGAATGTGATATGTTTTCGAGATTAATAGACTTTACAGTGTGGCTATACTGCCATTTTACACAAAAGGACGTGCAAAAAGGTTCCATCATTACAAAACAATCATTAAAGGGTATGAGAGACAACTCAATCTCGTTTTGAGAAAGAACCTTCTCCACGTCATCTATGCCCCCACAGACAAACCATGGGGAACCCTGCAACTCGTTCACGTTTTGAGAAAGAACCTTCCCCACGTCATGTGTGCCCCACACACAAACCATGGGGAAGCCTAAAAAAGCGGATCAGTGTGTCCCCACATACAAGCCATAAACTAAGGAATTGGCTTTGGAAAAGGTTTGACTAAGGACATGCAAGGTATCATTGTTGTTAAGAAAGGTTAGTGCAAGGGGAAGAAGGTGAAAAATGAATTTTAGTTATTATAACCATTGGATATGTGTAGGTTATATAAGTTTAGTTTTTGAAATGTCTTAAAAATAATAAATTTTAAGAATGTTATGATCAAGTTTTTTTTTGCATATCGAAAAATTAGTTAAATCTATGTTATTGAGAAGACATATCATAGGGGCAGCAAGTGCAGAGGGATATTTTTTAATCGAGGAGGAAATAAGGTTCTATTTTTCTCATGGGGCATGGGAAGAGGATGAATAATCCGGCTAAATGGGAAGCCTTAATGCATGGAATAGAAGCTTTGAAAGATTTAAAGGTAGACTCGTGTCAAGTCTTTGATGATTCATGGATTTTTATTCAGAAGATGAAAAAGATTCAGAAGAGTAGAGAAGGAGTATGAAAGGTGCATAGGAGAATTTTCACTCACGTTCAGTATTTTTCTAATCTCCATTTCTTTCATATAGATCGTCATAATAATTATGAGGTGGATCTCCTTGCTAACATTGGAAGTGGGCTTGCAGAATGAGAGATATAGTCGAAAATTTCTACAAAGCTAACAGATGGATCCCTTGCTTCTTAAGTTAACAATGTCTTGCTCAACTATTAAAAAAAGAAGATAAAGGAATTCTTCTTCCCTTATGATTTTCACAAGGCTTCAAATCGAGGTGTTAGGTCACCCCAAGATATCGTTCTATTGGGGAGGATGGTGGCAGACTACCTACCTAGGCGCATTTATGTCGTCTCGACAAACCATGAATCCATTCCCATTGAATTGAAGAATTCTATACAAACCCATGTGATGAATTTTAAGGTGGGATGTAGTCCTAAAGGCCCACACGAGCATGACTTAACTTCTCTTGGAAGAATCAAGAATTCAGTCATTTGTTTACAAATCGATTTGAGAGAAGTTTCAAGTTGAAGACGTGGAAAGTGTGAATCTTCTTCTTTTCTACCATGGTCTCTCCCTTTCACTTTCAGAAGTGCGTCGGAGTGGAGTCGTGAGTCCGACATAATGCAGGGAAACTCAATAGAGTCTTTAGATGGAAAGATGACGCTTGGTGTGTGTACCAGGAATGTAAGGGTCGTATGGTTAAATATAAGAAAATGCTCCTCTGTGAACACGAGGTAGTATTTGCAATCCTCGACGAACAATGCTACACTAAGTAAGAGATCTCGCGCTTCGACACCAAGTTGGAGGATGTTGAAACAAGATCCAGGGTCCTGTGAGGTTATATGGATGAGGTAAAGAGGACCCTGGTGAGGATGGAGAACTCACAAGCTGTCGATTTCAAGAGGATGTGGTACTTTATCGTGAGCATGAGAAACATGTTACAAGGGAATCTCATGGACATCAATGAATGGGTAGAGCATCACTTTAATCAGCTAGAGGACTCTATTGAGGAAATACAAGTAGAACCAAATGGTCTCATGGAAGATATGAACATATATCGAGGAACCAAGATGTTTATGAGCATCAAGACCATGCTTCACCAATGGAAGGACTCTCTTCGTCACTCCAGGAAGTAAGGAACTCCCAGGACGCATTGAATACTCCATATGCAAAGATGCATAAAATACTATCTTTCTAAATGTTTTTATGTTTACTAATATGTAATAAATATGTCAGAATCTACTCCCCAAGAGGTAGTAGCATAAGAAATCTCCAATCTAGTAGCTCTATTTTTGGTATAGTATTTTATAGTGATGGGTCTCCAGAGAACTCTGCAGTCTCTAATTTTTATGGTGAAGCTTTTAATTGGTGGATCAATCTTGATGGAGATACACGAATAAACTACACATGGAAAGAAGTTGAAAAAATATTCTCAATAAGGTGGATTAAGGACTCAAAAGTGGATGCAATGAATAAAATTTAACACGAATTAGAAAGAGCAAAAGAACTCAAGAAGAAGGGCAATGAGATGTCCAAGATACAATCCATTAATGAAGAACTCATCAAGGAGGTTCATTTATTGAAGAAAAAAAAGACTAGCAAAGAAAATTGGGTAAACGATAATTCAAAGAAAGAATTGAAAAATAAAATGAAGAAATCAGAAGGTTGCATAAGCATAATCAATAACTTTTTAATGATGTTAAACATATGGAAAAATGTCTACAAGAATCTAATCAAAGAATACATATGCACGTACTACTAAATTAGCTGAAAAGAATACTGCCAAAAAACTTAAAGAGGGAATTTGCAAGAAGGTTGAAGAAGTCCTAAATATTGATGAGCTAAAATCATAAATGTAATTTAGAGTTGAAGAAGGATGTAAGAATTTGATAGATCATGTCACATTGCAACTTTCAAAATGAGAAACAAGACAATATTTAATAAGGTTAATAGAAGATGCTTGAAGAAGTTGAACTCCATGCTAAGGATGTACATCTCAAATATGATAGTATTATCTCAAAGGCTAGAGTAAAAGTAGAGAGTATAGATGATGTAATTGTCTTTGAAAAAACGATTAATGATAAGGATGTGAAGATTGAAGAAATTCTATCAAAGGTGAAACTACACACACACACACACACATATATATACATATATACATATGTATATGTGTATATGTGTGTGTGTGTATATATATATATATGTATGTATGTATGTATGTATGTATACATATACATATACATATACATATACATATATATATGTGTGTGTGTGTGCACACACACACACACACACACACACACACACACACACACATATATATATATATATATATATGTATGTATATGTATATGAATATGTATATGTATATGTATATGTATATGTATATGTATATGTATATGACCAATAAGGTTCCAAGGAAAGAAAAGAACTAAATCAACATTGACATTACCATGGAAGAAGATGTATTAATCAATAATATTATTCATGGAACATGCCATCACAGAACCATTATTTGAGGGGATATTGCCAACAACATGGATTCAAGGAAATAAAACTACACAACAATCAACTATCAAGGATTAAGACGGGAATAATTGAACTTGGATCGATAGATCATCATCAATGTTAGCAAGAACGTAGGATTATAAGGAAATAATATTACTTAGTTTCAACACATGTAAAGCCCTTAACTACAAATCTCTATGGACAAATCTTTTCAGGGGAAGGTGCTATGATATGACCCTAATGAGGATGTATATAGGGTTAAATGTATGTGTAATTGGGTATTGTGTGTGCAATGGAGTAAATGTATATGGTATATGGGTCAACCTAATAAAGTGCCCACATGTGCAATGGGTGAATGTTGTTATAGCTCAAAATGACACATCTCTTCTTGTGACCTCTTTCCCATGATTTCGTCGCATGTCGACACTTCCATGATGACACTTCATGAAAGTCACTGAAAAAACACCTAACTTGGAGGACCCATATCCATAGTTTTGTAACTTCGTTTGAACTCTTCTCTACACCATTGGAAAGTTATTTCAATTAGCTAAAAATTTCCGGAAGACCCCAAAGTCTGAAAATTCCTAGAAGTACCCTAAAAATGATATTTTTGATGCACACGTGAGTTTCCTTAAGGAAACTCATGTGTTGCACATGACTTGTCTATATAATACTCGCTTGTGCCCTAAATACATGACTATTTACATTGCAACCCACATGTACCTCCTGCACACGCGACTGTTATTTCTGTAACCCATGTGTTCGTCCTGTAGATGTCAAAAAAAGAAGTTTCTCGAAGTTTGGGTAGTTTGGGTGGTTATGCAACTAACTCCTTCAGTTGTAACTACTTTGTCTTCGACCCTATCTCTTCACAAGCATATAAATAGAGGCAAGAGGTCCACGAGAGGGGACTTGAACTTTTGCATTGTCATGATGGAGGAATTGGGACTTTCTTTGCCCACACCTTTTCCCTAGAATATTTCTCCTTGTGTTGCATAGCTTGGAGGCTAAGTTCCTTGGAGAAGAGAAGCAACAGAACCAGATCATTGTTTCGTGAGGTGCCCAACTTGAAGATAAGGTATACTTGTACTTCGTTTCATGATTAATAAATATGTGATGTCCTTCTTCTCCCTAAATCATTGTTCGATTTATGATTGAATCTATGTTTATGATCATATGATGATGTTTGTCAGATCACTATTTGATGTTTATTTGATTATAATTTCTTTATATGTGGTCATATTGGTTTGAGGAAGGTATACTTCATTTTGCAAGTCTCTTGGAGCAAGTGGAGCAAGAAGAGGATTGAAGGGCTGCTTGGATCAACCTTAGTTTGGATAAGGTATGAACCATTCCAACCTCTGAAATTTTCTTATATATACTTGCATAACCATTTGCATCTCTCTTTCAACCCCAGTACGTTGATGGCCTCTTAAACCCTAGCCATAGGAAACTTTCCTCTACAACAGAACTGGTGACCTTGATGGGGAGAGCCTTGTCTATTTGGGGTTTCTCTGTATTTATTCCAGTATTTTGTAAGGTTTCAGGACCTTCTTTCCACTTAGGAACACCTTCTTTTTCTGATAGAACACCTCCCCTGTTTTCCTAAGGCATTTTTTGACCTTTTTTGTGTTTTTTCCCACCCACATGCAAGTTGTAGACTACACAGTCGTGTGTCTATTTTTGTACACGAGACCTACTATATTGTCAACCCACGTGTGACACACGACCTACTATACTGTCAACCCACATGTGACACGCAACCTATCAGTAGTACAACCCGCGTGTGCCCCTAAAACAATGTTTTTTCCTCATTTTTGTGGTTTTTTGTTGTTGTTGTGGGTTGTTTGGTAGGTCTTTTGGGGTCCTCTGCAGGTGCATGACTCTAGGGAGTTGGTGTCATCCCTTTTGGGTGTTCTATATATATGTGGTAAGTCCTTTTATAACATTAGGTTTTTCTCTTTTCTCATTTCCCCCACCCCCTTTGCTTGGCATGATTTTTTGGCTTATGTCTCTGGTCAGCCTCTAATAGTGATCTTTGTTTGAACTTAGAAGCTTATTGGTCTTTGTTTCCTTCTTATTTTGTTGGTTAACTTCACCTTGCCAAAGTAGTTGACTTGTCTCTTATGCAATCCTTCCTTGCAAGTAGGGTTTATACTGACTTTAGGGCATTCTAGAGTCTGTTTGGTGGTTGTATAGCAGAGTTCCTTTTGCTTTGTTCTTGTCATCTGCATACTTTAGTTTGTAGGTAGTTTTTCTTTTGCATTTATACAAGAAAAAGAAAAAGAACATATTGTTGTTTCATATGCATGTAGATTAGGGTTTTCTCTTTAATGCATTGCATATCATTATTTTTGAAAAAAATAAAAATAAAAATTTATTTTGTGGCTTTCAAGTTTCTATTTGAAAAGAAAGAGAATTGATTTTGATTTTTGCATTTCATTTCTCTTTGCTTAGTCATTTTGTTTCAACTTTGAGTCAAAACACCACATAAGTTTCACACCATTTGCCTCTGACTAAAAACAACCTATTAACAAGAACGACATAATTAAAAATTATTAGTAAGTTTTCTTTTTTAGGCTTCTACACCAACTAGCTTAGGCTACACTTGTGGATTAGGGAGTTTTAAATCTCCACAAGTATTTGATTTCAGACGTAGTTGGCCAATCACTAGGTAAATCCTCTTCTATGTTGATTGTATCTAGGAAGCTCCTCTCAAATGCTACTTGTATATACTGTGACAACCAGAGTTGTGTAAAGTTGTCAGAGAATCCAGTATTCCATGACAAGTCGAAGCATATCAAGATCAAGTGTCACTATATTAGGGATATGGTGCAGAGAGGAGCAGTGAAGCTCCAGTATGTTGCGACGGACGAATAGATAGTTGATGTGTTGACTAAGACATTGGATAGGGTGAAGTTTGAGTACTACAGGGAGAAGCTTGGTGTTCTCTAGATCGAGATTCCTCTCAAGAGGAAGTGATGTGTCAGTGTTGAGCCCTTCTGACATGGTGAGAGGATTGGTTCCTTCCATGGTCAGATGTAAGTGTTGTGCCATTCTGACATGGTGAGAGGATTGGTTCCTTCCATGGTCAGATATAAGTGTTGTGCCCTTCCGACATGGTGAGAGGATTGGTTCCTTCCATGGTCGGATGTAAGAGTTGTGACATGGTGAGAGGCTTGGTTCCTTCCATTGTCAGGTGTATGTGATGATTCCACATCCAGCATGAAAAAGGGCTGGCTTTGTGAAGACACATCTAGTATGAAAAAGGACTAGCTTTGTGTGGATGCCACATCCAACATGAAAAAGGGCTAGCTCTGTGAAGACACATCTAGTATGAAAAAGGACTAGCTCTATGTGGATGCCACATCCAGCATGAAAAATGGCTGGCTCTGTGAAGACTCATCTAGTATGAAAAAGGACTAGCTCTGAGTGTGTGCCACATCTAGTATGAAAAAGGACTAGCTCTGTGAAGGATCATCTAGTATGAAAAAGGAATAGCTCTGAGTGTGTGCCACATCTAGTATGAAAAAGGACTAGCTCTGTGAAGACTCATCTAGTATGAAAAAGGACTAGCTCTGTGAAGACTCATCTAGTATGAAAAAGGACTAGCTCTGAGTGTGTGCCACATCTAGTATGAAAAAGGACTAGCTCTGTGAAGACTCGTCTAGTATGAAAAAAGACTAGCTCTCTCTGTGTGTTCCACATCTAGTATGAAAAAGGACTAGCTCTGTGAAGACTCATCCAATATGAAAAAGGACTGGATCTGTGTGTGTTCCACATCTAGTATGAAAAAGGACTAGCTCTGTGATGATACATCCAGTATGAAAAAGGACTGGCTCTGTAGATGTACATCCAGCATGAAAAAGGGCTGGCTCTGTAGAGATTCCTATGACGAGAAGAATCAAGAGATATCACCCGTCATGATGACCCAGTGATGATCCAGATCGAGTGATGATGATCCAGATTTAGTGATGATGATCTAGAAGTGTTGATCCAGATCGAGTGATGATCCAGATCCAGTGATGATGTCCACTGATGATCTAGATCCAGTGATGATCCAAATCCAATGATGATGTCTAGTGATGATCCAGATTGAGCGATGATCCAGATCCGATGATGAAGATGACGAGGACTCGATGATGATCCAGAAGATACAGAGAAGAAGAATTGTGCTAAAAATTGTGTTGAAAGAATACCTTCCTAGTTAAGATGGAGTGTTGATGTATATGTAACTTCGGAATGTATTTCACTTGTATTTCTTATATATTGTAACCCGATGTTTATTTCAGGATGTACTTGAGTCATGTCATGCCTCGATGTTCCTATCGGGAAGATCTATAATGTAAACAAGTCATGTCAAGTCATTGTGGGTAACCCTCCTATTGGATAAGGGTTAAAGTCCCTGCAGTTCAGGGGCACTAGGGTTATTAGACTCTCCTAGTGAGGTCGGCCCTAGTAGGGTTTAGTCAAGTCGAGAATTAGTATAAATAGAGAGCTGGCCTCTCTATTTATCACACATATTATACACACTCAAGTGTAGCACATAGTTGAGGAAGGAGAAGACACTGGGGCTAGATAGAAAGAAGGTTACTGCTGTCAAGAGATCACTTATTGTTTTGGGTTCTACTTTTGGTGCTGATTCTATCTCTGAGGAAGTTGCGGGATTTTCACCATTTATGGTTTCCTCAAGGATAAACATTGTGTTCATTGTCTCTTGTGTTTGATTGCTGTGCTTGTTATTCTCTCAATTAAAGATCCTAATGTATTGCTAGCTTAATGATGAAATTCTAACACACCTTTGTAGACTTTAGCATTTAAATCAATGTGCAAAGGGGGCCCATTGTCCCATGAACTAGGGGGTCTCATGCACCAAATTGGTGTCTGGCTTGGCTATGGCCTTTAAAATAGATTATTATTATTATTATTATTATTATTGTTATGCTTAAAAGTGATCTTTGTTTAGCTGATTAGGTGTTTTAAATTCAAAGAGTTAGTTCAACTCATTGTTGTTAATCTTGTTGAGTATTCACTTAGTTATGTACCAGTAAGTGCTTGATTCGAAACTCCCAAATGTAGAAAAACATCCCTTGAATTGCCTCACCAAGCTTTCTTAAAAAAATGATAATCAACTAACTTAGTCTAACCATCATCAACCAATCATGTTCAAACAATCATATATATATTGTATTACAAAATTTTACTAATGTGCTCTCATATCATCCCATATTAATAAAAAAAATTACATTACTTTACTTTTTAGAGTAATAAAGCTGTGATTTCTTATTCCTTTATCTTAAAGCTAATTTACCAACTACCATCCAAAATACCCACTTAAACTACTTAAGCAATAGAGCATGAGGGACGGCTCAATCGTTTTTTTGAAAGACATACCATGGGAACCTTGCCCATGTCGCTATTTTAAATCCGTTATGAAAGACATACCATGGGAACGACTCAATCACGTTTTGTGAATATTAGAAAAAATAGAAAAAACTATTGTTAATAAAACAAAACAAACTCAATCCTAGAAATGAAAGGACCCCACTTTCAAATCCTCCTACTTTCCATATAATTTTGAATGTAAAATAAATTCTATGAAAGCATGGTTGCTGATTTGACCCACCTTGAATGCCCACTTTCAACTTCTCTTATTCTTCATATAATTTTGAATGTAAACAAAAATAAGTGAAAGCATGGTCCATGATTTGATTGGCTTTTAACTCTTGAAGGAGTTAAAAATGAAAGATTGTCTTTACAACTTTAATGGACAAGCATTATTGGTTTACATCGTTTATTGATGGTATGTCTTTGATGTTTGGACTTTAACTTTCATAAAAGATAGTTTGGAGTTGTTGTCGTTCGATTTATATTTTTTGGTGCACTTAAATCTTCATATTCAATATTAAGATAAGTGTTAATCTCCAATTCGAGGGTCACTTTAATGGCTCGCAATAGTTCGCCCTCAATTCATCTATTAGGCTCACAACATGACTTGTGAATTTTGTGTACTTTTTTCACCCATCCTCAACCTCTTCTCTATGTTGATTTTAGTTATTTTCAAGCTTGTGTGATAGCCTTATAGAAGATATAATGTCTATGGAAAATTTTAGGGAATAAATTTTGCCCTTGAGCTAAATTTTGATGTCTTTTCTAACAAAAAATAGTTTGTCAATTTACAGTTTTTTTAAAATGATTCACCCAAACTATATAGAAAAGATTTATTTTGCTTTAAAATTTGCAAATTTTTTATAGAAACTATATAAAATCCTTAATAATTTGAATAACTTTTTTTTAAAGTATCTCATACACACATATTTAGGGAATAAAATATGGAAGGATCCCTAAAATTGGAATAATCATTGGATGGTGTCATATCTTTATTGACTTGGTATTTAACTTGATCAATTTAAGAACCAAAGTTGTATTAGAGACTTGAATCGAGAAGTGGACATGTTGTTTAAAGATGACAACAACTCGCTTAAGCATTGCTCAAGTTGGAAAAAAATATTGTTGAATTTGTGATCCATTTTATGAACATGTAAGGCTTGCATCGCATTCCACATCCACACATAAGTGGATTTATTCCCAACCTCTTGTCATCCTTAAGACCAGACACTAACCAGTATGAGTGGCAATTTTAGTCTAGGGTCAACAAATCAATAGGTAGGGAGGTAAGTTTCACACTCTCCCCACTCAGGTTCAAATCCCCAATAAGACATTAGCATGCTATGACAAGGCTAGAAGGGTACATTCCCCTTGGGATAGAGGTCCCTGTTGTGTGCCTTGGAACATCTTGACCCTTTGCTAAGTCTTGAGATATTGGTGTATATAGATAGCGGGTTGTTAGATGTACTCTTGGGTTATGATGACAGTTAATCAGATTTGAACCAAAGCCTTGCCTTGGTACTCCCGACCAGTTAATTGTCCACATGGTTAAAAATAAAAATATTTATGTTATTACATTTTGTGAGGGTTTACATTAGACATTTGATCCATATCCTAGAAAAATGAAGGAATACAAGTGGATATTTGTGGGAAACTACTAAAAAGATGGTCCCTTACGATCTGTTATTGACATGATAATGATGTGACTTAGCAATTGAATATTGTTATTTCCTATTTTTTACTTAAATAAAAATTACTAGTATAATTTCCTAATTTTTTTGTATTTCTTTAATATGTTTTTTTAAATAGGAGAAATTGCTATTTGCATAAAAGAAGGGGCTATGGCCTTGTTGTCCAGCATATTGTTTGGAAATAAATCTGTCCAAATTACTTTCAAAATATTTAAAATGTCAAAAATTTTATTTAGCAGATTCACCTATAGTTATGTTTTTATCTCTGGTACATTGCATGGCTTATATAAAGCCTTGCAAGTTTTCATAACAAAAATACTAACTTATAAAATGTATTCATTTATCATAAGATAATTAACCAAACCCATGATGCCCATTTTACTCCCAACCTGCTATTGAGGTTAGAAATGAGGGTGAATGCTTTCCAAGTAGCTTAGAGTGGTGCTCCACATTGTATTATTCCATAGAAGCCACTTGGTTTAGCCTAGGAGAGCCCATTGAAGCCAAATGAGACACATAATTTATTAACTCCTTGAACCTAGGCCTTTGTTCCATATCCAAATGTAGAACTTTATCCTTCAACTCCTTAATTTTTTATGCTTCCTCTTCAAGATTTTCTTTATTGCCTTCTTCTCCTACCTTTATTAGAACTAGTTTGACTTTTGTTTTACAAGCAAAGATTTTATTCGAATCAATTTTCTTGATGTTGCCTTTAATTGCCTTGTAGTAAATTCTAAAGAGTCCGTCGAGAATTCTCTTCTAGATTTCACCTTTTCATGTTTTTGGGAGGTGCTAATAAAATAGACCTGCAAACTAGGCACCTAATTTGATACTCCAAGAAACAAAATAGAAGCTTAAACTACCTACATAGTCTAGTACATTCCATTAATCTAGTCGATGAGGCAATGCGAGATCCCCCAATTTCCATAGAAGAGCATTATGCAAAGAACACTATAAATCTTCCAAGAAATCTTTCCCTAGAAAGCCACATAATGAATTGAAAGAATAGTGAGATAAGGCTCTTGAATTGTCGAGGATGGTTATAAATCCATACACATACAATCATCCCATATAGACACAATTTATAATGGTTGGACTGTGAACGGGAAAGTGCAGAACATGACCCAAACAACCACCATTAAGTAGATATTGCATGTGATTATTGGACTAACACATGCCTTGTATGATAAATGAATTCATGAAAATAACTGTGGGTTTGCATTTGGTTACCATGCTGTGAGTAGCCATCATTGAATTTCCTAACACCATGAGTTTCCATTTCCATAGAGCTAGAGATTCAACTTGATTATTCACAAATAAAGAAAACATAAATAAACATAAATAACAATATTGGGATATTGTGATTGTCATGTACTTGATGACCTCATGGGGACTTTGGGCCACGAGGTGCTAGTTTAGTTAATTTAAAGTTGGATCCTAGATATTCTTGATTTTATAATTTTTCTTTTTAATAATTTTTTGGAGCCAACATGTGACAAACTTGACACATCTCTTTCACTTGGGCTGTAGAATGGGCATCTTGGCTCACTACGCTTTCAAAACAACCATGAGCTTAAATCAATTGCTATCTAATATTGTTATCCACTTAATCCTATTTTGTTTTTGTCAAATTGTTAGTATCATATCTATTGGAACTTGGTTTTTTTTTAGATGTAGCTTTCCATCTTAAATCATGTAGATGTAAATGATTCATTAAATTTAATCATTCTTGGTTTTCTTTTAGATGTAGCTTTCTATCTTCAATCATGTAGTTGTAAATGATTCATTTAAATAATTATTGGTTTTCTTTGAGATATAGCTTTCCATCTTCAATCATGTAGATTTAAATGATTTTTTTTATTTTTTTATTTTCATTTTATAGATTATTTTATTATTCATTTGTTGAATAGATTTACATGTTATAAGTTTTATATTTAGATAATTAGATGTTTTAAATTTAAAATATAAGTTCAATTGGTTGTTATTAATGTTATTGGATATTTAACTAAATATTTGTTAGTAGGTATCTACGACAAATCTCCCTAAATTAGTCACGTTAGTTGATAACGACATTACTAAATATTGAGAAAAAAAGCTCAAATCTCTCCATAGAGTTTTCCTTTTGAAAAAAAAGATAATTAAATATTTGAGTCAAATTAACATTCACAAAAGATTCCATGGTAAAAAATATTGAAATCATGCCTCAAAACCCTTCGATCATAAATATAACTTATTATAATTGTTTGCTCTACTCCCATGTTATTATGATGTGTTTTTTATATTGTCATGGGATATTACACGTAGTGGCTAGTCCTTGTGTATAAAATTGAAATTAGAAATAGAGAAACAGTAGCTAAGCTAATGAGATTTAATCGAGTCTAGTATTGTTTCGAACTTAGGGGATCCAAAAGAGGCACTGGTATGCACACTTTAACGAATCCCATTGACATTACTATCTTAGCATTATGCCATGACAGTTGATGATGACATGGAGAGACCGTTCCGTCTCATTGCGAAGTGTCATTCAATAGGGAATGAAACTACATATGTAGGAAATGTGTCCAATAGATTCAACTATATTAGGCATTTGAACAACTAATGTTGTCATTTTGCTTCAAGCATAATAGGAACTACTGCTCTAGTTGCCCACTATGAGCCTAGTTGTATCTATAATGGGTGCTTTTGGATTTGTTACTCTGAATATTTGATCGAACACAACTATCTCTTGATCAAAATTGAATCATTAAACAATTGTTTGGGAAGTTTTATTAGATTGACACTTTCAACCCCTCCCTCATCATATGCATTGAAGAAGCATCTAGTATTGATAATTAGTTCTCAACTATAAATATAGAGGAGGGAGTCGTTTGCTAGCATTTATCAACAATCGAAATGAGGATTACTACTCCAAAAATATCTTCATCAAGATTTGTCTTCAGTCCATCATGAAATAATATAGTTTCATTACAAAGGGGCGTTCATTATACTCATCTAATGCAAATTTAACCATAAAAAATTGAAGGGGATTGGAGTGTTGATCATGTGAGGTAAGCCACAAGTTTCTTCTAAGTGAATCCTCGTACATTATGTTAGAGCTATTGCCACCTTGAGAATGATAGAAAGAACATAGAAATTCCATTCGATAGGTCTAGCCATCCATAAGAAAGAGGATTTGACCTCAACATAAAGAAAGGTAGACTTGCTTAAGGGTGCATAAGTGTATTCCTTTCCAATTGATGAAGGAAGGAGGCTTTATCGTTTGGCTAGTGCAACAAAACAATCATATGTAGTTAGGAGAACATACATGGAAATGGTGTTGCCTTGCTTTATAAATCATGTTTTTATATGTGATATGACAACCATTCGAAATGTTAATCAAGAGAATCATATGGGCACCATCCTCAATAAAATCTTAATTTTCTCTACTAGAGTTATTGTGTAGACCTTCAATAGATTTGGCTTCAGACTTCTTGTTGAATATATTTGGTTGTTAATGTCAAAGATAAGTATTCAATTAAAAGTATTCAAAGGTAAGGTGGCTTTAAGAAGAAAAAAACATAAAAGGTGTATTAAAAGTGAAGGTTGATTAAAAATGAAGTCACGTGAAAGTGGCCTAAGAAGTTGAAGTAGATTAAAAAGGTGAAGGTAGATTGAAAATGAAATTGCATGAAAGTGAATTAAAATGTGAAATTGGTATTTGCCCATGGTTTTGGAATCTCATGGTATTTAAAAGGGGTTGCACATAAACATAAAAAAGGGTTAAAAAGAAAGGAGGGGAATTAATTATTTAATTAATGAAAGTCACGTCTTTTCAAATGAAGATGATTTTTCATATAAGGTTAATGGTAAAGTATAAAAGGAGAAGAATATTATGAGAAAAAATATAACATCATCCTATATAAGAGGAATCACTCAAGAAGACTAATGCTTACAAAAAAGGTTGAGGAGTGACGATTGAATATCATTCAAGAAGTGAATTGAAAATTTGATCTAGCCTTTCTAGTAGCATGCAGATCTGATAAAGGAAAAAGTCACAAGAAGGCTTGGTGAAGATTGAAGCAACACGCAAATTTGATAAAGGAAGAAGTCAAAAGCAGACCAAATGAAGACATAAGCAACAAGCATATCTGATAAATGAAGAAGTCATAAGCAAGCCCAATGAAAATAAAAGAAGCAAGTAGTCCTTTGAATGAAATGCATATGAAGAACTTGTCAGCTTGGAAGTAGGTTGGAGCCTACAAACAAACAACAGTGGGGATTGGTGTCTCCAATTGGTTGGTGCCTACAATCAAAAGTGGGGATCGGTGTCTTCAGTAGGTTAGCGCCTACATCTTGCTTAGTTGGTGCTCAGTTGAGGGGATTGGTGTCCCATGTAGGTCAGTTCCTACAAAATTTGTAACAATAAGTTGGTGCCTACATGAATTTATAAAGGTAAGATTTTGTGGTTTTCTCCTTAAAGGGTTTCCACGTTAAATTATGTGTATTGTTATTTGAGTTAATATGTGTTTATTGTTTCAAAGTTAATGAGTGATTGATGAATGCTTCGTTAAAGTAAAAAGTATCTTATACCGATTCACCCCCCTCTCTCAGTATAAGCATAACTTTGACCCATTTGTTGGACTCAATCATTGTTAGACCAAAACCCATATGCATTAATATCCATTACAATCACCAGAGTTGGGAACCACAAGAGGGGGTTAACCCAGGTCGTGAAACTCATGGGGAGCGCTAAATGCACATGCGAACAATATTTCCCCCCCCTCCCCGAACGTTACCAAGGCGAGTTTCGAGCTTGAGACATGTCTCTCTAATGCCATTTGTTGGATTCAATCACAGTTAGACCAAAACCCGTAGGCGTTAATCTCTGCTATAATCGCAAGAGTTGGGATCCATGAGAGGGGCCGCGAAACTTGCGATGAGCACTAGACGCACCTGCCAATACTTTCCTTTGTATCAATGTTTCATTTTGAGAAATCTTGCATCCTTATGGTTGTTTTGTCTAGACAAAAGTGCCTACATGCCCTCCCACTTTGAATCTTTTCACATTGCAACCAAACTTTGCTACAATTCCCAAAGGTTGTGAAGCTCAAACAACCAATTGATCAAACAATGGAGTTCTATATATGCACCTAAGGTCCAGTAAGTAATGGTACATGCCCAACTCGTTATGCATTTGAGTCCATAGAATTCAAGGTGTTGCCAAGCCTTCATTAACAGTCTTGAATCCTAGCTTTTGAACAAGCTATACGTTCATTACCTTTGATGTTGATAGGTCACTCATATCATTCATAAGTATGGGGTAACCTAGCCCCAAGGGTTAGCTCAATTGGTAAGACGTGCATACACTCTCTCGGATCGGGGGGAGGTCACGGGTTCGAGCCTTGAGTCCTCTGGGGTTAGGCCTTCTGCTAGGATGGCCGACGGTTTACCACCTCTACCATCCATGAATGTGGGGAAGTATTGCTGGGTTTCCCGTGGATCTTTCCATCTGAAAAAAAAAATATGGGGTAGCCTGCGGTTGCATAATGCAAATACACTCATCAATACTTATTATCAAGGTTTTTTGGTTTTTTTAAGGGGTCTAGTCACTCTCTACCTACATTTTGTAACAAAAGATACTAATTATATTATTATAACTCAACTAAATAAAAACTTGCATTATGTTTTCCTACTTGAACTATCGATGGATATGCTCGCTTATTCAAACTATTAATGGATATGCTTGTTTACTCGACGTGGATATGTTGGATCATCATTGATACAAAGTGGCAGGATGTATATGTTCGAAATGAATGAATGTGATATGTTTTCGAGATTAATATTGGTTATACTCCATTTAATATTAAAACTTTGGTATCCACTTTCCTCACCAAACATGTAAGTTACCTACCACCGTCCAGAAGACCCTCTCGGAAGAAAGAAGAGACTTTACAGTGTGGCTACATTGCCATTTTACACAATAGGACGTGCAAAAAGGTTCCATCATTACAAAACAATCTCAATCTCGTTTTGAGAAAGAACCTTCTCCACGTCATCTATGCCCCCACAGACAAACCATGGGGAACCCTGCAACTCGTTCACGTTTGGAGAAAGAACCTTCCCCACGTCATGTGTGCCCCACAGACAAACCAGGGGAAGCCTAAAAAAGCGGATCATGAAGTCAGTGTGTGTCCCCACATACAAGCCATAAAGTAAGGAATTGGCTTTGGAAAAGGTTTGACTAAGGACATGCAAGGTATCATTGTGTGTTAAGAAAGGTTAGTCCAAGGGGAAGAAGGTGAAAAATGAATTTTGAAATTGATAAAATCCATATATGTAATGTGTATATCTATATACTTTGTGATGTATATATGAATGTACTAAGTATATCACACATATGTATGACATATTCATGCTCAATCATAATTGAGTATAAGACTAAACTTTGTAATTGCATAATGTTCTTGAGTGCATTTTCTAATTGAAATACATGCACTTGTATATATTTCTCTTACTCTAGTCATTTTGATTTGGTTTTACTGTTTGAAAAATTATGATGGAGATTGTATTTAGTTTAATGTAGATAAAATATGTTAGGAGTTTTTTTTTGTTAATAGAAGGATGTTTAAAAATTATATTAGTATATAAAAAAATATTTTTATTATAATCATTATAATCATTGGATATGTGTAGGTTATACAAATCTATTTTGGAAATGGTTTAAAATTAATAAATTTTAAGACTATTATGATAGTAAAAAAATTGCAAATAAAAAATTGGTTAAACTTATGTTAAGACATATCATGGGGGCAACAGGTGTAGGAGCGATTCTTTTTAATCTAGGAGGAAATAAGGTTTTATCTTTCTTATGAGGCCTAAGAAGAGTATGCATATTCAGGCTAAATGGAACCAAATGGTCTCATGGAATATTTGAATGTATATCTAGGAACCAAGATGTTTATGAGCATCAAGACCACACTTCACCAATGGAAGGACTCTCTTCGACACTCTAGGATGAAAGGAACTCCCTGGACACATTGAATACTCCAGATGTAAAGATGCATAAAATACTATCTTTCTAAATGTTTTTATGTTTACTACTATGTAATAAATATGTCAGAATCTACTCCACAAGAGGTAGCAGCATAATAATATCCAATCTAGTAGCTCTATTTTTGGTATAGTATTTTACAGTGACGGGTCTCCAGAGAACTCTGTAGTCTCTTATTTTGTTAAGCTGGGAACTCTAAACTTTTTATGTAAATGTCTCTCTTTTATATAAATACAAACCCTTTTCACGTTTCTGTTTAAAAAATAAGAAGACATATCATGCTACTGTAAGACGAAATTGTAGATTTAGAGATGTTGAGATTTTAGAGTTACAATAAGTCAAAGGTGGGCTAGTGGGATATTCTCCAAATCAAGGTTTTAAAATGTACACTAACTTAAAATTTGCATCAATGTTCACTAGGATGCCCAATTGAATTTACCGAGAATCTATTGGAAAGAAAAACTTAAGAGAATGTATTGAAGATCATATAACAACTATTTGGTATCTTTATTTGTAAAATACCGAGGCTATAATTTGAGGGTGTTCGTTAGCCTCAGTTAAGAACCCATGGAAATATCTATATTTATAAAAGATGAAGATAGAGATGAAATTTATCCTATGGGATGGTTAAGGATGGAAAAGGGAAATGAAAAGGATCCTTTTATGGAAAATGTTCATTTTTATGGTGAACCTTTTAGTTGGTGGATCAATCTTGATTAAGATACAAGAATCAACTACACATGGAAATAAGTTGAAAAAATATTCTCAAGAAGGTGGATTAAGGACTCAAAAGTGGATGTAATGAATAAAATCTAACATGAATTAGAAAGAGAAAAAGAAGAACTCAAGAAGAAGGGCAATGCGATGTCCAAGATACAATCCATTAATGAATAACTCATCAAGGAGGTTCATTTATTGAAGCAAGAAAAGACTAGCAAAGAAAATTGGGTAAAAGATAATTCAAAGAAAGAATTGAAAAATAAAATGAACAAATCAGAAGGTTGCATAAGCATAATCAATAACTTTTTAATGATGTTAAGCATAGGGAAAAATGTCTACAAGAATCTAAATCAAAGAATACAGATGCAAGTATAACTAAATTAGCTGAAAAGAAGACTGCCAAAAAACTTGAGGAGGGAATTTGCAAGAAGGTTTAAGAAGTCCTAAATATTGATGAGATAAAATCATAAATGTAATTTAGAGTTGAAGAAGGATGTAAGAATTTGATAGATCATGTCACATTACAACTTCAAAACGAGAAACAAGACGAGATTCAATAAGGTTAATAGAAGATGCTTGAAGAAGTTGAACTCCATGCTAAGGATGTACATCTCAAATATGATAGTATTATCTCAAAGGCTGGAGTAAAAGTAGAGAGTATAGATGATGTAATTGTTTTTGAAAAAAGATTAATGATAAGGATGTGAAAATTGAAGAAATTATATCAAAGGTGGAACCACACAAACACACACACACACCCTCATTACCAACAAGGTTCCAAGGAAAGAAAAGAACTAAATCAACATTGACATTACCATGGAAGAAGATGGATTAATCAATAATATTATTCATGGAACATGGCATCATATAACCATTATTTGGGGGTATATTATCAACAACATGGATTCAAAGGAAATAAAACTACACAACAATCAACTATCAAGGATTAAGACTGGAATAATTGAACTTGGATGGATAGATAATCATCAATGTTAGCAAGAGCGTAGGATGATAAGGAAATAATCTTACTTAGTTTCAACACATGTAAAGCCCTTAACTACAAATCTCTATGGACAAATCTTTTCAAGGGAGGGTACTATGATATGACCCTAACGAGGGTGTATATATGGTTAAATGTATGCGTAATAGGGTATTGTATGTGCAATGGAGTAAATGTATATGCTATATGGGTCAACCTAATAAAGTGCCCACATGTGAAATGGGTGAATATGTATATATAGAGGTTATGTAGTCATTATTGATATCAACACATGATTTGGATATTAAAATGTATAGTGTTATTTAAATGAGGTTCTCCTATTCTATTAGGAGTTATTGTGTGACTCATCTTTATTATATCCTTAGAGTTGTGATCTATGCTCACTTTGGTGTACATTGTGCGTACTTCAATTATTATTCTTTCTCAAGTATTTGGTGCATAACACATTAGTTGTGGTTGTGGGTGTTTTGTGATGAACATTGCAACCATAGTTACATATGTAATATCACCCCACTATGGACATTCTATCATAAAAGAAATTTTATGATAGCACCCAAGAAAATAAGTTTATTTCCATCCACATTATTGTGTAAGGAAATGTTTAACAGAACATGTTTAGAAAAGTCCAAATCTATCTTGACCAAAATCATGTTCTCTTCTATGTGCCACATCTTGGAATAATTTCTACTACTATAAAATATCCTCTCCTCTATACTCACCCCTCTTTTATCTAGTGGCAACAATGTCCACAAGTGCATATACAACTTATGGTTCTTTCATAAATGAATAATTAGTAAAGAATATATTAATAATATTTTTCCAATAATTATGAGAGAGAGAGAGAGAGAGAGAGAGAGATTACATATTTCAATCAAAAGCAATAAAAAACCCTATTCTTAGACATCTTCACTTAAAGCATACATTTAGCTTCAACTAAGCATAAAACTTACTCAAAAGTTTCAAAACATCCCATCAATTCTCCATTGTCCTTTACCACATAAACACTAAACTCATGAAACAAAAGTGCCTACAGGAAGGGAGTATGTTGAATAACAAAGCACACCCCCTCCTTGGTCTCCATATTTTCCCAAGTGTCCTAAGAAAGAGAAACTCTTCCTTTTGATAGAGCATTAACCTCTGGGTTTCTTTCTCAAAAAAGGGCATAAGAAATGGAGTTGAACGTATTTGAGATCCTAACTGTCTCATTTAAAGGGTGTTAAAGAAGAAAAATGTGCATCTAAAATCCCCCTTTCATCCCCTATATCACAAGCATCAATTCAACAAACACCCGTAAACAAGATTTACTGAAGGACCAAATTATAGTACCAACATTAAGAGAAATCTTAGATCCCATAATTCATAAAGCTTATTTGAACTTGGGATAATATAGCTTAGAACCTTATGATGGTTTTCAGAAAATAAATAATTCTACCAACTGCTCCCAACTGAGAATACTATTGATAAGCACCATCAAAGAATTCCCAAGGAAAATTTTTGTCAATGATTTCCACCTGCAGTCTATGTCTCATATTAATCATCAAATGTGGTTTAAAGAAACTTGTAGTATTAGTGATATTTATTGCAATACCCAAGGGAAGAATCAACTTATCTTCAAATATTATCGAATTCCTTTCCAACCAGACTCCCCAAGAGACAAACAATGACAAAGATTTGAAATTCCTCATCTCATGATGATCCATCCGTTTTTTAAAGATTTCCTCAATAATCTCTCCATATTGAATCTCTGGTAACCACACACACACACACAGACACACCATTCACCCCAATCACTACCCCCATAATACATCAACCATTATTCCCTAATCCACTAATCATTAACACACAACCAACAAATCCTTAATCCACCAATCGCTAATTGACTCATCCACTATCCAGTACACCCCAACTCACTAAACCCTAGCCCATTTATCCCTAACCCCTAACCCTTAAGCCCAAGCACCCTACCTCTTAACCATTGAGCTACTAATTGTTATTCCCTAACCTAATGACAACTAACCTCTAATCCAATAACACCTAAAGGCACTAACCTTTTAATATAATAACCCATAACCCACCAACATCCCAACTAATAACCCACTAACAACTAACCCTCCTTGACTAACCCCTAATGTAATATTCTTTGAGTATGCTCTTTTATAATAAAGGCTAGATATCCTCCACCTTACAAGGTTATAATCTCATATAAAGTCATGATTCATAAAATATCAATATTTTCCTTTTTATACAATGTCACATCTTTTCAATAAATGTTTATTAATGAACCCCATGTTTATAAAAGACAATTTGGTGAATTTATTGGATTCTATTAAAGGGGATCCATGTTCAAATTGTTGGGATAAACTACCCATCTAGACATTAGGCATAAACCATTTTTTTTTATTTCCCTATTGCACAAATCGCATTGTTGACCCCCTAGTTAGTTTGCTAGTGCATGGTCCTCATTTTTTTCATCATCTGGACAATCTATTTGTCATCTTATCCTTCATTATCCACCCATGCATTATCATTAGGATATAATGTGCATATTCTCCTTAATTTTAGGAATCAAGGGCGCCCTCCTTGATTTCATGCAACTATGGAGATCCTCTGACAATTATGATGTGTTAGTTAACTAACTTATGCCCCCTCCTTGTTTCTCTCTACTAATTTTTGGATTGTAAATCACTAATGCACCATACATGCCTACCTACCATCATTTGACTTCCACCTACACTTAGTTAACTGATCTCAACAAGAGTTACAACTAGTTCTTATGTGTAGTGGGGAATCTAGTTTATCTAAGCATGCCACATGTGTGGATTCCAAATTCCTCTATTGAGGATGTATTATAAATTTACACACATTATTGAATAATAGATGCATGGAAGTTTTTCTAATTGTTCTTCAATTCTCTTATGTTGTAACACATTTTTCTTCTCTATTTTCATATACAATCTTTGTGAGGATTATTTTTGTCACAAGATTTTCCTGTCAAATCTCACTCAAATCCCATGGATGACATGCATCATAGCCCTTGTAAACACTATCTATATGTACACATTTCCATCATGAGGTTGTCAATTAACATTTTTTTAAAGGATGGAGAAGTGTATATACAATGAACTTTAGGAATATAATTCTTTATGTAAGAGTATTCACCAAAAAGTAAAATCCACCATAGAAAAAAATATTTTGTTGCAGTAGTAGACTACCATTCATTCTAGCTTAAATAACATAAACAATGCACAAACAAGTTGTTGGAAAACACTAGAACCCTCCATTGACAACAACACCTATATAAATGATGCAAGAACATCTAAATGAGTGCTTAGTAGAAATAATGTAGAGATGAAAATGAGGAGCTAATGAGCACAAAGACTAAGTGGGAAAACTTGGCATGGGATAATATGCAAATGTAGCTGCAATTCTTGGTGAAACAATGTGTATGTGTAGAGGGAAAAAATGAAGGGCACATAGAAGAAAATAGTCAAGGAAATGCAAACGAAGAATATGAACAGTTGCACATGGGAAGTTGTACGGATGAACGCGTGGAAGCTAGGTTATCTCAAAATAGGAGGAAGATAAACCATTGCAATTGAGGAGTTGAAGTAATTGGAATGCCAAAAATTGAATGTATGAAGGAAAAATGGATGCATGAAGAATGAATTTGGGTTGGAATACAAGTAGAGGTTGAGTTGGAAAGGATTTGAACAAAGAGAGGTACAATTAGTCCACAAGAAAAAGGTTATTAAGAAATAAATCCATAACTTTAAGGAAGAGTAGAGAATACTATTAAAGATGTTATGATTGGATGTGAGGAAAACGAATTTCAATGTGAAAAAATAAAGATTTGGTCAAGGCTCAAGGATTGGCATCATTGGAGTGATTTTATGCTAAAGTAGAGGAATACAAATTAGGCTAAGCTTATGTAGGTATGACATATTATAGTCAGGAGAAAACAATTCTAAGAGAAGCATAATGACAAGTGCATGCGAGATATACAAAGCAAGTTGTACTTGGAGAACTTGTCAGGACTTGATAAAAGTTATTAAAGGCATATCATTTTAATGTAATTTGAATATTTAATGAGAATTCTTAGGTTTTTTTAATCATCCATGTGTATTCTTGTCTTTCCCTTGCATGATTCTTTCTTCCAAGTTTCTTGTTGAGATTCCTTGTTGGGTTAAGACTGTAACACCCTGGATTTTGACCCCATTTGCATTAAAAATGTATATGATGTATATATTGTATTTCATCATGGTGTGGAGCTAAAGGCCAAGGCCCCTCCATCGATTTGGTTTATTATGTTTCGGAAATTAAAATCGATGCCAATGGTATTTCGTGCTAGTCGATGCATTATAATTTTGGACATCATGTAAATATGCAATTTAATTAAATACCCACAACTAGCTATGTCAATGCAACATTAAAGAGATGGGGGCATGATTTGCTAAGGATAAGGGGAGGGGTATTCAAACCTTTGAGCCAATGGGGAAAAGCCAAATGTCAAAGGGAGAACCCATCAAAACTGTCAATTACCCATTTCTTATCTTTTTCCTCAATCATTTATTTCTGCCAAAAATTGGTTGAGGTAGTTATTGCATGGGAATGGGAAGAGTATGGGAAAAATTCGAATTGGACAGAGCACCCATTTTCGAAAAACACATTTTGACTCCTTGGGCAAGTAAAAACCCAAAAATGTCTGCTCATTCCAGCATGCATTCACGTTTTCATTTTTCCTAACCTACTCTCTCATTCACGTGAGCTCTCTCAGGCATCTAGAGCTTCATGTGTGTATTCATCCATGTTTTTGGTTGTTTACTTCATTTTTTCCCATGGATGGGTGATTGTTTTGGCAATACCCATGGATTGGGTTGTCTTCTTCACGTTTTCCTATCGATTTCCTCATTTTCCATGCCCAGGAAATTCGTTTTTGTGTTGTTGAGCGAATGGACATCAAGGATTCATGATTTTGGGGTTCATAGTAGTTGTTTTGGCTCATAAACCACCTAGAATAGTTGATGAGTTCAAATTGCTCACCCAAGGGTCGATTTCCCCATTTTACCAATTTGTTTTGTTGCCAGAACCGATTTTCCTCAAACCCAGAAATTGTATGGTGTTGTGGGTGCATCTTTTGTTTTGGTCTGAACTGGTTTGGAGTGGATTTGGGTCTGAACTAGCTTGATAAACCTAGTGTAGGAAGGAACCTCATAGACAGATCTAGAGGGGATGGTTTTCTTCTTTGCACACCCTGAATAGCACTAAAATGGAAGGTATAACCTGAGGGACTGTGTAGCAGAGAAGGGTATGCTTCCTTGTGTTGGGTGGGTAGATGTTTTAGGATCTAAGCCTGATCTAGTGCAGGAGTCCATAGCTCTGTGGTTGAGCTCGCAATCTTAGCAGTTCAAGCTTCCCACCTCCTTGGCAGCCTGATAAACCCAAACGTAGTTTTGGCTTGGCTGAATTTTGATATATCCTTGGCTATGTGTGAGTCGACTAGAGTTCCATTATTCCTTGTGGGAATCATGCCCAACTCGAGGGTGGCAGTGATGTTGAGAGATTGAAGAGCACACTGGCCTATGGTTGGGTGGAATGTTGGAGCGACGTAGCTGGTTGCGAGACAAGCTTCTTTCAAGATAAATATTCTTGTCTATTTTATCTCTACAAATTTATTTGTTTATTTAATGAAATGTGAATACGATGAATGCTTGGATGAGATGTAAATGTTTCCACTGTATGTTGCATGTTTTATACATCTGTGTATGTTTTTAAGTTTCAATGCATTTTATATTACGTTCATGGGGCTTAGATTGCCCGAATTGATAGTAGCATAGTCGCGTCCTCTCTCTGGTAGAAGGGTGGGGACGTGACAAAGAACAACATGCAAAGTCCTAGCTTAAGACCACTGCATTACTATTGTGGCATCATATATTATAGCATGTTGAAGCTTTGGGAGAATTACAATTTGTGTATTTGTATATAAAAGTAATTGTGAAGGATGAAATCCATAGGCACAAAAGAGTAAGGATTGCTTCCTTTCCTTGAAGAAGTAGAAATAACATGAGTAAGAAATCTAAGGACTAAGAAGGAGAATTGAGGAACTAATAACAATGCAGCAGATTGGAGACATTTAAGGCAATAGTTCATAAGCATAATCAAATGGTGAAGATAAATAACATGAACAAGAAGGAGATGTTGGATTGTAATTGCTCAAATTATTGAAAAATAAGAGGGGTGATCAAGTTGAAGTTTGTTGTTATAATGGAAGCTTGAAATACTAAACCTTGATGGATTGCATAAATGAGATGGAAATATACTTTGAATATAGAAAAATCAGAGACTCAAAGGAGGTAAAGTTGGTGGTATTTTATATAGTGTGAGAGAGTGTACTAGAATAAGGAGAAGATAAGAACTTGAATAAGACGGGATTGAGGTTGAGAGAGAAGTTCCTGCTAGTTGATTATACTAAATTGTTCTTAAAAATAAAGAATATGAAATAACAAAGAATAAATTGTGCAAAAGTATATAAAGGAGTTCTATCAAAGTTCTGTATGTATTAACCATGATGAAGATGAAAAACTAGATAAAATTTGATGTTCAAGATGTTATGAGTCCACATAAAATAGGAAAACAATTCTATGAATTGTTATTATATTAGGAATATAAAGTTTTAGAATTGTAATTATGATAAATTTAATGTTCAAGATGTTATGAGTCCACATAAAATATGAATAGTAAAATAATTCTACGAATTGGTGTTATATTATAGGAATAGTAAAGATTTTTAAGTGAACATTTTAAATATGTAAAACATTTCTATATAATAAGGTTTGCTAGATTTATTTTCATGATATATGTTATATTTTTTAATTTATATTTAAACATATTCTCTTTTCATAATATATGTTACATTTTTTAAAATTATCATGTGGTTTTTTTCAAAATTGGATTTTAATGATGATACTTATTAAGTTTTCATTATCTATTACATATTTTAGATTCTTTATATGAAAAAGTTAAAATTTTGTTTGAATTTTTTTAAAACATATTTTAAAAAATATTATTATTTTTTAATCAATATTGAAATTATTGTGGAGAATGTCTATTTTTACAATTTGGATGGTGGAGAAGTGTCTATATGTCCTATAAAAAAAAGAAAATAAGAATACATGTAGCAACATGCTATAGCATAGTGGTGAAAAGGAATTATTGGCTTATTTCATAAAAAAATATAAATAAAAAAATAAAAATACAATAAGTTGTAGTTTAGTGATGAAAAGTTTGCAAATTTGATCCTCTCAACTATTTATAAAACCAAAGTTAAATAAATTTATACTAATATTAAAAAAATTAAGTGATATTAAAATTATGTATATTTTTATGACATATTATTAATTTCTTAATTTATTAATTTATATTATTTAAATAACAAATATAGTTTTTTTATAAAAAGTTTACAAATTTGATCTTCTCAACTATTTATAAAACCAAAGTCAAATAAATTTATGCTAGTATTAAAAAAATTTAGTAATATTAAAATTATGTGTATTTTTATGATATATTATTAATTTGTTAATTTATTAATTTATATTATTTAAATAACAAATATCCATTTCAACTCTCAAAAGTATAGTCATTTTATATTCATTAAGTTGGAAAGGTGTCAATTTACCGAACAAAAGGAAGGTAGACTTTGTGTAACTATCACCATCCATGGTATTTACTATTTGCCCATGTAGGGAGAGTTTCTTGTACAATATTGACTTTGGTTTTAGTAATATGAGATGGATTATATTACTATATACATATCTCCATAATTAAATATGAAAGTAAATGGGTTTTCAAAGGTTTAACATAGGGAGAAGGAATTTTGAATATGAAGAACTACAATGGTATAGAAAAGTTGAACTCAAAGGTATACAAGCTATTTAAAAACATGGAAGTAAATGGGTTTTCAAAGGTTTAACATAGGGAGAAGGAATTTTGAATATGAAGAATCATTTAATAGTGTCATATTTTTATCTATTTGGGAACTGCAATGGTATAGAAAAGTTGAACTCAAAGGTATACAAGTTATTTAAAAACACCATAATTAAATATGGAAGTAAATGGGTTTTCAAAGGTTTAACATAGGGAGAAGGAATTTTGAATTTGAAGAATCATTTGATAGTGTCATATTTTTATCTATTTGGGAACTGCAATGGTATAGAAAAGTTGAACTCAAAGGTATACAAGCTATTTAAAAACACCATAATTAAATATGGAAGTAAATGGGTTTTCAAAGGTTTGACATACGGAGAAGGAATTTTGAATATGAAGAATCATTTGATAGTGTCATATTTTTATCTATTTGGGAACTGCAATGGTATAGAAAAGTTGAACTCAAAGGTATACCAGCTATTTAGAAATGTATAACATATGATTAAGCTTTTTATATCTCCTTTTAACTAATTTACCTATGGAACTCGGATAAAGTTACAAACAAAACTTACACTTTAATTAAGTACATTAACAAAAATTAATAAATATTTATTCATATCAATTAAAAATATATATGTAAAAAAATATTATATATAAAAATATTAAAACAATTATTTGTCACATATATTTTGTGGTTTCTAAATGTTTTGCTAATATAGTTATACATTAGAACAATTTAAAAATATATTTCGAATTTAATCTCAAGATTGACTCTCAATCTCCTCCTCACTTAGAAAGTGGAGACACTTCCATTTCAAAGACCATATAGGAATGTAGATGAACTTAAAGCTGGAATTATTTAGAATAAACAAACACAAATATTATATGTAATATTTTCGAACTTAGAAAAACTCCAATTATTTAGAATAAAGAAAACATAATTGTTATCATGTGATATTTTCAAACTTTGAAAAATTGATTGCATCTCGTATCTTTTAAATAAAATATAGTTTGCACATTTATGATATATTATCATTCTTTTCATGTCCAATAACATTATTGGCAATGTAGGGATAATGTATTTCTCATGGTTGAAAGATTATAATATATTATAATATTTTCAAAGTCCTCTAACATTATTGCAAGCATTGAGATCATATAATTTTTTGTTTTTTAAGGAGATATATATTATTAAAATTAAAAAAATTAATAAAAGAGATATATTATTAAAATTAAAAAAATGTAAATAAAAAGATATTTATTATTTAAATTTAAAATTGATGAGTAAACAAAGTATTTTGTGTTAATAAAAAATTTCGTATATATCGATGGGTCAGCTCAAGTGGTTGAGAGCTGTAAATTGTAAGTAGAAGGTTTTGAGGTCAAATCTCTTGGTGGCTATGTATAGATATGGTAGGTAAAGCAGGTCTTGGATGATGATATAAAGATTGCGCAACTAGTAACCACATTCATGGACTGCACATTGCACTAGTTTATGAGTCACGATGTATTACAGAGCTAGAGGAGATTAAATAGTTACAAAATTAGTATGTATGGGACTTTGATTAGAGGTTCAAAGTACTAATGGATAGGTTGACTTTCCAAATTCCTGATGCACAACACAAAGAATGGTTTATTGCAAGAATGTTATCCCATATACATTGATCGCTGACACAAGAAAAGATTACATCATAGTTAGATGTGCTGGAGATTGCTACGAAATTAGAAGCATCCCCCATAAGCGAGGTTGGTGTGGGTATGGATCGAGTTTAGTTGTAGTTAGTTGCGCTAACGATCCAGTTGCAAGACATTGCTAAAGGAAAGGACAAGCATGAAGACTCACATGGTGTGTCACATGTAGAACAGAAGGCCACCACATAAATAAGTGCCCCACCCTCATAAATTATTTGGTTTCAGGAGCCCCAAATCTCTTGCCATTAGGAGGAGGGGTATGGTGTGAAATATGTAGAGAGAATCATTCCCCCACATCTTGTCACTTGTTAGAGAAGTATGTTAGTACTCCTAGAAGTTGTTTTGTAATTTTTTGTAAATTGGTGGGATGCGATGAGAAGGATTGTCATGCACTAGATCTCATGAGAGAGAAGACTTCAAATGCCTACATAGTCTAAGGGGAAGTTGCACTAGAAGGGGGGATATTACCACAAAATAATACTTCGAATGGAGGTTACAATCAAATAGGAAGAGGTGGATTTCGAGGTCGCAGAAGAGATGGATTTCGAGGTCACGGAAGAGGAGGATTCAGAAGAGGAAGAGGACCAATTATATGCTACAATTGTGGACAATAGGGAATTTTTGCGTGGGACTGTCAGAACCTGTGTACAACATGCACATATTGCAGACAGTTGGACTATGCAATGGAGGTTTTCCCACTGCTAATCGCAAAATGATAGGAGAAAAGGAATTAGAATAATCTAAACTATAATCTCAACCTAGAGTATAAGTTGTAACACCAGGAGGAGAAAGGACATGGATGGATGCAACATAACAAGAAATTAGAATTGAATAGTGGGTTAGAAAAGCACCATCCCAACCTCCAACATTTGATCCGAGTAGGGATAAAGATACATATAATCAGGCAAGGAAGGAGCTAATGCAACCAGAGTATAGTGTGTCAACATCACAACATATGTATGACCAGGTCCCTGTATATAATATGCCTTTGATTTATGATTACACACTTGAAGACAAGTCCCTGACATAATAAACAAGTACATTGAAAATTTTTCTAAGGAGTTTTCTAGGACTGATAAGAGATGAGACTACATTAAACACATTCTACAGGATAATATACCACTGTGCACAGTAAGAATTTTTGTATCGATGTGCAATTAACCAGGTGCAATGCAAAAGAAGAACGGGCAGGGAGTTCTAGTTGAGTGCATAGAGAGGAGATTATGACATGGACTATAATATAATAGATCTAGGTTCTGATGTAAACATTCTCCCAAAGCAGACATGGGAATTGATGGGAAAATCACAATTGAGTTGGTTAAACATCCAGTTGAAGTTGGAAAATCAACATAGGATTGTTCCAATTAGGAGATTCACAAGAATGACTGCTGATATTGATGGAGTGCACAGTACACCAAAATCTGAAGTAATTGAGATCATGGACAATAGCAAGCCTTACCCAACACTGCTTGGGTTGGAATGGAATTTTACCAACTAGGTTATCATTAATTTGAAGTAGACAACCTGAGAGTTATTGCACCATTGGATCCCATCAAAGAAAGAACATATGTGGAAGCAGTAAGGAATGAAGATTTAGATAATCTATACAATATGAATGCATGGATAGATGACTATGTGAATCCTATTGTCGATGGAATACTCAACTAGCGTAGTATTAGTTCTTATGTGTCAGATTCAGAAGCAGGCTTAAAATATTGGCAGCAGAGGATGCATGAGGTATCTACTAAGAGGTGTGTGCATATCACTCATTCCTTGTGTTGCATTGGAACTGAGGTATTTGATCCCCAAAGTATGATGGATTAGCTAATATAAATTCATTTGTCAAATAATTTAAAGTGTAGATTACAAAACAGCTAAGGATGCTTTCCTTGGATGTTGTGATAAAAGCGACTCTGGTGAGATGGTGTGTTATGCACAAAGACAAGATAAATGATTTGAACCAATGCATAAGACTATTGCAGGTTAGATTTGGAATTGAATACATTGCACATAAGTAATTTGTAAAGAGTTTCCCTACGAATCATTCGATGTAGCGTATTTAGACATGGAGGACAATACTTAAGTAAGAATGGGCACACTTGTTTGTTCATACTCTGGACACAGTTCTAAGGAATTGGTACATAGAGTTGGAAATGTGTATAGGAACAACTAACTGGGAGGATTTAGCACAAAATTTTAAGGTAACTTTTAGTTTTGAAGATGAAACTCCTTCAATAGACATAGTGTTAAATGTTATAAAAGAGAATACCTTTGCATTAGAATACATGGCAGGAATGGTGCCACTATGTATCATGCACAAATCGACTACAACGGTTCAAGAAGTGTTAGAGTGTTATAATGTACCTGAAGGAAACTTTGAGGATGAGGACCTAAGGAATTTGCAAATACCAGGAACTAAAGGAGAGCACACAGTAGAAGGACCTGAGATGGGGTCTACCAATTATACATAACCACTGAAGATGCACAAAGTGAACATTGGCACATAGGAAAACCCCAAGTTCGCAAATATTGGGGACTGGTGAAATGATGAAACAGTGGAAAATATTATTGATTTACTACATGAATATCAAGATTTTTTTCCAACCACATTTTCTGAGATGAAGGGAATTGCTAGAGAATTAGGAGAAATGAAGATTCCTTTGGAGCTAGATGCCAAGCCAGTAAAGCAGAGGCCATATTGGCTAGACCCAGTCTATAAGCAGAAGGTTAAGGCATAAATAGATAGAATGTCAGAAGTTGATATCCTTGAACCTGTGGAATAATCAGAGTGTGGTTCAACCCAATTGTGGTTCAAGATAAAAAGACCAGGGAAATCAATATTTGTGTAGATCCATACAAACTGAATGATGCTTGTTTACATTATATGTTTCCTACACAATTTACAAATGAAGTGCTAGAAAATGTTAGAGGACATGAAGCCTATTCATTCATTGATAGGTTCTTAGGATATCATTAGATAAAAATTGTGCAGGAAGATAGAAATAAAACAAATTTTGCGACGGAATGGGGATGTTATCAGTATACAATTATGTCTTTTGGGCTAAATAATGTGTCAACAACATTCTCAAGAGTGGTGGTCACATTTTTCAAAGAGTTCATCAATAAATTTATAAGTCTACTTGGATGATTAGATGATATTTAGTTTATTGAAGAATCATATTGAGGTACTACACTTAATGTTAGATAGATGTAGACAATTCCAAATTTATTTAAATTTGAAGGTGTATTTTTTTCACGACAATCCGTATTCTACTAGGGCATGCAATGTGTAAGAAAGGACTATTGATGGATCATGCAAAGATTGCTTTCATCACTAATCTGCCACCACCCACATCAGTGCGACAATTACGTGTAACATCGGGACACACTGGATACTATAGGAATTTATTAAGATGTATGCACATATTACAACCACGTTGGAAAAACTGTTGAAGAAGAAATCCAAATTCCAATAAAGTGAAGAATGTTAAAATAGTTTGGACATGTTGAAATAGAAGTTGGTAACCACACCAATTTTGGTGTTTCCATACTAGAAGAAGGAGTTTCATGTCCATGTAAATGCATCAACAATAGTGTTGGGTGCAGTTCTATCCCAACGATGAGAAGGAGACTTGGATCACATGATTGCATTTGCAAGAACAAATTTGTTAACAACTACACAAAATTACACTACAACAGAGGACAAAGGGACGGGAATGGTGTATGCGCTATAGAAATATAGTCATTATCTACTGGGATCACATTTTAAGATGTATATAGATTATTCCACGCTAAGATACATGGTCCATAAGACAGTGTTGGGAGGAAAGATATGCAGATGGTTGTTATTATTTCAGGAATATGACTTTGAAGTAGTGGTGAAACCAGGAAAGTTGAATTGAGAACCTGATCACCTATCACGCATATTCACAAGAGAAGATGCTAGAAATTTGGATGATAGTTTGTCATATGTGCACCTAATTGCAATAGAGATGGACGATGATTATTTTGCAGAGATTGCATAGATTTTGTACACGGAAGTAGCTCCATTTGATTTTACAGTTGCACAGAAGAAGCAGTTGGTGGTCAAGGAAGAAGACTACCAACTTATAGCAGGAAATTTGTACAAGTTAGGCACATATAGTATTATGCAATGATGTGTATTAGAACATGAAATATTGGTAATACTATTTGAAGCACATGAAGGAGTTGCAGGAGGTCACTATGCAGGAAAATAAATGGCTCAAAAAAATTTGTGTAGGAATTTGGTGGTTGATCCTTCATAAAGATGCCAAGGGTTTTTTTCAAACTTGTGATGTATTCCAGAGAGTAGGAAATACATCAAGAAGAGATGAGATTCCATTAATGCCCTAGGTCATGCTGCAGGCATTTGAAAAATGGGAAGTGTATTTTGTGGGGTCAATAAAACCACTAGAAAAAAGGTCAGGAGAAAGGTACATAATCACTGCGACATATTATTTAACATAATGGGCCCTATCAAATATTTCATCTCATAGACAACAACGAGGTTTCTATTCAAGAACATAAAGACAAGGTTTGGATGTCCTATGATCCTGATGAGTGGTCATGGGACCCATTTTGTTAAATAAGACAATTGTCGCTTTGAAAAAGGAATTTCAAATTTATCATTAGAAGAGTACATCATATCACCATTAGGAAAATGGAACAATAATAAAGCATTCAACAAGATTCTAGAGAATGCGTTGACTAAGGTATGCAATGTAATCTTATATTTTTGGGATCTGAGGATTTTTGCATTGTTATGGGTGCATAAAATGAATAGTAAGAAGATGACATGGAAAACACCCTTTTGTCTAGTATATGGTGAAGAGGCAGTAATTCCTATGGAATTTATTGTACCAAGGTTGTGGGTTGTTGTGTTCATAGAGCTTATAGAGTCTGTCATAATAGAGATAGAAGGTTATCAGAGATAATGGAGCCACAATAATATTATTTTTTCACTAGATTTCACCATTAGGTGCAGAAAGCATGCGAAAAGGAATGGCTTGACAAGCACATCACACAAAATAAGTTCTAGATAGGAGACCTTGTTCTGCTCTGTGAAAGTATGTTTCAGAAGAATCCAAGTAAGTTCAGGATGCATTGGTTGGGTCCTCATGTAATAAAGTTTTTCACAGAGACAGGGGCCATTCAACTAGAGAAATAGAATGGGGAACCCCTAGAAGGATTTGTTAATGGAAGTTGGATGAAATTGTATAGGGATAGCCTTCCTTTCATCACCTATGAACACAAATTTCCAGCTCTCAAGAAGGAAAATTATTTGAGAACAAATACCACTCCATATTCACCAATCATCATAGTAGAGCCTCAACAATGGGCTATCGGATTACAATTGACAAGCATATTGAATCTGTTGGAAATCTTACACTTTTGCAAAAGTACATAAATAAAAAAGTGTGTACAACTGCTACTAACCTACGCATAGGTGGATTCATGTGGTTGGACAAGCTAGTGTCCATCGACAATCCAATCATTGGACAAATAACATGGCTACCGATACTAGGTGAGGACTCAGAGCTATTATTCAGAAATAAGAAGCACAACAAAGCACTAGCAAAAAATATGAAAGACAAATATGGCATACACCAAGCACACCGAGGATTGGATGTTGAGAGTTTCAATGATGATAAAATTAAGTTTGTGACGCAAGTGTTGGATTCCAAGTTGTTTAGAAAAATTCGCAAGATTTAGGTAGCAGCAGGGATTATAGTAGCAACAGAGAAGTGCGTGGAAGGAGTACAAGTGAACTAGGGAACATTTTTAGCCAACGAACTCTTGGAGGACTACGAAGATGCACAAGATAAAGGTACACCATTCCATTATGATAGGCTATTGATTTTAATTGCATTGGTTGCATGGCGAGGACCAAAAGATACATAGTTCATGAATGTTGTGCAAAAACCATGTCTGGCATCCATATATGTTAATTTGTGGCATATCACCAACAAGAGGAGGTATATTGATAATAATGTAACACTCTATGTCTATCTCCAAGCTATCAGGGATATCATTAAGACAACACTGTGCATACTACCACAAACTATTGAAGCATAGAAATGAATTGTGTGCTTTAAAGAAGTAATACACCACATTGTATATTCAAGAAAAAAGGGATCCAGAGAAGAGGTGGCTAACATCACATTATAGGATAACAGAGGAAGAATTCAACTCTATTATCAATGATTGGGAATCAACATGGAGAGTCGCAGTCACAAAAGAAGAAGAAGAAGAACAAGAACAAGATGAAGAGAAAGATTAAGAACATGATGAAGAGCAAGATGAAGAGCAGAATGAAGAACAAGAAGAGGAACAAGCAGAGAATCAAGAATCATATGAGGAAGAAAGGAATGGTGCAGGTGGAAAGACAATGGATAATGAACCAGAAGTAGGAGAAAAGAGGAAGGAGCATATCGAGACAAGTGGATCAAGGAAAAATAAGAAGCATAAAGTGACAAAAGACAATTTGGAAAATATTGTCGACCAAGTTAAGGAAGCAAAGGAGGAAGCAATGAAGAAAGTTGTGTAGAAGCAAGAGGAAATACAGACAAGTATGCAAGATCAGTTAGCTGCATTGTGACAAGTTTTGGAAGAAACAAAAATAAAACCAAGTAGATTAGAGGAAGAACATACAGAAAGTACAAGGCTGAGGTAGATGGTCTCTCAGCCATCCATGACATCAACTGTGCATATAAGTTTGAAGATAGAAATATGATCCTTAGCATTCCCTACAATTTAAATGCAAGAACATGGACTGGTGGTAAGCTCAATTCGTTTAGTCTTATCGCAAATACCAACATATGTGTTGCACATGTTGTATTAGGATGTGGCACATGAAATCAAGGTACATCCAAATGCAACATCACTAGAGTATACCAAAGCAATTGTAGTAAATGAAGTGCTACAAGAAGAAAATAATAAGTTGCACAAGGAAAAAGAGGACTTTGCGTACAAGACTGAGAGATTGAAGAAGGCGGTAGAAGAATTATGTAGCAATCTTCCAGAAGTACCAATGGAAGTGGACATACTAGTAGAGGAAAAGATGACGAATAATATAAGTGAATTTATTCAAGGCTTCCATGCAAATATTGTGGAGTTGGAAGAACCAAGTACCCCACCATAGGAGAGACAACAAAGAGAGAAGACAACTAGTGTAGTAGTAGCAAACCTCAAGACTCTAGAGGAAAATTTTGCAAAGATGTATGAAGAAAGTGTGCAGGTGTGGTTACAATTGATAGGGGATGAGAAGTTGAATGCATTAGAGCAGAAACTATAGTCTATGCAGGAGAAGGTGCATAAACTAAAAGAATAAATATGCATGTCACCGACAGCAGAGCATTTGGTTGCAATGGTGGAAAATTGGAAGCACTAACTAGATATTAATTAGTTAAGATCTCAACAACAGGATATTACGCAAAGGATAGATCCATTGAAAGAGGAATATTTTAAACTGAACGAGTAGCTTGCAGCAATACAAGGTGAAGTAAACAATCACCATGGGACAATTAAGAGAAGGTGAAAGAACATATTACAACATAGCTAGAAAAGGACATTGCTACATAAGAATCCCAAGCCAAAGAAAAGGTTGTGATTGTGATGGAAACTTTGTAGAAACTAGTTGAAGTTGTGCAGAAAGTACAACAAAAGAATTGAAAGGACTTGTGACCGAGGAAACATGTTGTCATGAGTAGGAAAATTGGTAGTGAATATTTCCATTAGATAGCAAATAAGAACCAAATATGCGAAGGTGGTAAAGGAGGAAAAGGCACATCATGACGAAGAGGGTTCAGGTACTCAGAAATTGGCTATAAGAATAGAGGGGTACTAATAATTAGAGTAGTTCATTCGATGTAGATACATGGTAGGGATTCAAAGTCGAGAAACAATTTTGAGTTGCATGGGAAGGTTGCGGGGATGACACTATAAAAAGCAGAGTCAATGGAATCCTAGAGATGGTAAATACATAGAGAGTGATGGCACCACCAAAGCAAGGAATATCAGTGTAGAGATAATCTTAACGAGTAGAGAGAGTTGCTTCAGGGAGGAGCAACTGGAGAAAACAAGGAAATTTTGGCCATTATTTTGGAAAGACGTTAGTTTTGGAGGTCGTGAGCTTATACACCATCAATAATGTGAAGTCCAAGATCTAGGATCTTGGGTGTAGTCTGAGAGGTGGCATGTAGATATTTGTCAAGGTGAGTGATCGCTGGAACTCTGCACAAAGTAATGTTGACACATCATTCCCAAAGAGTAGCAACTCTGGTTCGAAAGGTGTTATATAGTAGTTGAAAGTCTACTAAAGCGAAATATCTTAGTCAAATTTTTAGTACCTCTATAAGAAGGCACAACAAAAGACTTTATGTTGCTCAGGATGAGAAACATGTTAGTGCTGGGGGCCTATTGGAGCAGATTTTTGGACCAATTTCAATGATATGCATCGGAAGTGGACCGTGTGACAAGTCACCAAATGACTAATTCGTACAAAATGCGGAATTTAGTTAGAGTTAGATGGAAACTTGTGTTGACATTGTAACGAGATCAACCCACTTTGAAATGTATAAATATGTAAGGGTTTTTGGGTAGAAGGTGTGAGTGAATTGCTGTTGCGCTAGAATCGTTGATAGATGTTATGTAATTCTGGGGGTTGAGACATAGGTTTGATGCACACTGTGCAGGTTTTGTAGGATTTTTTAGATGATGATATAGTGTAGTAGTGTAATGCCCCAACGGTAATCCCCAACCATGTGTAATGTTTTTATTTGATTATTATAGTGACACTAAGTGCTTGGACTATGGACTATGGACATTATTATTATTATCATACTTGTCTATAACTAAATAATGAATCTACATGGAAAAAAATGTTTTTGGTGGGTCTTGGGTTCCACATGTGAAGGGGTTGGGGTGGTGGTCCTATTTTGTCTAATTTCAATGTTATTGGACCGTGGTGGTCCTATTTTGTCTAATTAATGTTTTGCATGAACCCATGCAACCATACACCATGCAACATGCACCCATGCAACCATGGACATGCACTCATACACCCATGCAACCATGCACATGCACCCATGCATCCATGCACCTTGCACCATGCACCATGCACCCTAGTAACTCCAATGAATTGGAGTAGTTGTCATTTAGTTAGAGTTAGTTTGGTTAATTGGAAGTTGTCCTTAGTTAATGGTGTCTAAATTAAGTAGTATCTAGTTAATCAGATGAATTCGAGTCATCCACAGTTAATTTGAGAATTTTTTGTTCAATTTGATATATTGAGTGCATGGAAGTGAATTTGGAAAAATTCAAGTCAGTAGGTAGGATTAGAGTTACTTTTAATTAAGGGGAATAATTTATGGGTAATTCAAATCAATTATGGTGGGTTTGAGTCAATGTTGACAACTTTGAGTTAGCTAGTGACCATGAGTGTGTTTGTAGGTGGTTTATAATCAATATCAATGAATTCAAGTTGCTCTGTTGAAAACTTGAATGGGTGAGCCAGTGGTTTTGAGGATCACTCTGTGATTGTGAGTGATTTATCAATGGTCTCTAGTCAATCTCTTGGAGGCAATTCAAATTAGGATAAAGGGATTCAAATTGCTCAGGAGGACATTCATTCTTTCAGGGTTGAGTTTGTTGGTCAGTGCAGAGAGTGGCCATTACAAGAATGTGAATGCCAAAGGAGAGTTTGGCATGATACTATGCACACATTTTTACATCATTTGTCTTTGCATGGAATGGAGACTCGATGAGGATATTTTAGTGATACAATAGAGAGACTGCTCTCCCTTCAATTCAAATACATGAGGAGAGGGATTGGAATTTCTTCTATCCTATTTCATTCATTCATTAAGGAAAGGTAATTTGTTCATGCCATGATTGTTGAAGAGTTGTGTAAGCTTGTGATATTGGGATCCCATGTATGCTCTACTATGTGTGTGAACTATGTGCTTGGAGCAAAGGGATATTGGTCATTTTTGGAGTAATCCTAATCAACTCTTGTAGAGTTCCTCTATGTCCATTTCTTGTCTTTGTATTGATACTTCACATAAATCCTGATGGTGCATGGTGATTTTCTAAGGGACCTAGGAGGTGAAGGGATTACCATTTCACCTAGTAGTGGGGTGGAGGAGTAAGTAGGTGGTGACAGATTGAGTTATGGCTTCTCAAACTTATATTTTCTTAAGTACAATATAGTTTTGTGGTTTCTATTGCTTTCCTATGTCCTAGACCTACACACAAATCCTGATTGTGAACAACGTTATACTAAGGGGCCTAGGAGGTGAATGGATTACCATTTCACCCGATAGTGGGGTGGAGGAGTAAGTGGGTGGAGAGGGGGGGAAATCCTATGGAAGAAATTCCTATGTTTATTTCACTCAGGTTGTGGGCCTGAGTTTTATCCTTGAGATCGAATTTGAGAGAGTTCCTTAGTGTGTGGATCCAATACCTCAGATCAGGGGTGACTTGCTCAAGTAGTGTTGGCTTAATAGTGTCTAAGGTTGGGAGGAAAGTTGACCAATGGATGCTAGTTTCACCATATATAAAATATAAGTATTATTTCCTATTATTTATTATGTTATTGATGCACATGTTCCGGTTCCCGTGGATGATGATATATCTTGGTCATATCATGTTGCATAATGATTTATATGTTCATGTTTAATGGCTAAGTTTGATGTTTTTAAATTGATAGCTCATGGAATAGGTATGTGAATATGTTAATCTTGCTATTATATGCTAGATTGTATGATTTATGGTAGTTGTTGGGATTTGTGTTTTGGATAGTCCATATGGTTGTGTATGGTTGTTTTGGATCATATACTCCATGGCCCGATTAATGGCTGTTATTGAAGTGGTAAATTCTTATTTACATTAGTGTTGTAAATTTGCTATAATACATTGTAATGATGTTGATTTACTTATGGTACTAGAAGCTAAATTGATTATGTATTTATGATCATTAGAGGGTCTGATATTTAGACAGCCCATATGTCTATGTATGGTTGTTCTGGGTCTGATATGATGGGGATTTCATGATTGATATTTAGTATTATAAATCTGGTATATTTATGTGTTGTAATTATGCCTCCTTGGAATGTTGGAATGTTGATTTGTATACCATCGTAACTAGAGTCTTTATGAATGTACAAAAATCCGATTTAATAGCTGGTTAAGTGGTTATGGGTGGAATCCCATATGCTTTATGACATTTATTAAACATGTAAATAGGTTTTGGTATGAATATAGTCATGTGTCATTACATTGCATTTTATGTAGAATGGGGAATTGTTGCATTAGAAGGGTCATCTTCCTTGTAGGGGGATGATTTTTTTAATTAGTTTGGCTTGTTGACATGTTAGCATAAACATTATAAGAAAAATATTCCAATATTTTAACCTATAATAATTCTTCATTGTTAGAATCTTGAAGGTATTCATACCCTAATGATGTGTTTGGGGTTGGGTACGTTACAAGTAAACTTGTTTGGAAGCAAATCTTTATGCGGTTGATGTGATGAATGTTTTGTTAATTGTGCACATATGTGATATGTTTTTTCTATTGATTTGAATGTGTTATCTATTTTATGAATATGTTATTTGTTTTGTGGATGAAGTGAATGTATAGTAAATGAATAATAATGAACGCCTCCTATCTCTTCATCGCAGTGGAAACTTGGTTCCTGCATTTCCCATAGATTCCTTGAGTGAGACTTTGTATGCTTGCAAGAGATACCGAAAGGGCTGATGTCTAATGGGTTTGGTGGTGAATTAGTGTTATAACCCGGGTCTACCCTCTATGCACCAACACTGCAGATCCAAGATTCTAGCGAAGCTACTATATCATTCAATTCCTACATCCATTAAAGCAATTATAGATATTCTAGTAAACATACTTCAAAGTATGAACATTGTAAAGTAAGATAAGTAAAGGAAATACATGAAAGGAAAGGAATGCTCAAAATGAAAGTACATCAATTAAATGAAATAAACAATAAGCAATGAGTTGAGAATGCATACACAAAACTAAAACCATTAAAAGATGCAATACATTAATTATCTAATATATATTTAGAGGGGATTCAATCTCCATTGGTTGTGAGGAGCGGGACCAAACCCTAAAGCAAGAAATGGGAGTGAACCCCCCAACATAAAATCACTATTTATAACAAGATACTTGAACAAAAAATCTACCTTCATTCTCAATTCAAATTTACGAATTGATTTTAAGAAAAAGAAAAAAGAAAAAATAGAAAATGAAGGAGACTCTAATCTATAAAGCTATGCTCCTATTTATGCTTGAAGAAATAGCCTAATGGAACCCCCAAGCAATCCCTTGATTGATGGGATATTCCACCCAACGAATATTCATTATGTATCATGAGAATATCATCCTCCTCATGTAATTTGAATTCTCTTGGACAACAAATTTTAAATAATGCTTCTTTGAGTGTCGAAAGCTCCTTGGGAGGAAAAGGGTTAAGATCCCTTGTTTCTCTCCCATGTGTAGTAGGTTGTCTAGAAGAGTAATGGAGGCTATCACTTCAAACCACTTTCTCATTTCACATTAGTTCTTGTAGCACATTAATCACAAACCGATTAAAATCATATTTTTTACTAAATCATTCTACTTTCAACCTTAAGACGTAAACAAATCACATAAATTTAAACAAGCATAAATCAATTATCTCAAGTTCATTATAAACCTTAAAGTTTCATCAAAGCATTAAACTTTAGCGTTCAAAACATGTCATCTCAGCTCATCAAATGAATTAAGGAGGATGACAAACCCCCCTAAGGTTACACTTTCCAATAATGTACATTACGGTATAAAAGGTCACATTTTTATGGTGCCTAACTTCGCTTAAAAATATAGGATATTAACATAATTGCATTCATCTCCCTCTTGCAGGTTATTTAAAGTTTCAAAAAACTTATGCACATGGTAGGTGCTCCTTCGTCTATGAAGGCATGAAAAAGGACATTATTACTTTTGTAGCAAAATGTGACACTTTCCAAAAGAACTAGGGTGAGATAGTGAAGACTACTGAGGAATTGCAACAATTGCCAATACTAACCACTATTTGGATGGACATTTCCATGTATTTTATTGTTGTCCCTTTCATAAGTAGGTGAAAAACCATTCATTATGGTGGTAATTGATTCAATTTCCAAATATTCTCACTTTTGTTCTCTCCGACACCCCTTTTCCCTCACAATAGTTGCTCAAATTTTTCTTGATTCGATTTTAAAACTTCATGACATGCCTACCTCTATTGTGTTAGTTTGTGATCCCACATTCACTAGCAAATTTTGGAAAGAACTTAAATTTAAACTATAGGGATCCCAGTTGCAGATGAACATGTCTTATCATCCACAAATAGATAACCAAACAAAAGAAGTCAACAAGTGTCTTGAAACCTATTTGAAATGTTTTGGATTGAAAAAAAACACCAATGGGAACAATGGTTACTTTAAAAGAATGGTGTAATAACACCTATCACAAGGCTACAAAAAATACACAATATGAAGTAGTCTATGAAAAAAAACCCTCAATGGTTTCTTATCTACTAGGTACCTACAAAGTACACACAATAGGTAATTTGCTTCATAATTGTGATGTCATTCTTTGCACACTTAAGGAAAATTTGGTAGTGGCTCAAAATCACATGAAGCAACAGGTAGATCAACATCACTATGAGCATTAATCTATATAAGGAAACAAGGTATTCCTTCGCCTCGAACCTTATAAGAAAACGTCTCTTAGATTTAAGGGTCATCAGAAGCTCACACAAAAGTTTTACAACTTATATCAAATTGTTCAACGCATTGGTCACGTGGCCTACAAATTAGCATTGGGGCTAACACACTCCAAGATTCGCCCAGTATTTCATGTGTGTTGTTTGAAGAAGGATCCATTTGGTACCAACTAGAAGCAATTTTGAACACCAAGGAGATTTATCTAGGTCAATGTACTATCCATGAAGTTTTTATTTAGTGGAAGGATACCTCACTAGAACATGCTACTTGTGAATAGTCAACCGTTTGGCAATAGTTTCCCCATCTATATCCTTGAGGACATGTTTCTTTTGAAGGGGAGGGCATGTTAGGGTCCTACCCTAACCTCCTACTTCATTAATTTACAAGGCCATACGTCCCAATAGATGTTAGTGGGTAGTGACTTAAGGTAAAAGGGTCCTCTTTATTGAATAAATTTCCCTAGGTGGTTGATCCTCATTAAGAGAAGGAGCACAATTAATTAGGGATTTGGATATTGAATATTATATATATAATAGTAAAATATGTATTTTTTTAATATTCCTAAAGAATACCTTCAAGAACGTGCAATTCGGTGGACAATATGCAAGAGGACACTCAGGAGGTCTGGCCATTGGTTTGAATACAAAGATGGTAAGTTCCCGAAATTCATGGGGCTTTGAATTGGGACTCGGTCTGGGGATCTTCGTAGTAGATCTGAACATCTCTCTCACTATTCTGAATATTTATCGGCCCTATGAGAACAAACCAACCTTATGGACTTCTGTGCTACAAAAATATTTCACGAAGACTGAAAATGTCGTACTAGGAGGGGATTTCAATTTTACTTGGGGGACTCATGAAATATGGGGGCCTAGGGACAGAATAGACCCACTAACAAAAATTTTTGAACATAATATTAGAGAGAATCACCTCATTGACATAGCACCGACCAAGTTCAAATCCTCTTGGACAAACAAAAGAACAGGGGGGAACAGAGTTGCAAAAAGACTCGACAAGTTTCTAATCTCAGAGAACTTAATGGAACAAAACACCAGAATTAGACAATTTATAGACCCAGGGAGAGTCTGATCATTACTCAATCTTTCTAGAAATTATAGGTGAAGAATGTAATCCAGACAACTATTTTAAATTTTGCGTGGCCTGGCTAAAAGAGGAGGAACTCCTACAATTCATAAAAACCAAATGATAACCAAATAACCCAGAACACATTTTTTCAATAGAACAATTCATCCAAAATCTCACTCAAGTCAAGAAGAAGGTAAAAACATGGGCAACTGACAAAAAAAGGAAAAATATGAACATGAACTAAAACAAGTTGAATCAGACTTACAACACCTCCAGGAGTCAAAAGGAGGAATATATTACTCCTGAGTCAAGAAATTTGCTAGGAAAACTGAAATCCAAAAGAAGAAATTCGTTAAAAGATCAGGAGGAAGTGTGGTGCCTAAAGATAAGAGCAATTTGGATGGAAAGCGGAGAGGAAAAAAAAAAAAAATCTTTCTCTAAAGGAAGAAAGATTCAATATACAATATGGATACTTATATATGGAGAAAATGAGGGAATCGCCTCATTTGAAGGTTTGGAAAAATTGGGAGTCAATCACTTCAAAACTCTTTTAAAAACAAATAACATAGTTACTATTGTTGAAATAATAAGACTATCCTAATCTTTCCCAATATTCATAAACCATGAGGATAATCAGGCTTTGATGGAGGAAATATCAGAAGAAGAACTAAAAAGAATCATGCACAAATTTAAGAAGGACAAGAGTCCAGGACCAAATGAGTTGACAATTGAGTTCTTTCTTGCTCTCTATGACACAATTGGGCCAAACCTTTTGCAACTTGTTGAAGAAAAAGGGAAAAATGGAGTGACGCATCCCCCTTTAAACACAAATTTTTTAACACGTATTCCCATAAGTGACCACCCCAGACACTTTGAGGAATTCAGACCCATTTCGCTCTGCAACATTACCTATAAGGTATTAGCAAAAATTATAGCCCAAAGGTTAAAAAAGTTCTTGGAAAAGACAATCTTTGCTGAACAGTTAATATTTCTAAAAGGAAGACATATCCATGAAGCTATTGGGTATCACAGGAAGGATTCCATCAAAATCAAGAAGCTTAAAGGGGCAGCAATCAAAATCGACCTCTCAAAATATTTTGACAGTGTGAGTTGGATATACCTCAGATTACTCATGAATCACCTAAGATTCAAATACCCCTTTATCAAATGGGTAATGATCTGCATTACTACAGCCTCCTACGTGGTTCTTATCAATGGTTCTGCCTCCCCTTTCTTTACAACATAAAGAGGTCCGAGACAAGGGTGCGCCCTCTCACTGCCCTTATTCCTGTTGGTGGTTGAAGGTATAAGAAGATCAGTCTTGGAAAGTAAAAGACAAGGGGCTTTTACATGCATTGCTATTACAAATACCCTTAAAATATCACATATATTGTTTGTAGATGATATTCTCATTTTTTGTGAAGGAAGAACAAGGGATGTCGAACTACTAGTAGGAATCCCAAATATTTTTGGAACATCAATAGGAATGACGACCAGTCCTCAAAAATCCACTCTTACAGCAAACAACATGGGGGACTAAGAAATCCAAAGGTATGTAAATTTATTCACTTTTGATTTAGTCTGACTGGATGATGGACTAAAATACCTTGGATTTAGACTCAAACCAAATCAATACAAAAAGGATAACTAGACCTTGTTGTTAGCAAATCTAGAAAAAATGATAAATATACATAGCCACATATGGCTCTACAGATCAAGAATATTGATACTTGTTAAATCAGTATTGGAAGCTATTCCAGTATATTGGATCTCCCTAGCATGGATCCCAAAGAGTACCTCAGAAACGACCAGGAGAATCTGTTCCAAATTCCTTTGGACCAAAAAAGCAGAAAATACAGTCACCTCTGGGTCAAATGGGATAGGATTTCCCAACCAAAATCTCTAGGATAATGGGGACTAAAAAATATACCTTTTTTTGTGAAGTCTCTAGCTGCTAAATCAGGCTAGAGACTTGTAGATACAAATAGCCACTAGACGAAAGTAGAAAAAAGTAAATACATTTATCTAGACTCAGTCACAAACTAGATAAGAAGCCAAAACAGAGGAAGACAATGAATCTCCGTTATATGGAAAGTTGTCCTTGCATTCGTTACACTCATTGAAGAAGGATTGTCCTGGAAAATTGGGAATGGGGAACAACTTTGAATAGGTGTGAATCCTTGGACTAGGAACCAAATCATACATATCCTTTCCCAAGAGCTAATGAACACACTACAAACGCAAGGTATCTTTCACTTAAATCAAATAATAGATCCAGAGGCTCCTAATCTTTGGCAGCAAGGATGGAAAAATGAAAACACTTTAGGCATCCCAAAAAACCTGGAAAATGAATGGAATGGTTTCATAATGGCCTTAAGAACCAAAAATGTTAGACTCACAAACATGCCAAACAAAATCATTTGGGCCTATGCATCCAATGGGATTTACATGCCAAAATTGGGATACAAGAGATTTTCCATAGTTGCATATATAGATGAAAACAAATGGTGGTGGAAAAAACTCTAGAAAGAAAAATGTCCAACAAAATCCAAACTATTCATGTGGTGCACGATGGAAAACAAAATCCCAATCTAGGAGAATTTTAAAAAACGAAACATAGCAGGACTAGGATGGTGTGTTCTCTGTAAACAAAACAATGCAACAGTAACACATCTCTTAATCACCTACCCTTTTTCAATCCACAATTGGGTAGAAATCAGGAAAATACTAAACATCCCAACCATATGGAGTGGAGATATGGTAGAGAATGCATGGAATAATTGGCTTAATTCGGGCTACACAACAAACCATCAAGCCCTCCCGATTATGGATTGCTCAGAACAAATCAAATTTTCAGAACCTTCCTTCGGTCTTGACAATCACTGCATCCACTATCTTGGACATTCTATCATACTTCCCACAATAGAAGGATCTCCCACAGTCAGAATCGTATCAGTAGAACGGATAGACAAAAATATTTCGTGGGATTTCTTTGATGGATCTTTCCAAAATCAGAACTGTGGAAGTGGAGCCATCCTTCACCTCTCTAACACACACTTTTATGACCTACAAATGAGGTTAGGGACGAGAACAAATAAATTCATAGAACTAATGCGCTCAGACTCTTAATATATTTTTCCTCAGAAAAAAATTGCAAAACTATTCACTTATTTGAAGACTCTATGAATGTGGTAAATTGGGTAAACAAAGTCCAAAGCTGTTAAAATGTACTCTTAACAATACTAGAAGAAATTATGATATTTTTGGAAGGTTTTGATGCCTACTCCTGTCACCATGTCTACAGTGAAAGGAACGTGGATGCTGATAAACTCTCAAAGAAGGGCCTAAGTATTGGGCATGGTTAGTGGCTGATCACAGAACATCAGAATGACACCTTTTTTTAACATTATCACAGACCCTTTATCGATGGTCTCACAATAGAACCAAATTTTTGAAAACAAAGAAAGTTTTGTTTGGGTGAACAAATTTGGGCACATGAAGATGGGACCCAAGACAGATCAACTCTTTCTGAAGATTAGTTATCACATGATGAAAAGAAAATAGTAACCTTTTGGAATTTTTTTTGTAAAAATGCAAAGATGATATGACTATTATTTTTTTGCTCTTTTTTCGGAATAAGCAGGACACCCACGGTTGTAATTAATCAATATAGATGCAAAGGTTTCAAAAGGAAAGGTCTGAAGACCTTCTATAATGTAATTTTATTATCTTATTAATGAAATTACGATTTTTTCCATTGGAAAAAAAACTTTGTATTGTTTTGTCAATAATTGTTATTGTATTTGGGGGTTTTCTTTTGGATGTTGCCCCCTTGAAGAGGCAAGTGAACATAATTCTCTATTTTGAGTATCATTAATATAAGACATATTTTTCAAGGTTTATCTATAAGACATATTTTTCTATTTTTTCTTTGAATTTCTAGGGTTTAGTACATTAAAGAATGAATGTAATGCATAGGAAGAATATGGAAGTTTCCACATGGGAAGTTGAAGAGATGAATGTGTGGAAGTGAGAAAAAAAAGGAAGGAAAATCATTGCAGCTAAGGAGTGGAAGTATTTGGGAGGACCAAAATTGAAGGTTTCAAGGATAAATGGGTGCAAAAAGAAGGAATTTGGGTTGACACTGAAGTAGAGATCGAGTTGTAAAGGATTTGAAACAAGAGAGCTAGAATTACTCTAGAAAAAGAAGTCCTTTAAGGAAGAGATATAGAACTTGGAGCATAGAAAACCATTGAAGGTGTTAGAATTGGGTAAGAGGAACACCAAGTTCAAGGTGATGAAGAAAACAGTTGGTTAAGGCTTGAGGATTGACATTGTATTTATTCTATACTAGATTATAAAGATAAAAAGTATATTAAGCTTACATAGGGTTGACATATTATAGTTAAGAGAGAAGTGTGAGAGAAGCAAAACACCAAGTGCATGAGATCTACAAAGATAGTGAGTTGTACTTAGAGAACTTGTACTAAGGAGTTGAGGAATCCTTTTGAAGGAAATCATTTTAATGTAATCTAAATTGTGTGGACCCTTGTTTTGAAATATGGATATAAACACATTGTGGTAAGAGGAAGGGATAATGTGACACAATATATGTAAATAAAATAGATGGGATTCATGCCATGTGGAGCAGATACTATGCATAACATTAGGAATCCATAGAGATAAAGGAAGATCAAAGCTAGAAAAGTAGGTGGGACTCTGGGTGATTAAATAATGAAGTGATAAAAGGATGAAGACCGCTAGTTGGAGTAGAAGCAAATACCAAAAATTTAATCAAGTCGAGACATGAAGAAGGCTAACAACCATGCATATTTTGAATATACCTCCATGCCCTTAAGTGCCATACTATATAATGTAAAGGCTTAGGTCTAAGAAAGGGTTGGTTGTTATTGATCTTAGTATTACTATTTTGTTGCTCTTTATTGAGTGTTGTTGTTAATGTGGGGTTGCAACTATTGTAATGGGTTTTGGATTACTTTTTGGTTCTATATTTTAAAATGCATTTTGTGTAGTTGTAGTCCTGACATGTAAATGAATGATGTATTGCTTCATGTTGGATATTAATGGAATGAGGCCCCCCTTTAAAAACTTTGTTGTCTATGTCTTATATAGCGATGATGTCTTTTTTTAAAGTTCCTTATCTATGTTGTTGAATGGTTGTAATATACCCGAATCTATGTTGTGCTCTTAGATAAGATGGTGGTTTTGATTGTGTTGGTACTTCATTCCATGAATTCATTGATATTGATAACAATCTGATGAAATAGTTCTTTCATAATAGTTAGGGAAAAAGTATGGGTAGTAGGTTGGGTGTTAGTTATGATAGTCATATTGTGTAAGCATTGTACAAGCTTTAGTCTCAATACAATTCTTTGAGTGAGACCTTCCAAGAATTAACTATGAAATAATCATCATCTACCTAGCAAGCTTGTACACATGTCTACTAGCTGTCCTAATACAAAATGGCCTAAGAAAAAAACATTACATCCCCCTTCTTAGGTGTCAGGCTCATTATGAAAGGTCCTTTTAAGCCTCTTTTTCTTTTTCCACAGGGTAACCTCTAAGCTCTAATTGGTTGTTGAATTGGACACATAGTTAGTGGTATTTGCTGCAAGTTTCTTCCTTATCACAATATAGATGGAATATATATTTATTTATGTAGGCCCCAATCTTAGGATGAGACACGTTCCACATTTATTACTAATTTGGAGTGTGAGGGTGGGTCTCCATGCTTCAATCATCATAACCATTTCCTCTGCATCCAAAACTGCATTGCCACATGATTTGTTGTAGATTGCGGAGTGTAGTGGTAACCTTACCTTCATCTCCTGTACACTCAAAATATCTACATGCTTAAAAATCTACATGTTTATAGCTCCACATATAAAAAATTGGCATCCTTTGTCTTTGTCTTTGTTGTGGAGTGTTGAGGCAACACCTCCCTTCACACCCATATCTCTGCATTCACTTGCCTTATACATTTTCAAAGGCATTGAATAACATGATTCTTCCATAGATAGAAGCTATAAAACATGCCCAAATTGAGTAAGTATGTCTAACACATAAACTAACAAGTATTCTTCAACCAAAAATTAACCAGAGAATCAACCACTTAGCCATAATTAATTAATTAATAGCACTGAGCCTTCAAATTGAAAAGTGTTTAATGTATCTCCTATGTCATTAGATAACGTGCCATGGTGTTTGAGAATGGGTAGTTACCAACATTCGTGTGTGGCTATGAAGTAAGAAATCACACCCCCTCTAAGAAAATCTAGAGCCTTTTAAACCATGAAGCCAAGTGGGTGAATCATCTTCATAAGATGTGAACTTACAAACTTGATTTCAAGTTGTATGTTTTTCAGCATGCATCTAGTTTTCTGAAGCCTTCCCTCCCATAAGTGTCTATCAAGGCCAAGCTTCATTGATGATTTGTCCCCTCATTATTTTTTGTCCAAGAATGTTGGAATTTTGTTTGGTCCTCTTAAATACATATTATCTTCAATGAAATCCATTGGAATGTGACTCTTGATATCAAATCTGCATGTCCTCTCCATTTAAAACAGTTTTGTATTCTATTAAAGTGAGCATTTTGTGCATTATTTGCAAACTGTGGTGTGAAGTAGTGGTTCTTAAAATGATCATTTTGTGTGTTATTTGCAAAATGTGGTGTGAAGTAGTGTTTACATGTAGTTTTTTTTTTTAAACTAGATCAATAACATTCGAGCACTCCATCCTAACGACTAAACTATAAATTAAATATAGATATTTATTTAACTTTATTATTACATTTTTTATAATTTTTCATTCCACTAAAAAAAATAGGATCTTTTACTTATCAAAACTTAGGTACGAGCAAATAAGCCTAGTTCTTTTGGATGTACTTTTGATATATTTTGTCTATATATGGAAGATATATAATAACGTTTTCATAAAATAAACAAGTTCACATAGAGCTAAATCATGAGAGTCTATTATATGTAAGACATTATCTTCCAAATGAACAATATGGTTCAAAGTTTTATTTAATAAAATTATAAACTATGTATTTTTTCCAAAAAAAAAAACCTTAAATAAATTAAAAATATTTTTTAGTCTCTAAATAATACATTTAGGATTAACAATTTATTTAATATAAAAATTATCTATGCTCAAACTTAATATACAAATTAACTTGATATACAAACTTATTAATGTTTAAAATATCTCAAACCAAGATATATATATAAAACAATCCTTATATATCCTTTTATATATATATATATATATTCAATTTTTATATATTAATAATAATATTATTTTTTTTAAATTATTTTTTATATTTTATTATATAAATATATGATTCTTGTTATGTTCACAAGTATACATTATATATTATATATTTTACGTCATTTTCCTTCTAGCTGTAATTACTATTTATAATATTTATTTTCATTTCTAAATTAAAATAATTTTATTATCAAAATTTTAATTTAGTTAATTATAATTGTGATGAGAGACAAATTTGACAACTCAGTAGAGGATGTGTAACTCTTTCTATACTTATTCTAGAGATGACATGTGTCCTTTTAAAAAAAGGATAAACTATTATAAAAAATAACATATTTGCTCAAATTAGACTTAAAAGTTTACAACAACATATATATAATATCTTTTAAAGTGTAAATGTTGCACAAGAGTTTGCATTTCAAAAAATTTGATCTTTCTAGACGCTTAGTAGATCCCCTTTCAAAATGGATCTATGCTAATATAAAATAAAATCTTATATTATTTTGATGATAAACCCAAGACATATAAAATGATATGCATTGACTTTTAGCTTGTGGAGAATCTCAAAGCTATGTGTGTTGGCTATACTTTTAAAGAGGATAAGTGGATATGCTTTTATGGTTTTTTTCACGGTTTTTAATATTAAAAAAGTTCACACTGTATGTATGTAAGGTTGAAATGTGACTTTAATTTAAATATATATATATAATATGTTTTTTATAAATTTATTAAGCGTGAATTATAAATTTAAATTATTATTCATAATATAAGATTAATGGGTTTTCTTAAAATAAATAATAATAGAGCTAGAAAATAAAAAATGTATTTTGTATAAATACAATTACAAATTTATAATATAAATTTTAAGTTTATAAAAATTATACATTGTTGTTTTTTTCATATATATAACTTTATTAAATAGATTTTTTATTTTTGCCAGAGTCGTAGTTACTATGCAAAGAAGAGAAAAGAATATGGTAATTCTAATCAATTGGTCTATCCTTCTATAAGAAAAAATAATTGACTTTTACCTAAAGAAAGATGGGCTTGTGTAAGGGTGTAGAAGTCCAAACACAAATGCCTACATGCCCCACTTTGAGTTTTTTCACATTACCACCATTCTTTGCAACAATTTTGAAAGATTATGAAGCTCACTATGCAAAGAAGAGAAAAGAATATGGTAATTCCAATCAATTGGTCTAGCCTTCTATAAGAAATAATAACTGACCTTTACCTAAATAAAGGTGGGCTTGTGTAAGGGTGCATAAGTCTAAACACAAATGCCTACATGCTCTCCCACTTTGAGTTTTTTCACATTACCACCATTCTTTGCAACAATTTCGAAAGGTTATGAAGCTCAAACAATCAATTGAAGTTTTGTATATGCACCCAGAGTCAGTTAGGTGATGGGACATGCCCAACTCGTTATGCATTTGAGTCCATAGAATTTAGGTTATTGTTAATCCTTCGCTAGTAGTCTCGAATCCTAGATTTTGAGCGAGTTATGCCCTCATTACCTCTTATGTTGATAGGTCACTCATATCAATCATTAGTACAAGGTCACCTTTAGTTTCCTAGTGCAAACAAAATCATCAATACTTGCTATTCAAGGTACTTTTGTGCCTTGTTCACCCTCTAGTTATCTTTTCAAGCATGATGTCAATTCTACTATTGTTTCTCTCATTCAACTAATAAGAACTTGTTTTTTGCCGGCCTACTTGAACTATTGATGGATATGTTGTCATATTTGAACTAGTAATGGATATGTTCGCCTACTCAAACTACCATTGGATATGTTAGATTGTCATTGGTACAACGGGAGCAGCACGTATTTTACTTCTCTAAATAACTCATTGTTATTTGCATTACACATTATAATACAGCAATATTAACTTTTCAAAACATGTTAAAGGGTTATGGTAAATAGTGGTGAGGCAAACTAGAGTTGGCATACTTGGTAATGGTAAAAGTGTAAGAGGAAGCTCCTCTAGGTGCAATGGCCTTGTAATCATTTCCATGCTTGCTCTTTGCTAAGTATAATTGATCATTAAGAAAATGTAGAGAAATAAAATCTAATGCTAAAAACATAATAATTGCATGAAAAAATAATTTAAGACAAAAGATCGTGGATATCGATTAATGTGATATGTTAGATAATTAAGTGTATTCAGTTAATATGTCAAAGAATTAAGTGTATTCATTCTAATACTTCGAGATTTAGGAGATAAAGCAAAATGAAAACCATCAACCTCTCCGACTGTTACATTCAAATAACCATAATCAATACACAAATTTCTCATAAAATTAAACTTAAAAAACAATTATATAAATGAAAAATATATATAATTTAAAATTTTAAAGGATATTTTTTTAACCATGGGAAACAATAACTCATCGAGATTACCTAAGCTAGACCCAAGTTCAAAGTTGACAACTGCAACTATAACCAAAGAGTATATCCAACAACCTATAAGCGAGATATATTAATAACTCATGACTTAGAAAAGGGCGAAACATTCAGAGACAACTAAAATATGGAGGTTTCACTCTAGGGATGTCTATCCTTCTAGCCTCATCACAAAATACCAATATCTCATTGAAGATTGAAACCCTAGTAAAAATAATAAAATTTACAACTCTCCACCATTATTCCATTTGTAAAAAGCTATTACCAAAAAAAATAAAAAAAAAATAAAAAAATAAAAATCCCTTACTCTACATAGGAACTACTAACTACCTTGCTCTAACTAATATTTTTTATATTAACACTTTGAATATTAATTTCCTTAACTAAAATTTAAGCCACTGCCACCGTCCGGAAGACCCGCTCACATGAAAGAGGAAAGTAGAGGCTTTACAACGTGGCTACACAATTTTGACAAAAAAAAAAGGGGTCCATCATTACAGAAGAATCACATAACCTTCACTACGTCATTGTGTGCCCATGGGGAAAGACTAGATAAAGGGACCATGGAGTCAATGTTTGTCCCCACCTCTATGAGAGACAACCCATGGGACAAACCATAAACTAAGGGGTTAGCTTTGGAAGGTTTGACTTAGGACATGCAAGGTATCATAATGTTTCCTAGTGTGTTAACAAAGGTTAGTCCAAGGGGGGTTGAAGGGGAAGAAGGTGAAAATGACTTTTGAAATCGATAAAATTCACATATATAATGTGTATATCCGTATGCTTTGTAATGTATATATGAATGTCCTAAGTAGATCAGATCACACATATGTATGACATCTTTATGTTCAATCATGATGGAGTGATACGACTAAGCTTTGTAATTGCATAATGATCTTAAGTTATATATATACATATTATTTTTTTCAAAAACTATATTATGTTGGTTTATTAGAATTGATTTTTATTATATGATAGGTTATCTAAGGGTTTTTTAAAGGTTGAAAATTATTAAGTTTTAGGAATTCTATCCTCATTTTATTAGCATGCTAAAAATTAGTCATTAGAATTGTTGTAAATTGAAATTATAGATTTAGAGGTATTGAAATTGTAAACTTACATTATGAGTAAGGTAGAGTAAGGTAGATTAGTAGGATAATTTTTAACTCAAGGTTTTAAAATAATGTTAATTTAAATTTTTTATAGTCATTTTTTTGTTAGTGGTTAAGGTGTGGCTCTCGTCGGCAAGTCGGCCCGAGTTTAATTTTTCTTAAGGGTGAGATAGTTCGGGGGAGACACCCAAAATTAACTAATTGAGGGTTGGTGTTTCCCAGGATGGGTGCGATCCCCAGGTGATTTTGATAGCTTAGATGCCCTTGGGTCATGGTTTCTTAGACCATAGGCCACTTCCACAAGTCAAAGAGACTCTAGCAAACAAAACAAAACTTAAATTTTCATTGGGATCGATTGAATTTATTCAAAATCTATTGGAAAGAGGAAGCATAAGAAAATGTATTGGAGATAGGATAATAACTATTTGGTATCTAAAAAAAATGGAAGACACAGTCAGCTATACCTCTCTCCAGATTAGTAACCACGATTCACGCATCGACGACAACGAAAGCAGTCTTTGTGAAATAATGGGGAAGGTAGATAGGATCCAAGAGGACCTTCAGAAATTCATTTCCATGAATCAGAGCAGCCGAGTCCATGCAGCCTCCGATGATGCCGTGCTTCCAATGGAAGAGGAATCAATCGTCCAGCCAAGAATCCCGAGAGGCAATCCTTAGCCTTCTTTTGTCTAGCTTTGCTTGAATGTTTTTCTGTCTTTTTTTATGCAAACAGTTTGTAAGGGTTTATACATCCCACGGCTTTAAAAGTTTTGAACAAACACATTTTGAAATTTTTTGGGAAACACTGTGGATAGTCCCTTTGTGCAGCTCTTCTGCTCTGCACAGATACTCTGGTCCATCACGTCTGTAATGAATGGCTGTGCACAGCTAACTTTTATATATACCCTCTTTTCAGTTTCTATTAAAAAAAACTATTTGGTATCATTATTTATCAGATAGTAAGGCTATAACTTAAGGGTATTGTTTAGCCTCAATTAAAAACCAATGGCAATACATATATTTAGAGGAGATGAATATAGAGATGAAATTGATCCTATGGGATGATTGAGAATAGAAAAGGAAAATTAAAAAATTCCTTTTTTTATGGAAAACATTCATTTTTATGGTGAAGCTTTTAATTGATGGATCGATTTTGATAACATACAAGAGTAAACTACACATGGGAATAATTTGAAAAAATATTCTCAAGAAGGTGGATCAAGACTAAATACTGTATGTATGCAATGAATAACTTTCTATATGAATTAATAAGAGTAAAATAATAACATGAGAAGAAGGGTGAGGAGATGTCCAAGATACAAGCCCTTAAAGAAGAAATCATTAGGGAGATTCATAAATTGAAGCAAGAAAATATTATTAGCAAAGTAAAGTGGGAAAATTATGAGCCAAGGGAAGGATTTAAAAAGACAAATGAATTAATCAAAATTTTGAATACTCATAATCAATAACTTTTTAACGATGTTGAGAATATGAGAAATCATCTACAAGAGTTTGAATCAAAGAATAAGGATGGAGATATTATCAAACCAGTTGAAGAGAATACTAACAAAACACTTGAAGAGGAAATTTGCAAGACTATTGAAGAAGTCATAAATATTTATGAAATTTAGAATTAAAGAATGATGCAAGAATTTGATAGATAGTGTCACATTGCAACTTCAAAAGAAGAAATAAGGCAAGATTCAAGAAGGAAACCAAATGATACCTGAAGAAGTTGAAATCCATATTGAAGATGTACATGTCAAATATGATGGTATTATCTCAAAAACTAGAGTGATTAAAGACCAAACAAAGAGGATACAAATGCCATTATCCATGAAAAGAATATTGATGATATGGGTATGGAAATTGAATAAAAACCATCAAAGGTGAAACCATATAGACTCCCTCATTATCAAGAAGGTTTCCAAGAAAGACAAGGAGATCAACATCCACATTACCAAGGACGAAGATTAAAAAATCAACAATATGCATGTAACATGACATCACATAAACATTATTTGATAGGATATTATCAAAGACTAGCAAATATAACAAATTGGATAAGTCGCAATGACAACACATGGAATGAAAGGAAATCAAATTATTCTACAATCAACCATCAAGATTAAGACCAAACATAATTGAATTTGGATGGATGGATCACGATCAATGAAAGCAACATTGCAAAAATATAAGGAAATCATATTACTTGGTTTCATCAAATGTAAAACCCTTAACTATGAAGCTTTTTGAAGGAGTGTATTATGATATCACCCTAAGGAGGGTATATATAGGGTTAAATGTATATGTAATAGGGTAAATGTATGTACAATTAGGTAAATCTGTATGTTATATATGGGCCAGCTTAATAAAGTGCCCACATGTGCTCTAAGTGAATAGGTGTATATAGAGGTGATGTAGTCATTATTTATATGAGCATGTGATTTGTATATATGAATGTATTGGGGTATTTGGAGGAGTTTATCTCAAACTATAAGGAGTTATTGTGTAAGTCACCTCAATTATCTCCTTGGATTTGTGCTCCATACTCACATTTGGTGTACATTGTGTGTACTTGGTTTATAACACATTGGTTTTTATTGTGGGCAATTTTGTGATTAGCATTGAAACCATAGTTACATATACAATATCATCCCATTATGGGCATTCTTGCATAATTTTTTTTAAATATAACATTCAATAAATATGTATATTACCATCCACATTATGTGTAATGAAATGTTTAAATGAATATGGTTAAAAATGTCCAAGTCTACCCTTTCCAAGATCGTGTTTTTTTTTATATGCGTCACATCTTGCAATAGATTTTGCTACTATAAAAGCTCCTCTCCTCCACCATCCAAATGGGGTGGATAAAATTTATCCTCCTTAACCACCCAAGCTCTCTCTCTCTCTCTCTCTATATATATATATAACCTACTAACCCAAACCTATTGACCATAACCACTAACCACATAATCCAACAACTATTTTTCCCTAAGCCACTTACTATTAAAACCCAACCAACTAATACTTAACCTTCCAACCCTTACACTTAACCTACTAACCCTTAATTGACTTATCCATCAAACATTACCCCAACTCAATAACCACTTTAACTCACTAATCCCTTAACACACTAACCCTTTACCCACTAACATCCTAACCAATAACCACCTACTAACCACTAACCCTGCTGGACTAACCGTAATGTAATATGCCTATAGTAGCTAGTCTAAATATAAGCCATGTTACAAGGCTATAATGTTATATAAAGACATAATTCATAAGGTACACTACTATCTTAGTCATGTGGAATTAGGAGTATTAACTTTAAAAAAATCCATAATAGTAAATCTATTTTTTCTTTAAATAAAGATAGAGAAGATCAAGTGTACATACAAGGCACTTTAGACTTTAGGCATTATTCACGTGGGAGCATTAACTATAAAATAAAATCCATAATAATAAATTATTTTGTTGCATTAGTAGATAATCACACTAATCATTTGTATTGGCTTAAACAACATAAATATTGCAAAACCAAAGTTTTGACAAACATTAGAACCTTGTATTTACAACAACGTTTATAGAAATGATGTAAGAGCATCCCAATGAATACTTATTAACAATCATGTATACATAGGAAAGTGAGAAGATAATGAGCACATAGAGTGAGGAGCAAGATTTGGAATGGAATAACATGAAAATTTAAATGTAATTTTTGGTTCAAAAACGTGTATGATAGGACAAATGAAGAGTTCATACAAGGGCATAATGAAGAGAATTCAAAGGAAGAATATGAACATCTACATATGGGAAGCTGAATTGATGAATACATGGAAACGAGGTTAGATCAACAAAGGAGGAAGGTAATCCACTGCAGTTGATGAGTTGAAGTATTTGGAAGGCAAAAGATTGAATGTATGAAGGAAAAATGGGTGCATGAAGAGGAAATTTGGGTTGGCACCGAAGTAGAAGTTGAGTTGGAAAGCATATGAACCAAGAGAGGTGCAATTAGTCCACAAGGAAAAGGCCTTTATGGAATAAAACTATAACTTTAAGGAAGCATGAAGAAGACTATTGAAGATGTTAGAACTAGATGTGAAGAACACAAAGTTCAACATGAATAAGCACAAAATGGTCAAGGGTTGAGGATTGTCATTACAGTGATTTTATGCTAAAGTAAGAGGAATATGAAATAGGTTGAGATTATGTAGGGTTGACATATTCTAATGAGGGGAAAATAAATATTAGAGAAGCATAACACAAAGTTTGTGAGATCTATAGAATAAGTGAGTTGTATTCGGAGAACTTATGAGGACTTGAGAAATACTGTAGAATGGATATTAGTTGTAATGTAATTTAAATATTTAATGAAGACTAGGTTGTTGTAATCATCCATGTATATTATTATCTTTCTCATTTGTGTTTCTTTCTTCTCAATTTCTTATTGAGAATCCCTATTAAGTTAAGATCAACATGTAAGGTCCTAGGTTGGGACCATTGCATTACTGTTGTGGCATCATAGTTGGTATTAGATCATATTGAAGCTTTGGAATAATTGTGATTTGTGGATTTATATATAAAAGTAATTATGAAGGTGGAAATATATAGAAATAGAAGAATAAGGATTGCATCCTTGTCGAGAAGAAGAGATAGAACTGAGCATGAGTAGAGAAATCTAAGAATTTAGAGGGAGAAATAAGGAACTTGAAATACTGCGGTGGAGTGGAGACATTGAAGTGAATAGTTCAAATCATAATCAATAACCAATGATAAATAAAATTAGAAAGAAGGATATGTTGGAGTGACATTTCTCATATTCTTGAACAATAAGAAGGATGATTAAGTTGAATTTATTTTTGGGTTATGATGGAAGTTTAAAATATGGAACCTTAATTGATTGTGTAAGTGAAAAGGAAATGTACTTTGAATATGGCAAGATCAAAGACTCAAAGGAAGTGGAGTTTACCATCACAAAGTTAAAGGATCATGTTGATATTTGTTGGTATTTTGTATAATGTGAGACAATGCACATGAATAAGGAGAAGCTAAGAACATAAAATAAGATGGAGTTGAGGTTGAGAAAGAAGTTCCTACCAATTTATTATAAGAAATTAATTTTAAAAAAATGTTAAAATTGAGATAGAAAGAACAAAGTGTGTGAGAGTATATAGATGAATTCTATCAAATTTTCCTCTGTGATGAAGATGCAAAACTAAAGGGTTTATAAATATGTACATAGAATAATTTTTTATGTTCAAGATGAGATGAGTCCATATGAAATGGGAATATAGGAGTAGTAAAAGATTTCTATCAATTCCATGAATCCATATTAATAGAATAATTTTATCAATTGGCAGTGAAGGAATAATAAAGTTATTTAAGTGAGTATATCATTTCATTATAATGTAAATTTTTTTTCAAAATATATCTTTACATTATTTTTAGATTTATCCCTCTTTATAATTATCTTATGAAACTTTTTCCAAATTGGGTTTTAATGATGATACTTGTTATGTCTTCACTCTACATTATTAGGGTTAACCTTGACTTGGGAATGAGTCAAAGGTGGTATATCTAGAACATGTTTTTGGGCCCATGGTATTTGGTGGCCAATGTATTTTTCCATGGTATTTAGTGTTCCATGGTATTTGATGGCCCATGATATTCTCCCATGGTATTGCATGTAAGGAAGTATTTATAAGTCTTGGGTAGGATCCATTGTAAAGTGGCCTAGAGGTGAGTGGTGGCTAGCTCACTTGGCCCGGATTGGCCAATTTAGGTCAAGGGAGATAATAGATCCATTATGATGGGTTTTCTCGGTTTTGGGTTTTCCACGTAAATATGGTGTGTCTATATTTAATGGTCACTTATGCTTATTATTAATATTTATGCTCGTTTAAATCCTAAGAACTAGTATCAGATCCATGGTTGGAATATAGGTGTGATTGTTGTGTTGTACTTGGTTTTTTGAATGAATTGTGGGGTGCATGCTTGGTGATACCCGATACCCTAGATGTATTTTTGGGTTCTTGGTTAGAATGTAATTTCCTTGGGTGCTAGAAGAACAAGGTATCTCTCTTGTGCATATATCATGGATGTTGCATCAAGTGTGGAATGAACCATTGGATAGGTACGAGGGTGTCAGCTATGCTCATATCTTATCTTGGTGTGGACCGAAGAGGATGAGTATTTGATTGCGTGAGGAATATTAGATGGTTAATCTCAGTTGTGGGACCAACATTGATGAACCATGTATGTGAAGAGAATTCCTATACAACATTACAATGGTGTTGGCCTGATTTTATGACCTAGGCCAATAGAGGAAAACAAGCCCACACAGGTTGCTTAATACATCTCCCGGTATGTTTAAGTTAGCTTGACTTCGCAAGTTATGGTCTTCTGCTACCAACTGAGTTTTATTCTCTTAAGGAGAATATGGTTTTTTTAACTCAGTAAAATATTCATGTAATAATCTAAAGTTAACATTCCTAATGTCAGTTTCTAAGTCTAAATTATCCTAACTATGCTTTATTAGGGAAAGTCTCTTGTTTTTGTTTTTTCATTTAGATTTCTTAAGAAAAAGTTTCATATGTTAAATAACTAATCTGACTAAAATCTAACTAACAACTGCTAAAACCTAAACCTAAAAATCTAAGCTAAAACTATGAATTAAAACTAAACTAATCTCATATCTCAGCTAAGCGCAAATTAATTGATTATATTAACTATTAATTAACAATTAAAGATAACAAAGGGAAACAAACAATATAATTCTAGATAGAAAATTATCAGAATTATTATCATTCAAAATCAATCTGTTCAATAAAATTTACAAAAACAGAAAAATAAAATGAGAAACCATTTCATCTATTCTGTAATGTGAGTGTCATATAATGATTAATGTTCAACACTAGATGTCTGAATATAAATTTGAATCACTTATTAATCAAAACATCATATGAAAATATAGATTTAATCAATAACAAGTTATGAAATATAATACTACTTAATCAAGATCATCAACAAGCGTTAAAATGAAATGATTACATCAATATCTATATCAAACACTGGCATTGTGTGATAAGAGTAATTCAAATAGCATTTATGCAAAAATAACCAAGTATGACTGCACAAAGATTTTAAGATGAAAATTAGCTATTGAAATATATATTAAAGTTTCCAAAAAACTGAAAAACAAAGAGTAGTACCGGTCTTTGAAATACTAGACTGGCAACATCCACGAAGAAAACTCCAGCAGATCGATTGCAAACAAAAAATATATTAAATTTCAACAAGTAGTTTTTGAGTACTCCCATCCCCAAATTCAGAAATTGTTTGGGACTTATATACATAAAAAGAACAACTGTCTTCGAGTTATTTTAGGATTTATCTACAAAAATAATAGAAACCGTTTCTTAACAGCTGTTAAGATAACTCATGACCATCCCTATATTCATTTTATTGATTATATGATTCAATTGACACTAAAAGAAGCACCTGGAAAATATGAACCTCCAATGAAGCAAACAAAATGTGACCATCCAGAATGTATGTCAGCTATCAATGCAATAATCATTCTCCTCCAATAAAGCAGCTTCAAAGATGTATATTGATCAGCAAAATTGTTTATATTCAATCCAACACATTCATAGCATAAGCACACATGTGACAATCAGTTACAAATATATTAATTCCTCATCAAAATAGTAATGATTAAATATAATAGAAAAATAGAATGAAATAAATTTCATGTATACCTATAGAATCTATGATTCTGTAGGTGTGCTAATTAAAGTATTCTATTACATGTCAAAAAGAGAAATATACCAGCGTAACTGAAAACATAGTAAGTGTCAAGTTTTGTTTTGCGATTTAACTGCGCTTCTTGCCTCAGATAATTTAGCACTTAACTTTATATTTTCAATTTTATACTGCTCTTCATGCTTCAGAAACTTTTTGTTAGAATAAATCAATGATCTCTTCACAAATTTTAACTTATCTTTCTTCACTTTTAAATCTTTCCATCAATTCACCCAGGATAATAATTCACTTATCAAGTTTTGTACTTCATCTTTCAAAACAATTGAATTTGACTCGAACTTTTCCAATTTCTTTTTCAATTGAATGGTTTGTTGTTTTAATTTTATGGTATCCACGATGCTTCTTAGTGTCTGCACTGATGAAGAATCATCAATAAATGAAGATTCTCTTTTGATCTCTATATCATTTTGCAGAACATGTGACTGACTTCCATTAAAACCACCATTCGTAGATGCTACAGGATTATCAATTTTATCCTCATGCTCCTATGAAGATAAATCCATTGAACAATAATCTTCTTCTTCACTCAAAAATTCGATTAATGAAGAGTCTTGGACCTGCATAGTTGTTACTGGAGCAGAAGATATCATACTCATGGTAATTGTGCGAGAACCTAATTTTGCAATAGGGATTTTTGGCAAGTATGACTTGAACTTGGATTTCGATTTTTCTTTGTTTATCTTCTTCAAATTTTTTCTTTCATCTACAGGTACAGTATGAAGTTCTCCAAGTGAAACCGTGACTGCAAGGGTTTAAAAAATTAAAGTAACGGGTTCTACTACAACTGTCTGTTATGTAATATTCCCTACAGGTGCATCTGATCCAAGCAATTCAACTCTCCTTGGCTCAGACCCGACCCTACACTTAAGGGGATTACATTTTCTACGATTTTTTGGGCGCAGAGTCGGCCAATATTGAGTTAACCCAAAATTATTTTCATCTAAAAATTCATCCCAAGATCGACCACAAAGACTTAACTAGTGTTGAAACAAAATTTTAAGGATACCATGACGAAATAAACTTATTTCTACATCTCCTAAAGTGGTCTGTACAGTATGTGCCATTCTTTTCAAAATTTGAAGCAAAAAGAAGGGAAGATTGAGTCTGCAACCCTTCAAATCCATCAACAACCGTAAATGGTAATAATGAACATGAGAATAGCAGCCATCACACGAAACATACCTCATTAAAATCTCGAAGCAGGCTCTCCACTGTGATCTCAAAAACTTAACAGAAACACCATTTTTGAGATTTGAACCCTCTGGTAATGGTAAAAGGAATGATTCACATTTTTTCTTATTGACCCTTTTTCCCTGAAACCAGCATTCACTAGTTTAGGGAATCTTGGTAGCTTTAGCAATAATATCTTCATTCAAAACTAATTGAAAATTCCCAACTTGAGCTACATCATTCTTTAAATACATGGAAAATCGTCTGGTTATTTCTACATGATGGCCACTAAAACATTCAAGAAATGAACCCCAACCTATTTTTTCAAACAATGCAGTTGCTTCTGGGTCAAATTCTATCGGTTCATGACCTGATACCTCAAAACGATTAAGAGGTGCCATATTCAGGCTACAATAACTTTGGTTAGGGTTTGGAATAAAAGGATGCGTGAATATAGATGGTATTGGAGTCCATGTGAATGACATTGTGTGAAACATCAAATCGTGGCTCAGTTCATCTGTAACGAGAATTGAAACTCTAAATAAAATCCTATCAACCGTAGTTTCGAATGATGAAAACAAGTGCCAAATTCATGTTATTTCCCAAATAGAAACACAATCATCAGGATAACCATTATGCAATAATCAACCTTTCTGTAATCATACTATAATTTGATTCAATGGTTTGTTTTTCCAACAAAATAGTACTAACTTTAAAATCATAATAACTCAGATAATGAAATGATAACCCTATACGTGTCTATTGATATTCAAATATTGTAGGAATTAGTTTGAAATTGACACGATTTTTCATTAACTTACATGTGTCCAATTATGATATTTCATGTTTCATCACCAGGCTAGGATAATGACCAAATGTCAATTCGAAAAAATGGGATTCACATTATTCATTTAAAACCTATTTTTAAATTTTATTTATTTACAAAATGTGTAGATTCAATTTTATATTATTTGAAATGTTTTTAAATGTTTAGGGTCATAATATTTCAATATATAATAAAGCTATATTATTAACCCTATTTTATGAATCTACAAACCAAAAATAAACCAAAATATCTTATCCAACATAAACTTTGAAAAAAAATAAAAAAGGAAAATGAGATTTGATAAGTCAACATGAATTGATTAAAGGATAGATTCAACAAGTTGTAATTAAATATCTTGAACAATATATAATCAAATATTTAATGATAATGAGAATTAATTATATATAAAATTAAAATATTAGCAACTACTAAAATACTCAAATTTGAAAATGCTTCCTAAACTTCTAGTATGATCATTAACTCTTCCTTAATTGAGAGTACCTTCAGAATCAAATATTTTGAAGGCACTCTTATATAATTTTGTAATGAATTATAGAATAACACTAATCAGTTTTATTAAGCAAGATACGAATAAAATTGCGAGGGTTGTTGCTTTCCAACAAATGGAGACACACTGGGCGAACCAGTTATCCTTGGTCATTCATCTCAAAAGCTGCACAAAATACAATATTAAAATTTGCTTAAAACAAATCATAAATCCTTAATTTAATAAGAACCAATACCCAATTCACATATGTGAATATTTTCAAAACTACCTTCATTTCTGTTGATAAAGATTTTGTCATAGACAAGCTGAAAATTACCTTGTCAAAACAAAGTACTTAGGATAAAGGTAATCCACATTAGCAATATAAAGATACATCTATTTACTTATCTGAAAAAACTTTCAAGACCTTCTCCAATTATAAAACATTTATTGATTTTCCATTAAACTTTAACTGAAGAATACTGTCCAGGCCTGGTAACCAGATATTAACAACATCATTCATGAGTTTTAAGAGAAATAAACAAGCTGGCTCGTGATGAGACCTACTGTCCCTTGATTTTATGATCAAGCACCATCACCCTAGTGATCATAAATGATGTTACCCTTGATAAATCTGATGATCATGATTAGGTCAGATCGTGATGAGACCTTCTATTCTCCAATCAAAACCCAACTTATTATAGATAATTATGCATAGAGCATACTTCAAAATCTTTGCAGATGGTAAAGAAAATTCTAAACGAATGACTGATAATGCAAATTGATAAATATTTTCCAAGTACTAAGCTTTGAAAAGAAAATCTATCAGCTATCCTAACTATAAAGAAACAAATGTCTAAAGTTTAATCCTAATTATAAACATAAAGCATTATCAGTTATAGGTCCTTATCAAATTTGAGAAAAACTGATCAGTTTAAGCGAATCTTGAAGATCTACCTTATTATGACTAATCAAGATAGATGAATAAACTAGATTTAAGCCTCGGGGTTTATTTATTTACAAATACCCTCTTAAAAGAAATATGTACAAAAATGATGACAAAACTATGTACAAAGGATTGAAAGATCATGATATTTTCACAGAAGAGATGGATCAAAAAATTCAAATATTCATTTAAAATTTACAATGATCTTTTTTCATATAAGAATGTACAGAAAGATTAACAAAAATGATGAAGTATAACAACCAATATGTACAGAAAATTAATTCTGAAATTAAAAGTTATTCACACAAGATTGGTTGAAAATAAGAGAAGATAAGACTACAAAAGGAAGAAATTAAAATATCAAGAAGAAGAAAATTTTGTATAATTTTTTTTACATAATGAATACGCTTATTTAGAGATTTAAAGTTTGATGAAATTAGATGAAATATTTTTTCAAAATCAGTCCATTGACTGGGAATGTTTCAGACTGGCCTTCTAAGGTTTGTAGACAAAAGTTGCTAGGACCTAACTTCTCAGCAATGACAAATAGACCTAACTGGAGACGTTGGAATTTAGTATGCTCCCCTTTATCCTCATGAGATTTATCCCATTTAAGCACTAAATTACCCACCTGAAATTCTTTGTTTGAAATTGAAGATTGATCAACCCATGACTTAACAATTTGTTGGTGTTTGACAAAATGTTGCTTATCCTTATCTATATCTTCTTCTAATTTCAACAGAGTATTAATTCTCTTATCTATAGTTGGACAGTCTTCATCCTAAACAGATTGATCTAGTTGCAGAGAAGTTAAAAAGAAGTTAGGAGGTAGAATAGCTTTTGTACCATAGACCAGAAAGAAAGGTGAATTTCCAATTGAGGATTTAGGAGGGACTCTATCAGCCCATAATGCATTACATAAAACTGTGTGCCAATCACGATGATGAATTGAAATGGTCCTTTTAAGAATTTTCAATAAGTTTTTATTTGTTGATTCCGCTAGACCATTACTGTGAGGATGATAATTCGTTGAATACCTAACCCTTATACCTTTCTCCAATGCAAATTGAGTTAATTCAACTGATGAAAAATATGAGGCATTATAAAAAACAAGAGAGTCAAAAACACCAAATCGTGTAATGATAGAAGACTCTAGAAACAAGATAACTTGATTGGTATTTACTACCCTCAAAGGTGTAGCCTCTACCCATCAAGTAAAATATCTAGTTGCACTAATGATATATTTGTGTTCCAGAGAAGAAGGTGGGTTTATTAGACCAACTATGTCGATACCCCATTGTTGAAAAGGTGTTTCTATTGTGACTGGATGTAAAGGAAAGGAGGGATTTTTAACCCTACCTGCAACAATTTGACATTCTTGGGATTTTCGAATGAAAGCATAAGAATCTTGGAATAAGGTAAGCTAATAATAGCCAGCCCTAATAATTTTATGTGATGTAGTCTCTCCTCCAAAATGACCACCTGTAGGACCAGAATGTAGTTCTCTCAGGATTGTCTCAGTTTCATCCTTGTCTAAGCAACGAAGCAAAACACCATCTAAATTTCTCCTAAAAAGAGAATTATAAATTAGCAAATATGGCTGATTTTAATCTAAGGGCTCTTTTTTCTTGGTTCAAGGAGATCAGGAGAAGTTCCCGTTTCTCAAAGAGTCCTTAAATATGAATACCAAGAATCCTATGGTGGAGGATAAAATTATATATCCCTAATTGGCAAAGTTTCATCAATGATAGTTTCAGAATTATTATTTGGAAAATGAGTCGCCTCAACGGCAAGTTTACACAATCCTTCTCCCTTTACTACTGTTGAAGGTTTAATTTCGAGATCATACTCTTGGAGAGCTGTCATCCGTGGTGCTCTTTTTTCACCCAAATATTTTTGTACTAACATATTTCTAACTACAGGAAAAGGAACTATCACTTTGGTTCTTGATTGCAAAAGATATGGACGAAAATGTTTCACTGCTTTAAAAAAAATGAATGTTTGTTTGTCAACCTCATGGTAGTTTAATTGTCCTCCCTTAAATTTTGAACTCATAAAATAAATCGGTACTTCATAATTTTTCTGATTACATTGAGTGAGTACTGCAGCATAAGCTACATCATAAGCAAAAGTATAAAGTATGAAATCTTTTGTAAAATATGGGCATACAATACTGGGGCTTTTGAAATAGCTTCTAAAATTCAATTGAATGATTCTTTCTCAGGATTACCCCAATTGAAAACAACATCTTTCTTGATCATATTTTGCAAATGCTGAATGATTTCTGAAAAACCAGGAATAAATCTCCTAACAAAGTTTATTTTCCTTAGAAAAGATTGCATTGCTTTCTTACTTGAAGGAAAAGTTATTTTTGATATGGCTTGGGTTCGTTCAGGATCAATCGCGATCCCATGTTTTGACACCACACAACCTAACAAAAGACCTTGTGTAACAACAAATATCGTTTTCTTAGGATTTAAAGAAACCCCATATTTTCTACAACGCTCAAATACTTTTCCTAGGTGAATAATGTGATCATGTCGATATTTAGAAAATACAGTAACATCGTCTAGATAGAAAACCATTGAATGATTGATTAATCCTCTAAAGGAAATATCCATTTCTCTTTTAAAGGTTTCCCCAACATTGATTAAACCAAAGGGCATCTTTCGGTAAGCATATGTTCCCCATGGGGTTCTAAAAGCTCTTTTAATTTCATCATCTGGGGAAACCAAAATTTGGTTATATCCCGAGAAACTGTCGAGAAGTGATAGCATCTCAGACTCAGAGAATTTCTGAAGGATTTGTTCCATGGGAGGAATTGGGTAATTGTCTTTTTTCAGAAGATTTATTTAAATTCCTGAAATCAACACATAATCGAATGTCACCATTTTTATTTTTGACGGGAACCAAATTGGCTACCCACTGAGTATGCCGGATAGGAAAGATAATCTTAGCAGCCAAAAGTTTGTTTAATTATTTCTTGATTGTTGGTTCCAGAGTCAGGTGAAATTTTCTAAGTTTTTGTTGGAAAGGTTTTGATGCTTGTTTCATAGGGATAATATTTTGCATGACATGTGGATTAAGATTTTTTAAATCATCATACGTCCACGCAAACACATCCTTAAATTCCTTAAATAATTTGATGAATGCTGATTTTTATGCAGTGGTGCAATCTATTCCTAAATTTACAGTTTGGGGATTAGATTATGTTCCTAGATTTATTGTTTCATATTTCATTTGTGAACTATTAGTTTTGCAATTAGGAACAGATTTAAATTTGTCTTGAAGATCGTAAAAATTTTCCAATCTTAAAACTGAGTTAGGAAGTGGTTTTACCTTCTCAAAAGCCTTTTCAATTGAATAAAAATCATGTATTACCATAAAGTCCCATAAATTTTCATCGTGGGTCTTCGTTAATGGCTGAATCTTTGAAAGTGTCCTCATTCGTTAGAAAATTCAGAATCTATAAATCATTATAAAAAAATGTGCCAATTAGTAATATTAATTGGTATGGAAGGTCTGAAAATTTATTCAAATGAAAATAAATCAGATGTGAGATTCTCATATGGAATTAATTTTGATGCAACATTTGCTAGTAATATGCCTCTTGATTATGTAATCTAGGTATTGAAATTATATTGAATGCATCAAAATATGAAATGAGATTCCATACCTCTCATTGTTAATTTTGCAAATGTTATGAAATGCAGTGTATTGAGTTACGAACTTGTCTGACGATGATTTCAGAATCACCATATGCAACCAATAATTTCATGTCCAAATTAATCGCTTTCTTCATACCCTGAATTAGTGCCTCATATTCTATAGTATTATGTGTACAATTGAATTCAAGCCTACATGCTATACAATTTTTGTTTCCTTTTGGGTCAATTAACAGGAAGCCAGCTCCTGCTCATTCTTTAGATTTTGACCCGTCAAAGTACAAGGGCCAAGTAGAACTATTTGCAACTACTTTAGTTTCAACAATATGTATATAATCATGGTTATCTATATTATTTACAATTTCCTTAAATGAAGAATAATGTTAAATAGTAGTAACATTCATAATTTCAGATTGTTGTTTATTATCAGAAAAAATAGAATTTTCAGACTTGAAGTTTCTAAAACCAAGTTTGTACATATAATTTCCCATTATAGGATCTAAAAATAGAACTGGTTTGCTTGGATCATGCAATTCTATTACTGTGTGTTTCAAATATCTTTCCTTGCCTATCTTTATTTGATTGGATTTTCCATTTTTGGGTAGCCATAAGGTTGACCAATCTGTAGTGAAAAATCCATTCAATTTTTGAGACCAATCCTTGCTCCGAAATAGCCCATATGCATCAGGGATGTCTAAAACCACTATATCTATGATTTGAAAATTGAAGGGTTACTGAAAATCCTAATTAGAACATCCTTCATTTCTCCCAATGCCCTCACATTTGTTCCATCAAGTTGAGTAATCTGTGAGTCTGATGGAATATACTTTCCATTTATCCTTCGACAAACAGATAAAGACATCACATTAGTAGACACTCCAGAATCGACCATACAGTTATGGACGTTTCTATTAAATATTTCAAAGGTAAGGAGAAATGGAGGAGTCGTAGATTTTGAGTTCTTCCATATTAGTGAATATTTATCAGCTGCTGATTTTCCTTCATCATTAAGTACTAAATCATTGTTTGAATTATTAGCAGTTGCATTTTACTGAACTAGGAACTATCAAACTCATGGCAGGAGTTATAATGGGACCATTGGCCATGGGATAAATTTGACATATATCATACATACTAATGTTTGCACATATCTATTTTAGACCTTCAATTATGGCATACTGTAGATCTAACTTCAGAGAACTATGGATAGGCTGAAAATTCATCACAGGTTGAGTTTGCTTGACAGGATGAGGATTATTATTGTCTTTACTTGGAGTATAACTTGATGATGCTCTGGGAGTATTTGTATATGTTCTACTTTGAGTATTATATGCATGTTGTCATGAAGGAGGATTTCTACTTTTATAATATTTTACTAGACTATCCCAAAAATGACCATTTAACTGTTGTGGTTCTTGGCATTCTTCTTCATTTTCATGTTGTTCTTCCTCTTCATGGTCTATAGTTTCTTGATTTGAAGGTGTTTCAAATAAAGTCAAAATTGCTTGAATAGTGTTAAAAATATCCTCATTGACTGCTATATTAGGAGGTGAACTTGGTTTATTATTAGCAGTAAGATTTTGTATGAATTGGTTCCTGAAATACCCTCTAGAAGAGGAATCTTCATAATTATATTTCTTCAATACTACCACTTCATTAGTCAATTACCAAATAACATTTTTTAGTTGTTCGACATCGAATGCCTTATCCTTATCTAAACTAGATCTTTCAACTTTCTTACGAGGAAAAATATCAATTTTTTTGCTTCTTTCAGGTTCATATGACATAGAGTCTTTCTCAACCTTAATAACCTTTTCAAAAGTTTCGACCAGTGTTGTCTCTCCAACTCATTTAACAAACATACCTAAGTATTTTGGTAAGGATGAGGTAAAATTTTCTATAATTATATCCTCCGGTGGTTGAGAAGCAACGAGAATTTTTTTCTTTAAAGTAAGGAATATCTTATTAAAATATTTGATTCTCTCTTTAGTTTCCATTTTAATTCGAGATAATTCAAGAGCTAAAGTAGAGGGTGTTTTGTCTTCCCCAAACTTTTCTAAGAAATATTTGTTGAAATCAATCCATTTCGTGATTGAACCTTGAACTAACGAGAAGTACCAAGATGAAGCTCTCCCTTCAAAAGTCAAAGGGAACAGAGTAGAGACTACATCTTCATGCTGAACGTTCATGGTTTGGATAGCTAAAATCAATTTATGTACATGTATCTTAGCTGGATCTTTGTTATCTGGATTAAACTTTGGAAGAAGTTTGTCTGGATGCTTTGGAAATGGATGTTGCACACTAGGTACAACAATAACAGTTGTTCTTATCCATGGAAGTAGTGGGCTTGTTGGATTAGGAGTGTTACCTCATCCTCCTGTAGGTACGTTCCCAGCCATAGGATCTTCTTCAGATTTTGAAGAACAATCTTGATTAAATGACCTTGGACTGTCAGGTGGTGATTTCGGAGGAGAGGGTGGTTCACCAAAACTGCCTACATAAGTCAAAATTTTAACATTATTTGTTCTAGTGGTTTCCCTGTGAAGGCTTCTAACTTGGTGACTAGGAGTCCTTGACTGTGAAATATCACCTTTCGCTGAATCTTGATTTATTGTAGTTGACTGAGTGTTATTTCATTGTTGTCTGGGTAAACCGTAATCTATTGGTGTCAAAATAAACTAATGAGCATAATCTCTAGTAAGAATGTGACGTGACTTGTCTAAGGTCTGAGTACTCTGTTCAGGAGTAAAAGGAGATGTATTACGATCTCGTTAGAGAATGCTCCTAACAGTGTCATGAATGGTGAACTGCTACTTTCAGGTTGTAATGGAGGATTTTGACTAGTTGAAGGTTTACCTTTAGTTCTATCAGCCATTAATCATTGTCATGCCCTCCTTCTAACGCCATTTATTGGCCTGATTTTATGACCTAGGCCAACAGAGGAAATCAAGCCCACATAGGTTGCTTAATACAACTCTCGGTATGTTTAAGTTAGCTTGATTTCGCAGGTTATGGTCTCCTGCTAGCAACTGAGTTTTATTCTCTTAAGGAGAATATTGTTTTTTAAACTCAGTAATATTTCCTGTAATAATCTAAAGTTAACCTAATTCCTAATGTCAGTTTCTAAGTATAAATTATCCTAACTTTGCTTTCTTAGGGAAAGTCTCTTGTTTTATTTTTTTTGTTTATATTTCTAACTTAAGAAAAAGTTTCAAATGTTAAATAACTAATCTGACTAAAATTTAACTAACAACTGCTAAAACCTAAACCTAAAAATATAAGCTAAAACTATGAATTAAAACTAAACTAATATCATATCTCGGCTGAGAGTGAATTAATTGATTATATTAACTATTAATTAACAATTAAAGATGACAAAGGGAAATAAACAATATAATTCCAGATAGAAAATTATCAGAATTATTATCATTCAAAATCACTCTGTTCAATCAAATTTACAAAAACAGAAAAATAAAATGAGAAACCATTTCATTTATTCTGTAATGTGACTGTCAAATAACAATTAATGTTCAACACTAGATGTCTGAATATAAATTTGAATCACTTATTAATCAAAACATCATATGAAAATATAGATGCAATCAATAACAAGTTATGAAATATAATACTACTTAATCAAGATAATCAACAAGCATTAAAATGAAATGCTTACAGCAGTATCTATATTGAACACTATCATTGTGTGATAAGAGTAATTCAAATAGCATTTATGAAAAAATAACCAAGTACGACTGCACAATTATTTTAAGATGAAATTAAGCTATTGAAATATATATTAAAGTTTCCAAAAAACTGAAAAACAAAGAGTGATATCAGTCTTTGAAATACTAGTCTGACAACATCCACGAAGAAAACTCCAGCATATCGATTGCAAACAGAAAATATATTAAATTTTGTTGGCTACTTTTCCCCATTCGCGCGACCCAGATTCTGTGCAACCCACCGATCCAACAACTACCCGAGATACTGGCCCAATAGAGCAAGCCCCATTGGAAACAACTGCGAAGTAGGCGCAGTCTCATGACTAGATATCTCATATATGGGTAACCGTCGAAACCATGTTTCTGTGCTTTTCGAGGGAGTATAGTCCCTTGGCTTGCGACCAAGGAGCTCAATGAAGGAAGAAGGATGGCTAGATAGAGGAGTCAGTTCTACGTGATCGAGCACAAACATATGTCATCGTGCATGACCTAACTTTCCTCTCCACCTCGCAGCTGGCGCAACTCGTGCAACGCAGTTGATTCACATCCAATCGGCTCTATGACTTAAGGTAGGGTTCATAACAGGACTCATACAGAATGATATACATAAATATTCAATTCAACAATGCATTTCGTTCATTTCTTTACCAATTGCAAGAAGTTAACAGAGACTCAAGCACATTCAACATTGTCCGGAAAGAAACTAGTAATCAATCACATATGCATTCATCACATCAACCATTCATTCAGACACATGAAATAACATGGAAACCCATTTGGGAAAAACCACCAAGGTGCTCTTCGTCTAGCATGAGAAAGGATATAGCACCTTGCAGTCTGCAGGATGCAGACTGATCTTGAGATATGTCTTTTAGTTTAGATTTATAGTTCGCATGCTCTTTTACTTATTTCTCCTAATCTACTTCTACTACCTACATATCTGCACACATCCTGGATCGACTTCCCTAGCATCTGCACCGCTCTAGCATAGCTCTCCCATTGTACTATTCTGACTGCTTCTTGCAGATTCCTGATTACCCTCCTCTTAGATATTTTCTATACAATTGTATACCAATCTCATCTATCCAACATATTCTGTAATTACAACTAACAAAAAGCAACCTTCTAACTATTAAATCTCTCCTATTTATATTATTTTACATGACCGCACCGAGTCAACTTCTTACAGGCAGTCTGTTAACTGTCACCATCAGCCGCTGCCCAGGATATAGCTATGGTGATCATGACTCAACAGGAAGCACTAACGGCCTTACTTACAGCATGCTTCCACTCATGTGTCATCTGCCGACTTAAGCCGACTTCCACACCCACGACTGCCCTGTCGCTTTATGGCCATTTGTTAGTTGCGCGCTTTCTGCACTTGCCTTTCCTACGTCGTGCACCTCTCTGATCTTCCTGCATGGGTCCTCTAGTACCTTCGTGCTCTTCCCTTGCCTCCATCACACACACGACATATCTTCTTTGGTTGGGCGTGCGAGTTTATTTCCTACGCTCCTTTCCCAGGCCAACAAATTTCAACAAGTAGTTTTCAAGTACTCCCATCCCCCAATTTAGAAATTGTTTGGGACTTAAATACATAAAAATAACAACTGTCTTCGAGTTATTTTAGGATTTATCTACAAAAATAGTAGAAAAAATTTCTTAACAGCTATTAAGATAACTCATGACCATCCCTATATTCTTTCTATTGATGATATGATTCAATTGACACCAAAAGAAGCACCTAGAAAATATAAGCCTCCAATCAAGAAAACAAAACGTGACCATCCAGAATGTATGCCAGCTATCAACGCAAAAATCGTTCTCCTCCAATAAAGCAACTTCAAATATGTATATCGATCAACAAAATCATTTCCATTCAATCCAACACATTCATAACATAAGTACACCTGTGACAATCAGTTACAGATATATTAATTCCTCATCAAAATAGTAATGATTAAAAATAACAGAAAAATAGAATGAAATAAATTTCATGCATACCTACAAAATATACAGTTTTGTAGGTGTTCTAATTAAAGTATTCTATTACCTTTCGAAAAGAGAAATATACCAACGTAATTGAAAACATAGTAAGTGTCAAGTTTTGTTTTGCGATTTAATTGCTCTTCTTGCCTCTAATAATTTAGCACTTAACTTTATATTTTCAATTTTATACTGCTCTTCACGCTTCAGAAACTTTCTGTTAGTAGAAATCAACGATCTCTTCACAACTTTCAACTTATCTTTCTTCACTTTTAAATCTTTCCATTAATTCACCCAGGCTAATAATTCACTTCTCAGGTTTTGTACTTCATCTTTCAAAACAATTGAATTTGACTTGGACTTTTCCAATTTCTTTTTCAATTGAACGATTTGTTGTTTTAATTTTATGGTCTTCACAATGTTTCTTAGCATCTACACTGATGAAGAATCATCAGTAAATGAAGATTCTCTTATGATCTCTGTATCATTTTGCACAATAGGTGACTGAATTCCATCAAAACCATCATTCGGAGATGCTACGAGATTATCAATTTTATCCTCATGCTCCTGTGATGATAAATCCATCAAACAATAATATTCTTCTTCACTCAGAATTTTGATTAATGAATATTCTTAGACTTGCAGAGTTGTTACTGGAGCAGAATATATCATACTCCTGGTAATTCTACGAGAACCTAATTTTGCAATAAGGATATTTGACAAGTCTGACTTGAACTTGGATTTCAATTTTTCTTTGTTTATCTTCTTCAACTTTTTTCTTTCATCTATAGGTATAGTATGAAGTTCTCCAAGTGAAACAATGACTCTATGGGTTTCAAAAATTAAAGGAATAGGTTCTACTGCAACTGTATGTTTTGTACTATTCCCTAGAGGTGCATCTAATCCAGGCGATTCAACACTCCTTGGCTCATAACGGACCCCAGACTTAAGGGGACCTTTACATTTTCTACGGTTTTTGGGGCGCAGAGTTGGCCAATACTAAGTTAACCCAAAATTATTTTCATCTAAAAATTCATCCCAGGATCGACCACAAAGATTTAATTGGTGCTGAAACAAAATTTTAAGGAGACCATGATGAAAAACTTCTTTCTACATCTCCTATAGTGTTCTGTACAGTATGTGCCATTCTTTTCAAACTTTAATGCAAAAAGAAGGGTAGATTGAATCTGCAACCCTTCAAAGCCATCAACAACCGTAAGTGGTAATAATGAACATGAGAATATCGGCCATCACATGAAACATACCTCATTAAAATGTCGAAGCAGGATCTCCACTTTGATATCAAAAACTTAATAGAAATGCCATTTTTGAGATCTGAACCCTCTGGTAATGGTAAAAGGAATGATTCACATTTTTTTTTACTGATCCTTTTTCCCTTAAACCAACGTTCACCAGTTTGGGGAAGCTTGGTAAATTTAGCAATCATATCTTCATTCAAAACTGATTGAAAATTCCAAACTTGAGCTACATCATTCTTTAAAGACATGGAAAATCACATGGTTATTTATACATGATGGCCATTAAATTTTTTTAAAAATGAACCCTATCCTATTTTTTCAAACAATGTAGTTGCTTCTGGGTCAGATTTTACCAATTCAGGACCTGATACCTCAAAATGATTAAGAGGTACCATCTTCATGCTACAATGACATTGGTTAGGGTTTGGAATAAAAGGTTCTATGAATATAGATGGTATTGGAGTCCATGTGAACGACATTGTGTGGAACATCAAATCAAGGCTCAGTTCATCTGTAATGAGAATTGAAACCCTAAATAAAATCCTATCAACCATAGTTTCAAATGATGAAAATAAGTTCCAAATTCATGTTATTTCCCAAATAGAAATGTAATCATCAGGATAACCATTAGGCAATAATCGACCTTTCTGCAATCATACTATAATTTGATTCAATGGTTTGTTTTTCTAATGAAATAGTACTAAGGTTAAAATCATAATAACTCAGATAATGAAATGATAACCTTGTACGTGTCTATTGATATTCAAAGATTGTAGGAATTAGTTTGAAATGACACGATTTGTTCATTAACTTACATGTGTCCAATTATGATATTTCATGTTTCATCACCAGGCTAGGATAGTGACCAAATGTCAATTCGAAAAATGGGATTTACATTATTCATTTGAAACCTATTTTTAAATTTTATTTATTTACAAAATGTGTACATTCAATTTTATATTATTTGAAATGTTTTTAAATGTTTAGGGTCATAATATTTCAGTATATAATAAAGATATATTATTAACCCTATTTTATGAATCTACAAACCAAAAATAAACCAAAATATCTTATCCAACATAAACTTTGAAAAATAAATAAAAAAGGAAAATGAGATTTGATCAAAGGATTAATTTAACAATCTGTAATTAAATATCTTGAACAATATATAATCAAATATTTAATGAGAATAAGAATTGATTATATATAAAATTAAAATATTAACAGCTCCTAAAATACTCAAATTTTGAAAATGCTTCCTAAACTTCCAGTATGATTATTAACTCTTCCTTAATTGAGAGTACCTTTAGAATCAAAGATTTTGAAGTCACTCTTCTATAATTTTGTAATGAATTATAGAAGAACACTGATCAGTTTTATTAAGCAAGTAAAGAATAAAATTGTGAGGGTTGTTGCTTGCCAACAAGCGGCTAAGGACCCATGTAATCCAATAGATGGATTCTTCTTTGTATGGATGTCAATGGCATGGTTGGATGCAGGTACAACAGAAGTATGGAAAAAATGAGCAAAAGAAACTGGGCATGGAAAAGCGAGAGGATGAAGAAACGAATGGTGATGGTGTAGTCACCATGAAGACACCTGAAAAAATTAATGGATCATTTTGCAAGTAAAAGGGCATATGGTTGTAAGACCTGGTAAGGCATGCATACCCCTAGTAATTCACTGGTAAAGTTGGGATATAGACCTCGGTGATAGGGGGTGTATGTGATATTCCTCGGTAAAAATTTGAGGGGAGTTGGTGTTTACTCCAAGTTAAATTTAAAGGGTGGATTTTTAGGGTTAACCACGACTCGAGAATGAGTCAAAGGTGGTATAGGTATAACACATGTTTTTGGGCCCATGGTATTTTGTGGTGAATGGTATTTTTCCATGGTATTGGTGGCCCATGGTATTGCATGTAAGGAATTATTTAGAAGGCTTGATGAGGCTCCATTGTAAAGTGTCCTGAAAGTGAGTGGTGGCTAGCTCACTTGGCCTAGCTTGACTACTTTAGATCAAGGGATATAATATATCTATTATGGTGGTTTTTCCTAGTTTTGGGTTTTCCACGTAAATATTGTGTGTCTATCTTAAATGTGTTGCTATGTGGATTTGTGTTCTCTCATTTTAATGATATGTATGCTCATTTAAATCCTAAAAAGTGGTATCATAGCCATGGTTTGGCATATAGTTATGTCCGTTGTGTTGTATTTGGTTTTTTGAATTAATTTTCGGGTGCATGTTTGGTGGTACCCGACACCCTGAAAATATTTTTTGGGTTCCTAGATAGAATGCATTTTCATGAGTCCTAGAAGCATAAGGTATCCCTCTTATGCTCAGAGAAGGGATGTTGCATCAAGTGTGGAATAAACCACTATATAGGTATGATGGTGACAAGTGTACTCGTAGCCTAGCTTGATGTGGATCAAAGAGGTTGAGTCTTCAATTGTGGGAAGAATGTGAGATGGTTTAATATTAGTTGTGGAACCAAGATTGATGAACCATGTATGTGAAGAGAATTCTTAGAGAACTGGCAGTTGCATAAGGACCCATATAATCTTGTAGATGGATTCTTTTTATATGGATGCCAATGACAAGGTTGTATCCTAGTACAAAATCAACATGTCAGAAAATGAGCAAGAAAGGGAGCATGGAAAAGTGAGAGGATGAAGCAATGGATGGTGTTGGTGTAGTTGAGTCAAGGGTGGTTTAGATCTAGCACATATTTTGGGGGCCACGGTATTTGGTGGCCAATGGTATCTTTTCATGGTATTTGGTGGCCATGGTATTCTCTCGTGGTATTGCATGTAAGGAAGTATTTATAATTCTTGAGGAGGCTCCATTGTAAAGTGGTTTGGAGGTGAGTGGTGGCTAGCTCGCTTGGCTCAACTTGGTCAGTTTAGGTCAAGGGAGATAATAGATTTATTATGGTGTTTTTTCTCAGTTTTGGGTTTTCCACGTAAATATGGTGTGTCTATATTTAATGATTACTTGTGCTTATTATTTTCTGCATATTGTTAATATTTATGCTCATTTAAATCCTAAGAACTGACATTAGAGCCATGGCTGGAATATAGTTGTGTTCGTGTGTTGTACCTGAATTTTTGAATTAATTGTGGGGTGCATGTTCGGTGGTACCCAACACCCTAGATGTATTTTTGGGTTCCTTGTTAGAATGTAATTTCCTCATGTGCTAGAAGCATAAGGTATTCCTCTTATGCATAGAGAAAGAATGTTTCATCAAGTGTGAAATGAACAACTAGGTAGGCACGAGGGTAGTAGTTGTACTTGTAACTTAGCTTGGTGTGGATAGAAGAGGTTGAGTCTTCAATTATGGGAGGAATGTGAGATGGTTTACCTCAGTTGTGGGAGCAACATTAATGAACCATGTATGTGAAGAGAATTCCTATAGAGCTGGTGGTTACAACGGTGAAGAACCCATGTAATCTGGTAGACAGATTCTTCTTTATATGGACGTCAATGACAAGGTTGGATGCAGGTATAGTAGAAGCATGGAAAAAATGAGCAAAATAAAGTGAGCATGGAAACACAAGAGGATGAAGCAACGGATGGTGATCTTGTAGTCGCAATGAAGACACATGAAAAAAATTAATGGAGCAGTTTGCATGTAAAAGGGAATATGGATGTAATACCTGGTAAGGCATGCATACCCCTTGTAATTCACTGGTAAAGTCATGAGATAGAACTAGGTGATAGGGGGTGTATGTGATATTCCTTTGTAAAGCTTTGATGGGGGTTGGTGTTTACTCGAAGTCAAGTTTAAAGGGGTATTGTTAGGGTTAACCTTGACTGGAGAATGAGTCAAAGGTGGTTTAGGTCTAACACATGTTTTTGGGCCCATGGTATTTGGTGTCCAATGGTATTTTTCCATGGTGTTGTTTCCAATGGTATTTTGGTTTCCCATGGTATTGACCCATGGTATTGCATGTAAGGAAGTATTTATAATACTTGAGGAGAATCCATTGTAAAATGGTATGGACGTGAGTGGTGGCTAGCTCACTTGACCTGTCTTGGCTACTTTAAATCAAGGGAGATAATAGATCTATTATGGTGTTTTTTCCTGGTTTTGGGTTTTCCACATAAATATTGTGTATCTATCTTAAATGTGTTGCTATGCAGATTTCTCTTCTTGCATTATTTATTTTATGTATGCTTTCTTAAAAACTATGATCCATTACATATATTAGACTCTCTATTATATGCAAATATTACAACTTTATTTTTATTTTTTTTAAACTCATTTTTTAAATAAAATGTATTAAAAATCTCTTTTAAATGATCTTAAAATTATCTATCATTTCCACTTAAACAAAGTTTAACGTGTTATTAATTTGTTGATTTATTTACTTAGATTATTTTTATAATTTTTTTAATATTAAATTATTAATATTAATTCATCCATTTCAACTTCCCATATATAACCAAACTAAAATATTTTAATATTATTTCCTAAAAGAGGTTCATATAAAATATGACTACTTTTTATAAGTTAGTTTATATCCTTCAATGTGTTAGTTTATATCCTTCTATTCACATTGACTAAACATTACATTGAGTTCAAAACGAATTGCTTCTCAAGAAACTAGACTTGTCCTTCTATGATCATACCATATGTTCAAAAAGTCTGTAGTCTATCTTGAGACGAAACCATATAATTATAAAACAGAGTTTGGAATGTCAAAAAATTAAGAAAAACAAGGAAGGATTGTTTAATTTTGAGTATATCAAATACTTCGATGTATAATTAGCAAGATAATCCATAAGTAAAACAATATATTATAGAGCCTAGGACTTAAATGAAAAATATAAGGAGTATCTTATTCTTCCTTGGTTGTAGTAGACTGAGGCTCTTGAACTTTGGGAGTTATCTTAAAGACCATTCTAGTGGTTGGTTTGGCCAACATGTTGGGTTTTTCTTCAAAACAGGTCATGGCTCTGATCACTGTAATAAATTTGTGATTCAAATTATTCATTTGTGATTTCATCTTGTTCATTTGAAGGAGAATTTCCTTATTTTCCTTTTGACCATCCAACATGGATTTTGCACTTAGATTTTTAATGTTCCAATACGGTAAAATTGTTTTTACATATTTGGTTTCACGAGTACACAAGGTATTACATCTTTGATTCAAGTGTGCATTTATTTGTATTTTGTTGTTGTTTCTAGAGTGTCTTCCTCCAATGTCACCCAATCTTCATCCTGTTTGATTTCCTTATGTTTTCTAGAATGCAACTATTTTAATGTACTTAAGCTTATTTGACTTCCTCTTGGATGCGGGGCATGTGTTGGTATCCCTTCTTTTGCTTTCTAGTCTCCTAATGAGAACATACCAGCTCTCCGGATAGCATGAGAAGGTTCTACTTGATTGTTGGGTCTCGGTTTACCTTTGGATAAAAAATATGTTGTTTCTTGCTATCAGTGAAGGAATTCTTGGTCTCTCTAGCTTTCCAAACTTTCTAAGGTTTGTCCCAAGTGATCTAATGTCTCTATAGTGTAATGTCCCTTGCGAATGATTATTCCAGGGAATTGTTATCCTATTTGATTCATGTAGGCTATAGTCGACAAAAGAGGGAATTAATTAATTAATTAATGTCATTTGGGTGAAAAACAACATTAAAAGTGGCATTGGGTAATTAATTAGAAGGACTTTATAAAAGTCATTTTTATTTAATAAAGGTGGAAAAGGGTAGAAGTTGCCAAAAAGGGTAAAACAAGAATAAAAGGGAAAATCAACCCCTTATGTCATTCATTCATGACATTTCATTTTCAAAAAAGGGATATGGAGAGTTGTTGTGACTTTTGGATCTTGGGAAGAAAACCCTAAGAGAAGAAATTGGTTTTGGTAGTGAAACTATCCACCATAGTTGATTGCGAGACAAAAGGTCATTCATATCTTTTCATTGTGTTTCATGTTGTAGAAGAGGAAACAATGTACTAGAAAATTTGTGATGATTTGTGGAGTTTTCAGTCATTTCTTGAGGGTGCACTTATCTAGGAAGGAATTGGGGCATTTTTCATTTTCATGTACACCACTTCCATTTACAACTAAGATTAGAGGGTTAGTTCTCATCACTTGTTGAATATTTTGTCAAGAAAGGAAGGGCACTCTATATGGGGAAAGCGTGAGGGTTTTGTGAGGCCATGAAATACATTTGTGAGGGGAGTCCCACTACTTAGATGATGCAATCATTGGCAAAGGGTCAAGAAAGAACTCAAGATCAGTCCCACATTGTTGACTGCTATTTTTTATGGGATTTGGGGGGTGTCTACACTACTAGATGTTACCACCTTCACTTCTCAGCTAAAAGGAGTTACCTAAAATGATTTGGACATCAAGGAGAATAATGTTTCAGTAAAGGGGATATGTAAACCATTTTTGTCGGCTACATGTTAGAAAAAATACAAAATATCATATCTATATGCTCATTTTCTACTATTGTTACAAATGTATAATGAGTTTGTTACAGTAAAGTGTATATCCTTTTATCCTTATGATTGGTTGCAATAAAGGTCATATTTATGTGCAAAAATGTTAATGAAAGGAATATGAAGCAAGTCATCAAAGTAACCACAAAAACAAACAAAAGAAAAACTCATCCATTCCAAGAGGGATATCTCTGTGGTATTGGAGTACTTTTTCCAAATTATTTGATGAAAGTTTTGGACCAATTGGGCCTTGATATAAGAAATGATAAAGAAAAAATCAATCCTTATCTAGTTGAGGATATTATAGTGGTATCAAATCTAGTGATTCTATCATCCTGTGAGTTATTTGTCTTTTTATGAGTCTAGAGGACGATATTTATATCGCTTACATGAGAACAAGACAAAGGGGAGTTGAAGACATAGTTCAAGTAGAATTAGAAGAAGAGGATCAAACAGAAGAAAAATAAGAAGATGAATACATGGGGAATAGGAATGATCCATCTAATGGGAGTATTATGAACATTTTAAATGATCTAGAAAGGGTGTTGCAATAGTTGGTTCAGCTTCTGAATCAACTTATCACCAATACTCGGGCCAACTAAAACAGTAATGGAAACAATGGGAACCATGCAGAAGGGAGAATCTAATGTCCCAAGTCTGGTGTACAGACATGAACACTCTTCAATTCTATAAATTATATTAAAATTTCTGAACTTGAATTAATTTGCACAATGACTTCTCAGATTGGGAAAATAAGGGGTTTCTTCTGGGAAATTTGTAGGCAAAAGGAGTGAGAAGTGGAAAGAAAACAAAGATATATCAGACATGGAATTTTCTCTCCCCTAACACATTTATATATGGTTCCATTTATGGTTCAAAGTACGCACTGCGGAAACCTACTACCACACTTCTGGGCGGCCAAACCGTGAAACTAAGGAGAGTAGTTCAGTATGTTTCAACCAGGGGATTCTGGAAACTTGAAGAGGTTTTTTCCAGAATTAATATAATTTAAATAAATTATTTATACATTTTAATGATGTTCTGGAAATTTCTAAGAAGTTTTGGGTGAATTTGGGGATTTTTGGCATTTTTGGTCAAGAGAAACCCTGCGCTGAGGAGGATCCAAAAAGGTTGTATAACCCCCCAAAAAATGTTTATGGATATGGGGATGGGAATTTAGGAATTTTACTGACCCACAGGAACTGACAGATCTTAGTTTGAGTTTACCAAACTTGTTTTACATCAGTTTTGGTAAAACTAGTTATTAAAAGCTAGTAATCTAGCTAGGGTCTTAAAAAAACAATTAAATCAACTCAAATTCATTTCTGTAAAATATGAGGTTTGTGATAGAGATAAATATAATATATCTGAAGATGAATACTCCCTTAAATCACTTCCCCATCATATAATATTTATTACATCACTCAAATTTACTCAATTCCCCCATACATTGATAAAATAGGCCCATTTGATGAAACTGAGCCAATATTCTTTAGGGGAAAATATATATCGAACTGATAAATGTAATGTTAAGAAAATTATGACACTACAGAACATAAATTACATTATTGATTAACCATTACAAATATTCTTCCAAAATTAAGGGGCAGGAGGCCCGTATCATGGCTAGCAAGGGACTGTGAGCATAGGTGAAGCATGGGATTCACTAGAGCTCAAACTGAAATTGATGGAGGATGAAAATGGCTCTGTTTATCCTCCAATGTCTGCAAGCTAGCGCTCCATACCTGCAATGGAAGAGAAGGGGATGGAAGGAGAGGGAAATGGAAGGTTGGGGCTCATCTCCCAGTAGTTTGAGGCACAACACTCAGAAGTAATGCTCACATAAGAATTCAGCAATCAAATCATCAACCAAACTGAAGCAATGGGTTTGAATTTATCTTTTATATAATTATGGATTACCTGCTTATTAATTTGAGTCCAATTGTGACCTGTGAGAGCAAGTCAACCCCATGGTTGACCTAACCCTAGCCACAAAAGTGCCCCCTTTGGGAAATTAGGCAAGTAGGACCATGTGGAATTATTTCCAACTCCAAACCATCCTTCACAATTATAAACTGCACCCTTCCTTAGTCAAAATTTGCCTCTTCTGAGTTATGACAGCTTTATGCTTTTCCTGGGTCATAAGGAAACTCTTTCTTTCCTTAAAAAACTTTCCTGCTTTTCTCTTACAGCTTTTTTGAGCTCCATAAGAGGAAACTACACCCTCCCCTTTGAAATACTTTCCTGATTTTACCTCTTTTTGCTTTTTCTGCTTTTAGGAAACTTCCCTTTATTCTCATGCTTGCTTTTGTCATGGACTTTCTTATTTTTGCCATGGAAAGTTGACTAGCTTTCCCCAATGCACCCTCCTGACATGACAACCTTAATTCCACATCATTATTGTGCATAATAAATAAAATTGCTGAAATAAAATTAAATACATGCCTTAGAACAATTATTAGTAAAAATTTATCCTAGGAGGAATAATTAATAACAACTTGAGCCCCTAGGAACTTAGCATGGTCAACACTTTTAATGGTCAATTTGAGGGGACATGACAGAGAAACACACATATTGCCACCTCAAACAACACCCAGGTAACCAGTAAAGTGACCCCTAGACATCTCTTACCTTTTTTCTTGGATGAGTAGAAAACATGAAATCATGGGCATCTAGGACAAGGTGATAGTTAAATATTATTTGAAAGAGTATCAAACTCTTGGTGTAGAGTTTCATGCAACTATTTCATTATAGGATTATGTACCCTCAAGTATAGGAATATACCAAGATAATTCAATAGGGGTCAACATAATTTTGATCTTCACTGGAAGGTTGGGAAGTTGACTATCTCCTCCTTTCATGGTTCTAACAAATGCATGACTAGAGCCCGGGTTTAGAAATTGGACACATCTTTCCAAATCAACCGCATGAAGGAGACAAAATCAATCAAATATGCTACACTGTATTTTAAGGGAGAGGCTAATGAGTGGTGGTACCATGGGATAGTCACAATGTGGTATTTTGGCATTACCTCATACCTAGAATTCACATAGAGAAATATCGACAAATTTAACAAGAAGCACTTAGAGTTGCATTTTAGGGAGTTGGCACAACTCAAGCACATAGGTACAACAAATGCTTATAGTTCGAAGTTTCATAGGATTGTAGTCATGGTGATAAATGTGTTAGACCATCGGTTGGTTATGTTGTTCATTGATGGATTAGATGATCCACTACATGGTTGGGTTAAGTATTTTAAACCAGAGACTTTACATGATTCCATCATCAAAGCACGAGACATGGAGGATGCAGTACCCAAGAATAAACTCATTCCAAAATTTTCATTCCTCATAAAAACAAAGACAATACTCCCTACAAGAAGGAGAGGAATAGGAAAAAAAAGTTGGATGATGAGACACTGAATGAACTAAAAAGGAAGAAGCTATGTTTTAGTTGTAAAGAGCCTTTGGAACCAAGTCATAGGTGCATGGGTAATGGTAAAATTCATTACACAGAGGTTCTCTTGGACAATGATGAGGAAGATGAGGTAGGATAGGCTCAGGATTGTGAGCGCAACAGTGAGGATGTCAAGCATCCACATGCATAGACTTGGGATGGGACTATTGTTGCTCTATCAAGTGTTCAAATATTTCACACTTTCAGGGTCATGGGAGTAGTATAAAACACCGTGTCATGATTTTGATCAACGGTGGGGAACCCACAAGTTTATAGATGTGGCTTTCTTGACCAAGAGAGGTAATCCTACCAAGGAATTTGAGGTTTCTAGTGTGCTGGTAGCTGGTTGGTGCACTATGGTATGCACATTAAAGTTTCCATGGTTGGATTACAATGGGAATCTACATTATGACCGATGATTTCTATGCAGTTTAGTTGGCATATACTAATGTAGTTTTGGGTGTTCAGTGGATTAAATGATTTGGGAAAAATCTTGTAGAACTATCAAACATTGGAGATGGGATTTATTGCATCGAACAACAATAGGATAGTTTTGAGGGGCATGGATAATGGTGCTCTAAGGATTGTTTCATCTAAGCAGATGGAGGCCTTGTTCAATCATTACGATATAAAATACACAACTGGGTGTTTGATTATGACTCAGAGATTCTCAAACAACAACAAGTTGTATCATGTAGACATTTAGTCATTATTGAGAAAACACAATCAGGTTTTTGGAAAGATTCCTCCAAGGAGACCTCCTAACAAGGGATTTGAGCATGCCATTGAGTTAGAAGAAGGGGACAATCCCAATCCCATGATCACTACTCTATAAAAACACCCAAATAATCACAAAGACAAGACAAAGAATGAAATAAAGGAGTTTTTAGTGATGGGGAATATTAGATCCAATTACAATCCATTTACTTTTTATGTTTCCTTGGTTTAGAAGAAGTATGGAACCATGCAAATGTGTATTTATTTTTAGGTCCTAAATAAGAAACCGATAAAAAATAGGTATCCCATTCCTAGGATCGATGAGATACTGGACGAGTTGCATGGAGCAATATACTTTTCAAAGATTGTTCTTTAATCGGGATATCATTAGATCAGGGTCAAAGAGAAAGATATTCACAAGACTGCTTTGAGGTGTCATTATGGGCACTATGAATTTTTGGCCATGCAATTTGGATTGACCAATGCACCTACCACTTTCCAGTATTGCATGAACCACATATTTAACAAGTAGTTGAGGAAGTTTTTGTGGGTATTCTTTGATGACATTCTTATATATACAACAGGACATGGGATGAACACTAGAGACATTTGGATGAGGTTTCAGGAAACATGTAGGAGAAATCATTGTATGCCAAGGCTTCAAAGTGTGAATTTGGCATGACAAAGATCCTATATTTGGGCCATGTGATCAATGCACAAGGTGTGCAGGTATAGACCCGGGAGAAGATCCAAGCTATATTGGACTGGCCACTATCTCGAAACCTTACAAAGTTGTATGGATTTTATGGGATGTGTAGTTAATACATGTTCTTTGTTAAGGGATTCTCATACTTGGGTACATTCTTAACAGATCTACCAATGAAATGGGAATTTAGGTGGACAAAAGAAGCTTAGTAGGAATTTGACAAGACCGAAGAGGTGATGAGCTCTTGTTCGGTTTTAGCACAACCTGATTTCACTCAACCTTTTGTACTTGAGTGTGATGCTTCAAGTGAGGTTATATGATTTGTTTTGGTGTAGAACATACATGATATAGCATTTGAGAGCCAGAATCTCAAGGATATAGAGAGTCTCTTCTCCATCAATGACAAGGAGATGCTTTCCATCATGCATTCTTTGGAAAAGTTGATAAAATATTTGGTAGGTGGCATATTTGTGGTGAGGACTGACAATAACAACTTGCGGTACTTCCTGGAACAAAAGGAATTAAACAAGAGGTATCAGAAATGGGTACACAATACAAACTTATTATTTTTACATATAGCATGTGAAGGGAAATAAAAAAATAGTTTTTGATACCCTCTCTACAAAACCAACATCATGCTTGATTATGGAGGTCTCAACTACTTGGAAGGCTCAATTTATGGTGGAGTATTCCAAAAACAAGTTTGCTTGTGATTTTATGGATGGTCACATTCAGGATGACAAGTACACGGTGGTGGATAACATTATCTTCAAGACAAGATATATTTAGTGTCAAAATTCAAACTTAAAGGGAATATCATGAGGGCCACTCATGATACACCATTGGTAGGGCATCCTGGAATTTTCAAAACTTACAGGAAAAATCAGAGAGAGGTTCTCATGGAAGGACCTCAAAGATGATGTATTGCGACATGTGTAGGAGTGTATTAATTTTTAGTAGAACAAGTCAGAGCATAATCACCCCATGGGGTTATTGTTTCCTTCAACCATTCTGGAGCAGAAGTGGGAAAGTGTGTTGATAGACTTCATCATGGGTCTACCAAAGGTGCAGTGTCAATATTGCATATATGTAGTGGTTAACTAGTTGACCAAGTTCACACACATCTTCTCCATTTCCTCAGAGTATTTGGTAGTGCAGATGTCATATATTTTTTTAGAGAGGTGTTCAGACTCCATGGGGTTGTTGAAGTTCATTGTTAGTGACAAGGAAAACAAGTTTCTTAGTGCATTTTTGCAATATTTGTTTGGATTGATAGGTACATAGTTGACTCCCAACACTATTTATCACCCCTATATGGATGGCTAGACATAGATTGAAAACAAATGGGTTGAGGGGTATCTGTGCAAGTATGTATCAAGGAAGCATAGAGAATGGGTTAAATGGTTGCACCTGAGAGAACATTGCTACAACACCACCTACCATATGTCCATTGGTATGACCCCATTCTTAGCATTGTATGGATATGATGCTCCTTCCACTAGAATTTTTAACACAAAACGACGACATAGATGTATGATTTTTTACATATTATTGTCGGCAATTTGACAATCCTTTTTTTTTTTAATTTCAGTTGAATTTTAGTGGATTTTTGACAGTGAAATAAAATAGTTGGAATTTCAACATCCACCTATCGAAACTCTGATGACAATTTCACTACATAGATGTCAAAAATCCGACAAAGTTTCCTTCATATAGGTTGAATAACCGACAAATTGAAGTCATCGGTAGTGTAGCAACTTTGTTGGATTTAATGGATATCCGACGATAAATGTAACTACATAGATGTTGGAAATCCGACAAAGTCTCCTTCATAGAGGTCGGATAATCGACGAATTGAAGTCGTTGGTAGTATAGCAACTTTGTCATATTTAATGGATATACAATGACAAATTTCACTACATAGATGTTGGAAATTCGATGAAGTTTCCTTTATAGAGGTCGGATAACCAACAAATTGAAGTCGTTGGTAGTGTAGCAACTTTGTTGGATTTAATTGATATCTGATGACAAATTTTACTACATAGATGTCAGAAATCAGATGGAACTGTGTAAATTTATAATAAAAAAATCCCTTTATATCCCTAACAAGAAATTGGGAAGCTTGGAGTAGGTTTGGGGCTCAAATTTGAAGGTAGAACCATTAATAAAGATAACTCAATGAATACATACTTCTAAGAGAGGAAAACTTCAAAAAAATCTAAAAACAATGAAACAATATTTGATGAAGAAAAACTCTATAGATATAATTCAAAGGAGGAAAACTTTAGCGACAACAAACTCAAGGGCCAAGCCTTAAAAGGAACATTAATTCCAAAAATTATTCCCACATTAAGTTGCCACCTATCACCAAGGATGAATAATAGGAACATTAATACCAAAATCAATTAAATAAAAATTCTCGTTTACATTAGGACCAAATTTATAAGAAAATATTCTAAGAGTGGGCCATAATTACCTATCATTAGAGACATTAAATTTCAAAAATTGCAACTCCTTGCAAAAGGATGAAAAAGTTCCAGTAAGTTTCTGGTTATTAGAGGACAAATCCCATGATTTCATAAACTACTCTCCAAACTATTTTTTTTATTTTACTTTTCATAAATGCTACGTGCTAGTTAAAGCTTTTGTCCTCTTGAAAATTGTATTTTTCCAAGCTAAGTAAAGAACCATGTCCTTAAGATGTTCTTTTATGGTCATGTATTTCTTTTGATTAACCAACTAAAATCTATTCTTTAGTATTCATCATTTCGAGAGCATTTATTTGATCTTGGAAACATATTTCATTTGCAAAAGAATAAATGCTTAAATTCCACCCATCACCTTGAAGTCCAGATTATAGGGTATAAGACAGGGTTGTTTGGCACTAATTCATTTATGTTTGATGACATGATTTGTATGTCGATATACATATCCATCAATGTAGTAATATCATTTGTTCTATAATCATATTTATGCAAGTATGTTATTCAAGACATTTGATGTTTCAAAACCAATGGAAAATAACTTGATTAATATTCAGTTGCTTATCACATAAATTTTTTTAAAATGTAGTATAACATGGATCTCAGAAAATCATGTAGTAAGAACCTTCATTAATATTCAATAAAAGAAAGATAGTTTACTCAATTCTGCATTGTATCTACAGGTGACCACCACAAAAGCCAAAACGACATACCAAATATCCTTGAAATTCATTCTGAAAATAAATAGCATCCTTCTCCTCTTTCAAAGGCCCATATTTATTAAAAATTCCTACATGTGTCAAACAATAACTTAGGTATTGACATATTTTGTAGTCAAATATTTAGTATCAACATCAAGCATATGAAAAGTAGTACTCTTATTTCATATGTTTTCCAAACCTCCAATGTTTTTATCTTGATAGCAATTCTTCCTTTGCCAAACCTTGGATCTTTCAACATGTACTTTTTCTTATTGCAACAAAGAAATCAATTAATGAGTCAATTAAAGAAAAAGATGGCACTAGTATAGAGAAAATCAATTTAGAAAATAAAAATGTCATAAACCATAATTAATTTAGGGACCTTACAATATAGAAGAATATCCTGAAAAAATTATTATTGTAATTTTTTAGTAAATACATTGACCACCTGTTATCATTCCAAATGGCACTTCTTCGTCCGAGTGCCGACAATATTCATGTTGGTACACAAAAGGACAAATTAGGATTGAAGTTGCCAAAACACTATATATGGGCATGACCTAGGATGCATTACCCTCAAACTAGCTTTACATATATTTTTTCTAAGTGTTGAGTTGCATGCACGACTATCTACATTGCAACTCACGTACCGTACGTGAGTATTTGCATTGCAACCCGCATACACTTGCATACGCGGGTTTCCTTCAAGCAAATCACATGTCATACACGGGTTTCCTATATTAATAGTCGCGTACACCTTGTTTTGACTTTACAAAATATAAAACGCGATTAGATGAGATTAGTTGGACCTTAATCCATAACTATGTACGTGGGTTTCCTTCGAGTAACTCACGTGTCATACGCGGGTTTCCTGTATTAATAGTCGCGTACACCTTGTTTTGACTTTAAAAAATATAAAACACGATTAGATGAGATTAGTTGGGCCCTAATCCATAACTATCCCAACTATCTCAACCATCCCAACCTTCGAAACTACTCTATTTACCAAAGTATAAATAGAGGCCTTGGGGTGGGGACTAATCAATCAATTTTGGAGAGCAAAGTTATGCTGGTGGTATATCTTTAGAATCTTGGAGCAGTAGAACTCATAGTCCTTTGGTTGCAAAGTAGTCCTTATCTCAGAAGCTGGGTTGCACTCTTATCTCATTCATCGATTGTTAATAAAGAGAATTCTTCTTCCAATCTTGTATTGAGTCTATTTCATGTATTTTGGTGAATGAATATATTTTCTCATATGTTTGGTATAATGTTCATTTAACCTATGATATATATATGCATGGGATATTACTTGAAGGATTTATTCTTTGTGGGTGAAGAGGTGCATCCTTGGAAGCTTTAGAGAGAAGAAGAGCAGGAGAAGATCAAGCTTGGATCAACCATCGGTAATCAGGTAAGTCAAGACTTTCTTCCTATTCCCTTTCAATTCTCTGGTAAAGCTGATTGTCTGCAAGTTAGTAGTAAGTTGGTAACCCTAGAACCTAGGTTAAAAGGGTGCTTTATCCTGAACAACAGAACTAGCGACTCTACTGGGGAGTCCAGCCTGCTGTGGGTTAGTCCTGTAGATACTTTCCCTGTCTTTACTTTGATTCTCTGTGTGGTTGTCTATCTTGCCTTTGATTTGCAGTAGTGTGTCCAGAGACCTTTTTATTTTTTTTCTTTTATGATTTTTTTTTTGCGTATGCGTGTTGCTGTGCTACAAAGTCACGTATAGAACTTGTATACGTGGGTTTCTCTATAAGACAGTCAGGTACAGTACGCGGGTTTCCCTATAAGACAGTCGCGTACATCCTGTAGTAGCACAAAAATTTAGGGAGGGTTGCTTGTCCCTATCTTGTTGGATTTTGGTCTGCTTGAAGGTCTTCTGTTGCTGGCATCTTCCTGTAAGTTTGAAAGTCCTGTACACCATGCTTTGTGCTTTTTGTTAAGCCTTTGAGTTTTATTGTTTGAATCTTCTTTCACTTAGCCATTTGAGGTAGGTTCTCATGTTTGGGTGATAGGTTCAGTGCCGTGTATCTGAGTCAGTGATCAGGATTTTGGATACCTTGTACTTTGTACTGCTTTCGAGTAGTATCAGATTGTCACTTGTCCTTTAGTGTTTTCAGTGGATTTTATTCATTATTCTTCCCAAGTTAGGTGTTTACCAAGTCTCCTCAAGTGGTTGAATTTGGTTCTTGCGAGTCCGCTATACTTCATATTGCTTTCTTTATGGTATGATTATTCAAACATACTAAAAAAAAAATGCATTTAGGTGCATGGTAATTTTTGAAGAATTTGAAAAGTGAAGAAAAAACATTTGATACTTTTGCATTTAATTGCATATAGTAGTTTTATTTTCAGTATTTTCGAATAAAAATTACAAAAATTACAAAAACAAGTCTTAGTCTTCTCATACCTAGTTGTAATCTCATTAGCTCATATTTACAAAAAAGAAAAGAAGCTTGATTTAAGCAGTTTTAATTTGTTTTGGAATTCATTTTATACACCTTTTTTTTACTTTTCTTATCGAGTCTATAATATCACAGTCATTCACTCCACTTACCCTCTGACTAAGAACAACCCTTAAAATGAACAATATAATTTAAAATTTATTAGTAACTTTTGTTTTATAGGGTCATACACCTACTAGCTTAGGCTAGACTTGTGGGATGGGAAGTGTAAACTCTCCACAAGTGTTTAAATTTAGACGTAGTTGGCCAATCGATAGGTAAATCCTTATCTGTGTTGGCAGTATCTGGGAAGCTCCTCTCAAACATGAGTTAAGCACGAGGCCGCATGGAGGCTTGGACTGAAGAGATAACCCTCTGATTCCTTGTCAAAATGTAGACCATGGTTTTTCCGCATCTAGGGATTCTGTCCTAGACAGAGTTTTGAGATTTTCTACCCTGCCTATGCGTACGAACCAGGCTTATGACTGTCCCCCCAGACTATTGATATAGTTAAGGTATTCTTTAGTCTCTTTGACATCTAGGGTTTATACACAAGTAAACCGGAAGGCTATTTCTGGTCTACCTTGGACGGGCTTGGAAGGTAACCCTTGTTGAAAGTGTAGGAGGGCGGTGGGTGATTCCTCCACTTGTGCCTAAGAACCTCTTCAAGGACGCCAAGAAACTGTATCTCAGCTTTCTTCGGGAAAGCATATCTTATACCCCTTGTGATTGTTGAGACTTTAGGAAATTTTGTAGTGATTTCTCTGTGGTTTGTCTATGTTTAGATGACCTTAGGGTGTGAAGATTCATATTTACAATCATGGAGGAACAATCTCTCAAAAGGTCACGAAGGTTGCAAAAACCTTCCTTCGCTTATTACATTGGAACCTCCACCTTCACCTCAAAGGCAGAGATTAGACACGGGCAGTTCTTTCGAACCGATAGGAGTTAGTGAAGTTCTGGGTGAACCAGAACTTAGGAAAAACCATTTTGATTTAACTACAATAGATATAGAAGACTTGCAGGATGACAAGTTTGCAAGGAACTTTAATTTACCTCTAACTGACCTAAACGATCCTGTGATCGTCCAGGTTCGTCCTTTCAATTCACCCGTGATTCGTGTCCCTCTGGGCAGACTAATTTCTACTGCAAGAGAAAGTTCTTCTACATCCACCTTAGCTGCTCCGGCTGAAGGAATGCCACCTCCCTCGGTTGGTGCCCCTAGAACAAGTATAGCTACTACACCTTTAACTCCAGCTAGCTGGGTGGTTCAACCACCGAATTCCACAAATTTAGCAAGCACTTCTGGTGGAGTGGTCACTAGGATACCTAGTGTACCTTCTACTTCCACTTCCTTCGCACATAATGCTCAGAGTGGTCCTATAGGATCCTCGTCATTTGTTCAGGGTTTTCCTTAGAATGGGGGGCACATTCCCCCATCCACTCCATATGTAGGTCCAACACCCATGTATGTAGGGGTGCAGTTTGAAAACCCTAATCCTTATGGTCAAGGTTTTCAAACTTTGGTTTTAGCTCCTTTCGCAAGCTCTCCTTTCTCGCTTTTTAACAGAAAAATACTTGCTGCAGTGTTCCAAACTCCAGTTTCAACTGGGGAAGCTCAAACCTCATACACTGCACTGCACGTGAACAATCCACTGGCTTATGGGTGGAATCCTTTCTATAGCATCCCAACCACTTCGTAACCGGAAGCATGGGGAAACCTTGCCTTCACATATGGGAACATGGGGGTAGGTCCCTCTAATCCCCAAGCTGGTACGTTTCATGCCCGGTTAGACCCAAGCTCCCTTTCCTAGAAACTTTAAACTTGCCAGAATTGTCAAAGATAATGAATAACCTGGTGATACATAACTCCTCTTGGCCACCCATTCCTACCAAGCTGCCCTTGTATATCCCAAAATTCAAAGGAAAAGTTGGTGATGACCTAGGATCTCAAGTCACCACTTTCCACTTATGGTGCTCTTCCAACTCACTGAACGACGACACAGTCCAGTTGAGATTGTTCCAAATAACTCTGACTAGTACCGCAGCAAAATGGTACATTGAATTTCCCTTTGCTGCGTTTGATATTTTTTGGGGCTTGGCTAATGTATTCCTTAGTCACTTCCAACTTCTTGTCTGATATGATTTTGGGACATAATTGTTGTCTACCTTTCGGCAGGACAAGGCCACTCATATTTTGGATCACATCCAAGAGTGGAGAAGACGGAAGAGCCTTATTAAGGCCACTATTCCTCCTGAGTTTTTACTAGAATGGTTCCTTAAATCCCTATTGCCATATATATCTATGGATGTATCTACTTCGGGAGTGACCAATGAGGAAGAGGCTATTCTTAGGGCCCAGCAACTAGATTTGATATATTCTCAGTCTAGGATTTTATATGAAATCATCCCTGATGGACCGAGGCCAACGCATAATGTAGAGAAACCTAAGCCTGGACCACATACCGATGGTGTGGTTGGTTCTATGAAATCTCCCACTGTATAGTCTTTGGATAAACAACTCCATGAGTTGTCTATCAAACATTCTACGACAGAGGCAGCAAAGGCTGCCCCCTCAGGTCCCCAGAATGCAAATGCTTTTGCACAATCCTCTCAAAAGGGCAATCAGCAGCCCAATGGGAAAAATAAGAAAGGAAAAAAAGGTGAGGGAAACCAAAACAAGCCAAAACCCACAAACAATGCTGATGGGGAGACAAAAGAAAAGAAGAAGGTGAAATTCCCATGTAAGTTGTGCCAGGAAGATCACTTGACCCATCAACGTCCCTTATTGACCAAGCTCAAAATCTGCTAAAAGGCCAACAACCGACTGTCCTGAAGGATCCTTTTCCCCAAGGACATAATTCAGCTTCAGCTTCAAATGTAGCATGGGGCACCCCAAATGCTCCTGTCCCAAATTATATCAACATGGTTCGATCCTAGACTTTACTCCAGACTAGGAACAAAAACTATGAGACAGAGCTTCAGACTTAGGGTAAGTCTATAGGTGAAAATTCCAACCCTCTCACAATTGAAAAACCTATCGAACCTATGCCCAAGATACTAAAAGGTGTCTTCAAGAAAACCTTGCATAATCCCAATGCTAGGGCTACAACCAACTACTATGTAGTTGAATATTTAGCTCATACCCCTTGTGCGATGTCGGCTTAAGAGGTGTTACAGAGTTGTCCTGCCCAACGAGATGCACTCTTAGCAGCCTTAGGTAGTATGGATTCATTGAGCCTCATGGCAAAGTTTAATTTGTCTGATGTCAAAATTATCCTGCCATATCATGTAGCCTTATCGATAGATGTCGTGGCAAAAAAACCATTGGTAGGGCAATTTTCGATGAGGGTGCTTCTACATGTGTCATGTTCCTGTCTTGCTGGAAATCTCTTGGATCTCCAAAGCTGGTTCCATTGAACACCCTACTTACTGCTTTTGATGGAAGGTCATTTGGTCCACATGGTATCCTACCAGATTTCGAAATAAAGTTGGCAGGGAAGGCAGTGTCTGTTGAGGTAGAGGTGACTAATGCACCTTTGGATTATAACTTGGTGGGGAGAAGTTGGACTTATGCCATGTCCTCTATTGCATCAGCCGTACTTGGGGTAGTAGTATTTCCACATGAAGGGAAGTTGGTTACTGTAGACCAACTCAGTTTTACTCAAAAGAGCTGCATGGAAACTAACGATTCCACCATGCCATTGGTTGATCAGGTTAAACTTGCTTCATAGAGCTTAGGGGCTGGAATGTATGCATCATTGATGGGCACATTCAATTTTCCATCTCCGATTAATTATTTAGGTTCTACTAGTGTAGGGAATTCTATTGCAATGGTTGTTGATAGAACAGATCCTTGGGTTCTTCCTTCCCACCATGAACCTGAAGTTCCCTTATCAGAAGCAGAAGTAGCCTATCAAGCTATCATTCATATCATCATTTATCCCATTTCGGTCCCTCTCACAGTCTCAGAGGAGCTAGAAGAATCCTATCTACCTGCTTGGGCAGAGAACTCTTTGCATTCTAGAGACTGCTTAGATAATTTTTTCCTTCTGATGAAGCCATTCTGGAAGCTATGTGCGAACGAGATAAGATCTGCAAGATCTTCACCATCGATCCTATTTTCTTCCAAATTTAAGCAGGATTGAGAACCAAGAGTTCCATATGAGACTGGCAGGTGATGTTGCTACACCTATTAATTCCTTACCTAGGGAAGAAATATTTGCTAAGGGGAATATGGCAAACATTTCTGCTACTATTCCTATCAACATCTCTGCAAACCCAAATGTTGTGGAAAATGTACACATCGGTGCAAACTGCTCTCCGAAGGAGTTTGCAATCTATACAGCCTTGTTTAAGGAATTCCGCGACATGTTTGTCTGGTCATATGAGGAGATTCCAAGCATAGATCCATTAATAGTTTAGCATGAAATCCGAACATATCCTGATTCCAAACCTGTTCGACAAAAACTAAGACCTATCAATCCGTGTAAAGAGGCAGTTGTTAACGCTGAAGTTGAAAAACTACTGAAATTCGGTTTCATTTACCCGATAGCTTTGATAGAATGGGTATCCAACCCCATTCCTATCGAAAAAAATCAAGGGAATACACGTTTGTACTGACTTTCGGGATCTAAACAAAGCCTGTCCTAAGGATAACTACCCCACACCATTCATAAATCAAATCATTGATGCTTGTGTGGGGAGTGAAGCCTTTTCATTTATGGATGGTTTCTCTGGGTATAATCAAATTCAAATTAAACCAGAAGACCAACATAGAACAACTTTCATTTGTCCTTGGGGTACATTTGCGTACAAGAAAATGTCTTTTGGATTGAAAAATGCAGGAGCTACCTTTCAGTGGGCAATGAATTTTGCCTTTCATGACATTAAATCTATTGTCGAACCCTACCTTAATGATATACAAGCACATTCTCGGAAGAGGATCGATCACCCAGATCACTTGCGTTTAATCTTTGAATGATGCAGATACTACAAAATTCACTTGGATCCCCACAAGTGTGTTTTCTGTGTCGATTCAGGGAGACTGCTCAGATTCATTGTTTTCAACAAAGGTATTCAGGTGGATCTTTTGAAAGTTGAGGCCATAGAAAATCTACCTCCTCCTCATTCCATCATGCACCTTCAAAGCCTGCAAGAGAAGTCCAACTTCCTTCAACATTTTATCGTAAATTATGCCAATATCACTAAAGGTTTCATGCGCCTGTTGAAGCAGGACACCCCATTTGTATGGGATGAAATCACACAACTTGCATTCGAGGCATTATAAAAATATTTGTTGTCGACACCATTACTGCGCCCACCAGATTACTCTCGTGATTTTATATTGTATCTGGCCACGTCTGAGTCGACCATAGGGGTAGTACTAATCCAGGAGGATAATAAGCTCCAAGAGCATGTTGTCTACTATCTTAGTCGTTCTTTAGCTATCCCTAAACTTAGTTATTCCCACGTCGAGAAGTTGGCATTATCAGTTGTGCATGTTGTTCAGAGGTTCCATCACTACATCTTATTGAGGACCACGACAGTAGTGGTGGATGTTAATCCTTTCCAATATGTTTTTCCCTGATGGATAGTTGGAGGCAAATTCAACAAATGGATAGCCATTCTTCAGGAGTTTGACTTAGATTTACAATCCACCAAATCCAAAAAATCCTTAGTTTTTGTTGAGCTCATGACAGAATTTCCGGTTGAGGAATATGTAGCCATTGAAGAAGACTCATTCCCAGATGAGCACATCTTTTTGATTTCCACCTCTGACCCTTGGTATGTAGATATACTTGTCTATCTCCAGGCTCTGAAGTACCCTGCAACCTTCTCACGGGAAAAACGGTACAAACTACGCTTACATGCAAAAAACTACCTCATTATTGGAGATACTTTATATCATAGGGGGGTAGATTATGTTTTGTGTTGATGTCTTACCCACGAAGAAGTAGATACTTTCCTAAATGATGCCCATAGTGGAGCGTGTGGGGGTCATTTATCTAGGTTAGCAATGGCCCAGAAGATATTACGTGCCAGTTATTTCTAGCCCAAAATTCTTTAAATATTGTTTGGAAGCCATGAAGCGATGCCATCCTTATCAACTTTACACTAGAAAGATGCGGTCGCATCCTGCTCCATTATTTCTCGTCATCTCAGTGGACCCCTTCACGAAGTGGGGGATAGATTACGTGACGTGCAAACCAGTCTCGGCTGGGGGGCACAAGCATATCATTGTCGTTGTAGATTATTTCATGAAGTGGGCAGAGGCAATGCCCACCTATAAAGCTGACGGGGAAATTGCAGCTTTTTTCATTTTCAACCAAGTTATTGTACGGTTTGGTATTCATAAAGAGATTGTCACTGACCATGGCAGTCACTTCCAAAATAGTATGATGACTGAATTGACCACTATGCTAGGGTTTAAATAAGAACATTTGTCTTCTTTCTACCCTCAAGCGAATGGTCAAGTTGAGGTTGCAAATAAAACCTTGAAGACTATTCTCAAGCACACTATTAATGCAGTCAGTTCCAATTGGCTCATCATGCTATATCCTGCACTTTGGGCTTATTGGACCAATGTGAAAACTGCTATAGGGTTCTCTCCTTTCCAACTCGTTCACGGGGTGGAAGCAGTAACCCCGGTTGAATGCGAAATCCCATCCTTAAAGATTGTTATTCATGTGTTACCCTATATGACTAAGCTTGAAGAACGTTTGTTACACTTAGAACATCTAGATGAACATCGTAGAGATGCGCTGACAGCAAATGAAGCTCATAAAAATAGGGTAAAAAATTAGTATGATAAATCGGTCAAACCTCGGATTTTTTCTGAAGGGGAGCTTGACTTGCTCTGGGATCAAGACAAATAACCCCTAGGGGCAGGGAAATTCAGGTCTATGTGGTTAGTACCTTATGTTGTGTCAAAATTTTTGAAGAAAGGTGCATATGAATTAACTGATTTCGAGGGGAGTAAGATGCCTGAGCCTAGAAATAGGCTCTACTTGAAAAAGTACTATGCTTAGGCTTAGCGCTTTTTCCTGTATTTTTATTGTATGTAAATTTATGTACAATAGTTCGTTTGTTTGTGTTCTTATACCATCTATTGGTTGTTATAGATGTCTTTTGAGTGGTTCGTAGGTTTCACAGATGGCGTTAGTCGCCACACTTGTAAACTGGATTCAACCACATGGGTTATTTACTCGCCCTCAGGACAACTAGTTGCCTCTGGAGGCGCTTTCCTAGGTCCTGCTACCAATAATGTGTCCAAATATAGGGCTGTCATTGAGCTTTTATGGGATGCTTTGTCATGTGGCATCACCCAATTGGAAGTCAGACTTGACTCTCAACTAGTGGTTTCCCAGCTCAATCGAGCTTATCACGTGAGGAACCCTATTTTACTACGTCATTTTATGCAAGTTAGGTTATTGGAAAGAAATTTTTAGTTTATTACATTCAATCATATTCCAAGAAATCAAAATTCATTAACTGATGCATATGCTAATTATATCTTGGACTGGCACTTAACACATTTTTCATAGAAATATACAACATATACATTACAAAACACATGTAAATAAAATCGGCAATATGTGTGTGTGTGTGTGTGTGTGTGTGAATATATATGTCCATATAGATAGGTCGAGTTTGATCCTCAGATCCAGTCATAACTATATAATATACAAAAAATATACAAAAATGGATCGAAGTCCATAAAGTGCTCCTAAGGTCTAATCTTGACGACCTGTACCTATGTTTCTTTTTTATATGATCTGTTACCCCCTGAAATGTAGGTGTGACTTTATGATCAATGCCTTTGTGATTTTGATCACATCTATTAGTTCCACAAATGATATCTATGGATTTCTAATGGATATTTGCTAAATATACTTTCATCTTGCTTAGATAATCACCTATGATGAATGAGATAATATTTCCTTGAATAGTGAAGAGCAAGAAACATATGATGACTGGAGATTCATGTATATGAACATGTTCATTTTATATACCCATAGTGGCTAAAAAATTGCATGCATACCTAGAATTCTTATATGTAATGGTACCCTAAAGTGATTTTCAATGTGAAATGGTTTCATTTATACTAATATAATCAATAGGATATTTACACAATTCCTGGTATGTCTACTATTTGGCGATAATTCTAATGATATTCCTTTCAAGGATAGAGGTCATATAATACGAGGCCATCTTCCAAGACAAAGAAAAGAAGAGAAGAAGAAGAAAAGCTTTGATAATTCTTCACATCTAAGAATGTACTTAGATTCTATATTATGTAGTGCAAGTTGTCGAAGTTGAAAGAGGGTGGAGAGAATGTGGTGCTCTAGTTGTTATTGAAGCTTCATATCATAATGAGTGGATTCTTGATGTGAATCTATTTGGATTTACCAAATATACTCCTAAGGAAGAGTAGTTTATTCAATCTAGCACATCAAATTTTTACACTCATGCTATGATATGGAGAGGTGGAAATGATTGGAGCTTGGAGTTTCCTGATAGGAAGCAATGGAATCCATTTAAATAGTTTCATGAATAATTCCATAATTGAAATTTGTGAGTTTCCTCAGTGAGGAACATACAAATACTTGGAGTGCGCAAGATATGGGATTATGATTGTAGTTCTTATTTTGTCATTTCTACATCAATCTACATTCGACAATTGGAGATTGAAGTAAAAATATCCCTAGCCACTTCTTATTTCATGTATGACATGGACAATGAGGATGAGGAATGCCTTGGTTACTTAAACATTATCAATGTTGGTGATAAAGGATTTCAACTAAGTCAAGTACCAGAAGAGACATTTGAGATAATTATGGACTATCTGGAGAAGGTTTCCTTCACACAACAATGTGAGATATTGAATATTAATGAAGGAGCTCGCTTTTGTTGGGATATTTCACTTGTGGAAGTAATGAAAGGAATTCATGTTTGTTTGAATGAGAAGAGGTGGAATAAAGTCATGGATTTGGTTCAACATTTCTAGGTGATGGTTGGATATATTTTCAAGTAGGAAGAAAATTCTAGTCTTCTTCTAAGATTTTTTTTAATGTTTTCTAACTCATTTAATTTATGAAAATATATTGTTCTTATTCATGTATCCAACTTATTGGGAGAGGTACCAACAAAAAATAAATGAATTGGAGTCACAGATCAATGAATTGAAAAATTCACTAGCATCAGACAAGTAGTAATTTATGTTGAAAGGGACATCATAGTTTGCAAATTTTATGAAACTTAGAGGATTGGAAATTCTAAACAAGACACACAAATAGAGACCTCACAAGAAATTAAATTAAGGGAAGCAAATTAATTAAAGAGATTACGAGATTGGTGTATGTATAGGTAATTTTCTATTTCTATCTTGTTATGCCTTAATAAAAGGGTGCAATACTTTAAAATCTAAGTGTAATCACTATTTAAGTATTCTTGATGTTAATAAGCAGCTACCAGGAAGCACAGTGGGAGGAGCATTGTAGAGGAAAATTCTTCAGATGCCTTGGGTTATGTGTATATCTCTAGTCCTCCACACTTTGATATTCATTCTCAACCTACAAGGATTGGTGAAATTTCATTAAAGGAAGCTACACAATTGGATTCTATGGATTTCATACTCAAGATGAATAATACCTTTTAGGAAAAGAAGAAGATGAATCTAATTCAAAAGAAATCACAAATAATGTGTACTTTTTCTTATCCTTAAATCATACCTCAATGCCCAGGTTTCTATGCTAGAATTGGAAGTCAATTGCACCCCCAACCATAGTACCAAGTGAGGATTTTTTTCAATAATTTTCTTCACGGATTATGATGTTTTCACTTCAAAAGAAAAAGAAAAAAGATACACAGTAGTTGCAAGTCATGAAAGTAACCAACATATGTATTCTCAGATGCTTAGTTTTAGTCTCGCACCTGGGATGGGATAGTAAACAACAAATATTCCTTGGGGAAACATAGGTATATTCCTTAAGCAAAAGAAGTAGTTGACCAAGATTATTCTCATACAGTATTTTATAAAGTAGCCTAAACCACAAATTCTATGACATTTATGGTACCTTCCTTAAACCCTCCACCTTCTAGGAGCATGTAGTTTGATTGTGGGATTAGTTCACAAGTTTCTTTGAGCCCATTTGAGTCACCCTGTTGCAAAAGAATACTTTCTATGAAGTACTAACCTTTCCAGTCCAAAGGTGCAACATCCACCTGCATTGATCATACAACAAATAGAAATAGAATTAGTGTCTCGAAAGGCAATTGTAGCAAGAGCATGAAAGTTAGAGATGGTAATACAATCCATATGTAATATTTATGTAGCATATACAATAATCATTCTACCATTCTATAAAAGTTAATTATAGCAAGTTCACAAATAACATAAGGTTGAAACTATTATTATTCCTAGTCATTTTGAGTAATGTGGAAAGGTGGACAAGTTTCCAGGACAACATCTGACATTCTTATGGGAAACAACAACACCAACTACTGCTGCTAAATATACACTTCTATTTGATGAACATTTGGCTAGTGAAAGAATGAGGAAATGGCACCTTAAAAATTATTTGAACAATTATTTATTCTACCTTTGAGTTCTTCCTTTATAATTGGGAAGTTGCAACCACGGAAAAACATATATAAATAAAAAAATGGAGTTTTTGGACATAAGTTGTATGACTAATGGAAAATCCATTTTTCTTGGAGGGGGATGTATGCACATGTTGAATGTCTTGTTGTATAAGTAGAGAGGAAAAGTGTAAGAATATAGGGTTTTTAGGAAGAGGGAAACATTTATTGTGGTCTAATTCATAAGAATGTATAGTTGAAATTGATTTGTTGTAGGATAACTAAGGTAGGCTTCAACAAGGTCTTGGACATAAGTCATATGACTAATTTAAATGGAATCTAAAATGGGGTTTTATTTTACTAGGATAAAGCATTTTCTACCACATCGTTATGGCCCTTTGTATAAATGATCTCAAAGTCATAAGCCTTTAGCTGATCTATCCATTTTTATGTTACTCCTTTTTGAGAGTTCCTTTCATTCATAAGTGGTTCAAACTGAGATGGGGTTTCTTATAAAGATATTATTGAGGGGGAATTCACACCCTTTGGGAATTGCATGAAGTTTGGGGAACATTTCATTGTTATATGTGAACATGTGTTTTGGTCTATCATTTATCTTCACATTGGAAAAGGTGACAGGTCCATTATCCCATGAGATAATTTCATACATTCCAAACTTAAAGACATTACGATAAATTATGTTGAAGGGATGATAGTGAAATCAAGATTTGCTAGCCTTGGGGTTGAATGAAGTGCATCATTTTGTCTTTAAATATTGGTGTGCCTCATTTGAGTAGTAAAATGCATCTTTTTTGGTTAGGTTGATCGATGGATGGGAATTAGTAAATAAGATAAAATCATTTGGATGTCCAACAAATGACCACAAAAGTAGGGCAGTGTGACTAGAACAATATTTTAGTGCAAGTAAAAATTGGTAGTACAAAAGAAACTCCTATATCTACACTAATATCAAAAGAAAATAAAGACAATGATCCATTTCTTTTCTTTTCTTATTTATCTATGTATTCACATTCTAAATGATTCTTGTTTATTCAAAGCTGCAAATATAGAATTCACAAAAAACTTACATCCAAGTATGCAAATAATGTCTCAATTAGCTTATGAGTCCTTTCTAAGTCGCCAGAATATTCGGGCAGGCAATCCAAAAAGTGAGCCTTATGAAAAGGAATATTTCCTTTAGTGGAGGATGACAATTCACTAGAGTTGTTTAAAAATTAAACCCTCCACCTTCTAGGAGCATGTAGTTTGATTGTGGGATTAATTCAGAAGTTTCTTTGAGCCCATTTGAGTCACCCTATTGCAAAAGGATACTTTCTATGAGATCCCAACCTTTCCAGTCCAAAGGTGAAACATCCACCTACATTGATCATACAACAAACAAAAATAGAATTAGTATCTCAAAAGACAATTGTAGCAAGAGCATGAAAGTTAGATATTGTAAAACAATCCATATGTGATATTTATGCATCATATACTATAATCATTCTACCCTTCTTTAAAATTTAAATCTAGCAAGGTCACAGATAACATAAGGTTGAAACTATTATTATGCCCGATCATTTTGAGTAATGTAGAAAGGTGGACAAGGTACCAGGACAACATCTGACAGTCTTATGGGAAACAATAACACCAACTACTGTTGCTAAATAGACACTGCTATTTGATGAAGATTTGGATAGTGAAAGAACTGTAAGCTATTTAGAGTAAATGTCACCTTAAAACTTATTTGAACAATTATTTATTATAGCTTTGAGTTAATCCTTTATAATTGGGAAGCTGCAACCACAAGAAAACATATATAAATAATAAAAATTGGAGTTTTTGCACATAAGTTGTATGAATAATGGAAAAGACATTTTTCTTGGAGGGGGATGTATGCACATGTTGAATGGAATGTTGTATAAGTAGAGACGAAACGTGTAAGAAGACAGGGTTTTTAGGAATACAACACCATTCCTCGTGGCCTAAGGGTTAAGAATGTCTAGTTGAAATTGATTTGTAGTAGGATCACTATTGTAGGCTTAAATAAGGTCTTGGACATTAAGTCATATGACTAATTTAAATGGCATCTAAAATGGGGTTTTATTTTACTAGGATAAATCATTTTCTACCATGTTGTTATGGCCCTTTGTATAAATGGTCTCAAAGTCATAATTCTTTAGCCGATCTATCCAATTTTATGTTACTCTTCCTTAAGAGTTCCTTTCATTCATAAGTGGTTCAAACTGAGATGGCGTTTTTTATAAAAATATTATTGAGGAGGAATTCGCACCCCTTGGCCATTGTATGAAGTTTCGGGAACATTTCATTGTTATATGTGAACATTTGTTTTGGTATATCATTTATCTTCACATTGGAAAAGGTGATGGGTCCATTATCCCATGAGAGAATTGCATACAGTCCAAACTTAAAGACATTATGATCAATTATGTTGAATCAATGATCAGTGGAATCAATATTCATTAGCCTTGGGGTTGAAGGAAGTGCATCATTTTGTCTCAAAATATTGTTGTGCCTCATTTGAGTAGTAAAATTCATCTTTCTTCGTTAGGTTGATCGATGGATGGAAACTAGTAAATAAGATAAAATCATTTGGATTTCCAACAAATGACCACAAAAGTAGGTTAGTGTGACTAGAACAATATTTTCATCCAAGTAAAATTGGGAGTTAAAAAGAAACTCCTATATACACACTAATATCAAAATCAAATAAAGACAATGATCCAAGTATCTAACTAACTAATCTCCTTAACCTAGGGCATACATAAATTTTGAATGGCCTTAGACATTGGCCATTCTTGAATGGATTGAATCTTTGTAAGGTGAATATGAAAACCCTATACAAAGATAGTATGTTCAACCTATTCCTAGGAAGTATGGAGTAGTTTCACAAACTTCTTGTAGAAGTTTTTGTAAACTAGGAACCCACATAACTAAAGGCCTTACATACTAACCATTCTTGGATGGTTTGAATCTTTACAACATCAATATTAACACCATGTACAAATATAATATTCCCAATGTATTCCAGTGAATATTTGGTGAATACACACTTAGAATTCTTGTCAGAAAGTTTCTTACAAAGAGTTAGAAGCTTTCTAAATCCAAGAACTCACGCAAATTCTTAAGGGTCATAATCATTGGCCATTCTTGGATGCTTTGAATATATTCAGGATTAGTATGACACCATCTACAAAGATAATATGTCTTGGGTATTCTAGGAAAGTCTTGGCAAATTCAAACTTAGATTCCTTGTTTTAGAGGTAGTACAGATGCTCCAAATGATCTGTGGTTGTGACTATTGATGATGATATCAACAAAAAATACCAACACTGTAAAATTCTCAAATTCAAAACCCACCAATAGGATATGCAACTATATAATAGCTCTTATAGTGGAATGCAAAGGTTGGATTATGTATAGAAGAAATCACATTGTTGTTGTAGAGAAGAACTTATTTTCATATCTGCTTCTCTGAACCAAAGTTATTTTAAGAGAGGCCTCCACAATGTCAATGTCATCCTATATTTCTGATAGCAGACTTGAAAGCATTAATTGTCTTTACTCAAATAGGTCCATTGAATGAGGAACTCACATGCAACAACTAAAAGGGGTCAGTCACAATGAGAACATGGATATACTTACACAACATATTAGCAGATGGTAAGTCACAAGGACAACATGCTTATATTTACACAACATATGTAGTTGGGATGAGAAAGTTGCACTTTATGAGACAAGAATTTTTTTGTTTAAAATTGTGAGATAACTAAGGACAAATAGAACTCAATAAAGGGAAACATTGTAAGTGAATAAAGTTGCATATTTTCTTGGATCTCTATCAATATATTGTGCTATTATTCCTAGGCAAGTATTGGCTACGAGAAGGAAACTCAACATTCATGCACTAGAATATACACCACATTCATACACTAGAATATACAATAGTCCCTATATCCAAGGAACAATTTTAACATCTAAGCAGCCTCTATACTCAATTTTTTCTCCTTAGTTTCCTTATGAATGTATATCATTTTTTCACCAGTTTTCTTTAGTATGGTACAATTTTTTTTTCAAAGCAGCAATATGCGAGTAAAATATCTTATGTTTCTAACTGCATGTCTCAAAATAAAAATGAAATATGCAAATATGCAAATTTGCAGATATAAATAAAAATGTTTTAAAGAAGCTACTATTTAAAAGTATGTCATGATAATGCATCATTTCTCTTACACGTGTCCATTAAATTATAGGCATTTGTTGTCAATACTTATAATTTCTTGGTACAACTTCATTTGATTTGTGGAGCTTGACAATGTCTACTTTTTCTTTACCTTTCAAAACATCTTTCAACATACTACAAATATTTTCCTGTTGCAATAATTTCATGTTAGGACCCCTCAAATAAAGATTTGATTTTTTATGAAAATAACAAAATGAAGCTAAAAAAATACAATCTGAGTAGTTTGTCTCAATGAAAAAAAACATAATTAATAATAAACATTTTACGTTTGATGAACATTTTTAATTTAACAATGTAAATTACAATAATATTCAAATAAAATAATTGGTAATAAGAGTTCACTTGAGGAAACATCGAGAACACCAAAACAAAGTATATAAGACCATCGATCACATCAAAATGCTAATTTTCCTTTTGAAATATCAAAAATTTCCCAAGGCTATCTATAACAAGTTCCAAGGGATGAGTGAAATAGCCATAGTAAAATTTCAACACTACAATTATATACACCATAAGAATATTATAAGTCATGGAATACATGCGCCTATGACAATAATGCTTCAATGAAATGGATAACTCCTTACCATTCATTGATCTCCTCTTTGTTTCGAGAATAATTTAATATTCTCGACTGAACAGGGCCAACCATGTGAAGGTGGAAGCTCTTATGGCCCCTCCCACCCCCTCCCTCACATCACTCTCATTTCCCAAAACCCAATGCATATACTTGAAAAAACATTAAACCATTCATTCACTAAACCATTCATTCATTCAACCATTCATTCATTCAATAAACCATTCATTCACTCAATAGACGAAAAAACCATGCACGACATTATGTTATAAAAAATAATTACTCAATATTTCTTTAGTCACTTCTTTTTTAGTTTTCTTCTCTTTAAGAAATGAAGAAGAAGCGCATCTTCTGGAATTTGTCATTTGGTTCTTGGTGATTCATTTACTTGTTTTGATGCCTCCCTAGTAGACTGCTCGCCACGTGGATTTTGCGGCAAGGGGTTCAAAATTGCTGTAATAATGTGAAAATGTTGCATTAATTTATTTTGTTTTTATAATTACAAGTATTTCATTTAAAAAAAATGCTACAAAGGTGTTTTTTTACATGGTGTGGCCACATCATGTTCTTCATTTTCCTCTCTAGGATCAACCTGTACAATGTGACCCTCTACATGCTCTGCAGTTGAAATATGGAGAAGTACAATTAATGTTCACCATCTGCAATTCTCTATATAAAACTGTAGCACATGAATAAATTCATTACCAGGAATCGAAGCATGATCTTCGATTGGTTGTTGTCCATCATCGACATTAAGGGGATCATCGCTTTCCTGCTCAAAACAGAATAAATATTTTATGTTAATTGTTTATAATGAATAGATTGCATGACAAGTAATAAATTTTCATTAAACTATATAGATTTTATATACCTATGCACCAGATGGATCATGAGAATACTGTGTTTTCTTACACAAGATTTTTCGGCGTTCAACAACAAATTCAAATCCGTGTTGAAAGCCAAGCTTCAAAGTCTTCCTAAGTGGGAACTTATTTCAATTGGTCGGCCTGCATATTTGCATAGCGTTAGTAATTTTACATGTTGTTTCGAATTAAAACTAAAATAATTTTCAATTTATTATTTGGATGCATTATCAGGTTTTCGATACTTACAATTCCTGCTGCCAAATTCGATAACCACCAGGCCCAAGCTTGTGCCAACCAAAATTTTCCATTCTTTCCTTTGTGTCCTTTGATGTGTCTCACAGCCTAAACATGTGTTGAATTGTGTTAGATGTTACAAATTTGATATAAAAATTAATAATAATAAGGGTTAGCATTACAATGTGGAAAGTATTGCATACCTCCCTGTGCCTGGTGGTATCTTTCTTGCTTTTCTCAGAGCCCTCTCCTTTCCATCTTCCACCAAGGATTTCCACTCCCTTGATGGAATCATTGGAGGGCGCTCATACCTAGGGTCCCTTTCTAGGTGAACCCGATATTGGTATCAAAAAATCTTCATATGTTCTCCAACCTTCTTTAGGACCTCTTTTGTATCAAAGGTATCATTACCGAACAGGCCAACCAACTGATTAGTCAGCTCATCCTTTAAATTTTTCATTGTTATGTCCCAGCTTGTGTGAATGGTGGGACCGAGGATATCTAAGGTCAAATCATTTAGATTTTTACAAAAAACATCATTCCCTGTAAAACAATCATGCCATCGTTAGTTTAAATAAAAGGGTTTTATCGATATATTACAATCAAATTATAAAAGATAACTTGAACAATGTATAATTACATGGGCTCTTCTCTATCGTTATTGGAACGAGTTCCTCATCCACCAAAAATGTCATCTCTATTGAACCTATGCTAGTGACACTGGAAGATCCAGGAAATATTGCTTCAGCATCAAAATTCGGTGCATGTGGGGATAGACCTCAGCCAACCCAACCAACACTTCCAGGATCTAGTGGCTCCTACACTTAGCAGTACTGCCAAATTCGACCTAACAGCCAAATTGCTGCCCTGAAACAGAGTTCCCGCAATTTTTTTACCTACGCAACAGGTATTCCGCAATTTCAATCTCACAACAGGATTTCCAACTGCATGTTGCAGGATGTCAACTTTCCAAAGTTGTCCCCGTGCAATTTCTCCCCCGAAAATTTCGTTCCTAAACATCCTTCCTGAAATCGAGTTGCGAGATGCGGGGTGAGGGATTTCAACTTCCCAAAGTTTCTCCCCCGAAACTTCCTCCCCGAAATTCTTCCCCCGCAATTTTCCTAGCCATCTGATCTTTGTGGCCTTCACTCTGACTGTCGATCTGTTGATGTATTTGAAACTTCGGAATGTATTCACGTGTATATCTTATGTATTGTACCCCGTTGTTCCTATCGGGAAGTATCAGTAATGTAATTGAGTCATGTCATACCCCGATGTTCCTATTGGGAGAATCAGTAATGTAAATAAGTCATGTAAATTCACAGAGGGTAACCCTCCTTATTGATCAAGGGTTAAAGTCCCCATATGTGTGGGGCACTAGGGTTATTAGACTCTCCTAGAGAATTCGGCCCTGGTGAGTTATTTTCAAGTCAGGAATTAGTATAAATAGAGAGTGAGCCTCTCTATTTATCACATAGACACTCACACTCAGTTGTAGCGCATGAGTGAGAGAGAAAGAGTTGGGATAAGAGAGAGAACAGTTGTCGAAAATCATCTTACTATCTTTGGGTTTTACTGTTGCCAGTGGTTCTTATTCTATCTCTGAGGAAGTTGCGGGGTTTTCTCCTTTATGGTTTCCCTGAGGAAAATCTTTGTGTCTATTGTCTCTTGTGATTGATTGTTGTGAATGGTATTCTCTCATTATTCTGTCTAATTGATAAAAATATAACATGGTATTAGAGCTAACCTAAGAAGAAGACACTGTGCAGTTGTGGAAGCTAGGGATTCCTAGTTTTTTGGTCTCTCTCCACAATCCATCATCAAAAGGAGGATAGGATAAACCTCTACTGAGGAGCGCATCTTTCTATCGAAGCAGAATCTAATTCTAAGTATTTTTCAGTTTTTGACCTACCACTTCAGCGGGAAATTAGGGCTTTTCACCGAAGAGGAATTTTTGAGTGAGCCCAATCTAGGATTTCTCTCCTACTCAAAATTGAAGTTTAGATACAAAAATTGAGGTTTTTGGTTGGGTGGAACTCCGAGAAAGTCAAACCCTGATTTGCCCTGAAACTAGAAAACCAACACTGCAAAAGATTAGCTCCAGATCCAGTTTTCAGCTTCTCAAATTGGTAAGATATAAATCTTTTGTATTTCCATTTGAAGTTCTCAATTAAGATGTCTCATCACACCAAGATTGATGAAAATCTTGAGGGAGTTGATAACTTCTAAGCCTGGAAGTATAGGATCTCCCTGGTCCTAGAATAAAATGAGTTGGACTCTTACATCAATGAAGACGTTCCAGTTTCAGAGGGAGACGAGGCTAAGGACTTAAACAAGAAGAAATCGATCATGGTTAAGAGGATTATTGTTGATTCAATCAAGAATCAACCTCATACCACAGGTCTCCTCCCTAAAGACACCTAAATATATGTTTGAAGCCTTAACCAAGTTGTTTGAAGGAAAGAACATAAATTGGAAGATGACTTTGAGGAACCAGTTGAAGAATGTAAAGATACATAATGCGAATACGATACAGTCATACTTTACAAGGGTCTCCCAGATCAAAGAAAAACTTGAAGCAGTGGATGAAGAAGTGGAAAATGTATAGATTGTGATGACTACCTTGAATGGTCTCCCTAGGTCATGGGACTCCTTCATTCAAGGGATTTGTGCTAGAAGAAAGCTAGTCACCTTCAGTAGACTGTNCAGGAAGAAAAGATGGGAAGTGAATATCAAGCTCGAATAGTACACTCCAAGAAAAGTAGAAGGGACTATCATCACCCCAAAGGCAAGCATTCTCACCAAAAGGTAGCTTAATAAAATATAACATAGATTTTTCTAAACTCGAATGTTTTACTTGTCATGAAAGAGGACACTATTCCAAAGATTTTCCTAGAAACAAAAATGGATCTCACAAGAATAAGGGAAACACGAGAAGACATCATGCTCATGCTATAGAGGATGATGAACCTTCCATAAAGAGAATCAAATAAGAAAGTGATGAAGAATATGTTTTGATTTTCTCTCTCATGGGAACTATCACACATGGAAGCAATGATTAGCTTATAGAAAGTGGGGCTTCCAAACATATGACAGGATTCAAAGAATCCTTTGTGAAACTGTATGAACATGAGTCACCTCACAAGGTGAAACTTGGGGATTACTACCAGTATCCAATAAAAGGTAGTGGTGAATCCTCCTATAATCTAGACTTTGGAAAGTCTATGAAGATGAAGGATGTCTTGTTTGTACCAGGACTAAAGAAGAATCTCCTCTTCATATTTGCATTGGATCCAAAAGGAATAAGAGTTGCATTTTTAAATGGCCAAGTTCTTATGTGGCCAAAGGGAAAGACTATAGATGATGTAGTAGTGATTGGGGAACACGAAGGAGGACTATACAAACTGAAGGGCCAACCAGAACAAGCTTTGGTCCATGACTCAGTAGAGTGAAATGAACTTTGCAATAGAAGGATTGCACATGTGCACTATAGAGCACTACCACTTGCAAGAAAATATGTTGAAGGTCTTCCAAAAATACAGACAAAACATGATGGTGTCTGCAAAGGATGTGTGAAAGGAAAGAACACAAAGAAGACATTTCCAAGTAGCGAGAGCAAGACAAAAGGGATCTTGGAAATCATCCACTCCAATGTATGTGGTCTGATGTCATCCAGTTGATTGAGTGGGTATGTATACTATGTTTCTTTCATCGATGATTTTTCTAGGAAGAGATGGATATAATTCTTAAAGAACAAAGATGAAGTATTTAGAAATTTCAAGGAATTCAAAGCCTTGATCGAGAACCACACAGAAAAGAAGATCAAAAACCTTTCGATTAAGACAATGGCGAAGAATTCACATCAAATGAATTCAAGGAGTTCTGTAGAGATTTAGGGATTAAGAGGGACTTGACCATTCCATATAATCCACAACATAATGGGGTTGCAGAAAGGAAGAATAGAACGATCATGGAAGTTGCAAGGGCAATGCTTCATGATCAATATCTTCCCATGCATCTATGGGAAGAAGCTAGCAGGACAGTGGTGTATGTACAGAACCGTACTCCACATAGAGTACTCGAGAAAAAGACACTTGAAGAATTCTTTTCCATCAAGAAACCAGAGGTCATCCATCTTAGAATATTTGATTATCTAGTATACATACACATTCCAAAAGAAAAGAGGACAAAGTTAGATACTTTTGGAAATAAGGGTATGTTTGTGGGATATAGTGAAAGATTGAAAGCTTATAGAATATACTTCCCAGGATTCAAGAAGATTGACATTAGCAAAGACGTAACATTCAATGAAGAGTCAGCTTACAGCAAATCCAGAAAGAGACTAGTTGAAGACTCTGAAGAAACAAAAGTACCCAGAATTCAAAATACAACTATGAACGATGCAAATCAAGATGAAGATCAAGAAATAGAAGAACCCCAAGAACCTATAGATCCACCCCAAGAGAAGAATCCTCACAAGAATAAACCTACATGGGTATGAGAGGCTATCCAAGGTGCAGAAAGATATGGGGCTCCAGAATAAATGCATAGAGAGGAAAAGAACTAGGTCCTGCTCCGATTATGTAACCCTATTATGTGACATCATTGATAAAGAAGATTCCAACTATGAAGAAGCAGCAGAGAAGAAAGAATGGAAGGATGTTGTGATCGAGGAGTACCAGTCGATCATGAAGAATGATATCTGGGATGTTGTCCCTAGACCAGAGGGGAAGTCTATTGTGACTTCCAAGTGGATCTACAAGATCAAGCATGCTGCAGATGGTAGCATAGAGAAATACAAAGGAATATTTGTGGCTCGTGGCTTCTCCCAGAAAGAAGGAATAGTTTATGAAGAAAATTTTGTACCTGTATCCAGATACATTTCCATCAAATCAGTACTTTCTCTGGCTACAGTAATGAAATGGAAGATACACTAGATGGATGTCAAGACTGCTTTCTTGAATGGTGTAGTAGAAGAGGAAGTGTATGTCGAGCAGCCACTCGATTTTGAGACACATGATAGGAAGACTCATGTGTGTAAATTGAAGAAATACCTATACAGTTTGAAACAGACACCCAGGACATGGTATGGTAGAATTGACAACTTCCTATCCAATTTGGGCTTTACCAAGATTAAAGCATATTCCAACCTTTACTACAAGGTTGAAGAAAGAAACCCAGTGATACTCCTACTGTATGTAGATGATCTGTTTGTAATTGGTGTGGATGGGTTGATTGCTGATACGAAGAGGAAGCTTGTTGTCGAGTTCGAGATGAGGGACTTGGGCATGATGCACTACTTTCCAGGAACAGAGGTGTGGCAGAGTGCAAATGGAATCTCCCTAGGACAAGGGAAGTATGCAGTAGAGATCCTGAAGAGGTTCAAGATGATGGACTACAAGTCCATGAACACACCTATGGCATCGATCCTGAAGCTATTGAGTAATACTTCATCAGAGAAAGTTGATGCTACAATGTATCATCAGATTATTAGGTCCTTGATGTACCTAACAAATACGAGACCAGATATTTGCTTTGTTGTGAACACATTGATCCAGTTCCTGATGGATCCGAGACATGTTCACCTAATTGCTATAAATCATATTTTGAGGTACTTGAAGGGTACAGTTTATTATGGGCTCAAGTATGAGGTAGATCAAAAGATTAACCTGGAAGGTCATGTTGATTCATATTGGGCAGGAAGTGCCATTGATAGGAAGAGCACTTCAGGGTGCTCCTTCAGTATGAGATCAGGTGTGATCTCTTAGTTTAGCAAGAAGCATTCTTGAGTGGCACTGAGTACAGTTGAAGCATAGTATGTCGCAACTTGTTCAGCTAGTTGTGAGGCAGTGTGGTTGAGGAAGCTACTATCTGATTTATTTGATCTCTAGTTGGATGCTACTTGTATATATTGCGACAAACAAAGTTGTGTGAAGTTGTCGGAGAACCCGGTGTTCCATGACAAGTCGAAGCATATCAAGCTCAAATATCACTATATCAAGGATATGGTGCAAATAGGAGCATTGAAGCTCCAGTACGTTGCGACGGACAAGAAGATAGTTGATGTGTTGACCAATCCATTAGCCAGAGTGAAGTTTGAGTACTTCAGAGAGAAGCTTGGTGTTCTCCAGATCGAGGTTCCCTCCAAGGGGAAGTGATGAGTCCATGTGCCTTTCTGACATGGTGGTAAGCGGGGACTTCCATGGTCATATGTAAGTGTAGATCCCTTCTGACATGGTGGTAGGCGAGTCCTCCCATGGTCATATATAAGTGCAGAGCCTTTCCCGAGATGATAGATGGTGTGTCCTATCATGCTGATGGATGTAAGTGTAGAGAATTTTTCTGGATGGTAGATGGTGTGTCCTACCATGCCATTATATATAAGTACTGAGCCCTTCCTTGGATAGTAGATGGTGTGTCCTACTATGCCAGAGGATGTAAGTGCTGAGCCTTTCTGATTGGGTCAAATATAAGTGTTGATCCTTTCTGACTGGGTCATATATAAGTGTTGTGCCTTTCTCTAGATAGTAGATGGTGTGTCCTGCTATGCTAGTAGATCTAAGTGCTGAGCCTTTCCTTGGATGATAGATGGTGTGTCCTATCATGCCAATGGATGTGAGTGTCGGGCCTCTCTGACATGGCGGTGGATGTGTTGCTCCCATGGTTAGATGTGAGTGCTTGGCATGCCTTTCTGACATAATGGTGGATGTGTTCCTATCATGGTCAGATGTAAGTGCTGGGAGGGCCTTTCTGACTGGGTCAAATATAAGTGTTGAATAAAATGAAGACCTACATGGAGGATAGGCCTACAACTATCATGAAAAAGGGTTTCCTTTGTAGAACTTCCTATGACGAGAATAATTGAGAGATAACACCAGTTGATCGAGATAGAGGAAGTAGTAATGATGATGATGATGATCTAAACTTGATGTCGATCCAGTGATGATCCAAACTTGATGTTGATCTAGTGATGATCCAGACTTGATGTTGATCCAGTGATGATCTATATTTGATGATGATCCAGTGATGGTCCAGCTTTGATGATGAATTAGTGATGATCCAGTTTCGATGATGATCCAGTGATGATCCAATGTTGATGATGATCCAGACTTGATCCAGAGAAGAAGACTTGTTTTGATGAATTGTGTCAAGAGAATAACTTCCTAGTTAAGAGGGAGTGTTGATGTATTTGTAACTTCGGAATGTATTCACTTGTATATCTTATGTATTGTACGTTGATGTTACTATTGGGAAGTATCAGTAATGTAATTGATTCATGCCATACCCTGATGTTCCTATTGGGAGAATCGGTAATGTAAACCAGTCATGTAAAGTCATAGAGGGTAACCCTCCTTATTGATCAAGGGTTAAAGTCCCCGCATTTGTGGGGCACAAGGGTTATTAGACTCTCCTATAGAATTCAGCCATGGTGAGTTATTTTCAAGTTAGGAATTAGTATAAATAGAGAGTGATCCTCTCTATTTATCACACAATCACTCACACTCAGTTGTAGCGCATGAGTGAGAGAGAAGGAGTTGGGATAAGAGAGAGAACAGTTGTCGTAGACCATCTTACTCTCTTTGGGTTTTACTACTGCCATTGGTGCTTATTTTATCTCTAAGGAAGTTGCGGGGTTTTCTCCTTTATGGTTTCCCTGAGGAAAATCTTTGTGTCTATTGTCTCTTGTGATTGATTGTTGTGCATTTTATTCTCTCAGATAAGATCCTAAGATAATACTGTCTAATTGATAAAACTCTAACACAATATTCTTCTTGATTCATACTTCTCAGATCTCTGCAGATCTGTTAACTTCCTCGCAACTTCCATTGTGGGATTCTTTTAGACCGTAATATCTTGATCTATGAACTCAATCTCCACCGTTCGTTCTCTACAAAAACTTGTTAAGGCAGAAAACCTATGGGTTGTGCCTATCGATCATGAAATTGATTAGTCTAGCCTGCAATCATCTTGATTCTTTAGCCTATCACTCTTATTCATGCATTCACACTCTACTTCAACTATTCAAGCAAGAAAACAATGCGTGAAATCAACACTTCACTGAAATACAAAAATGTTTAGGAAAACGTCGAAGTCGTCTCTGTGAAAATACACCGTTCAGCACAGAACATGCATAAAGGCTAACAACCCTACAAACACATCGTAAATCCTTCTATTAAGCAATAAAGGAAAATTCACACCACTTAGATCTCTCTTCTTCTGATTCTTCAAAATATTTACAAGTAAAAACTAGAAACAAGTCAGTCCTCTTCTATGCAACTCGAAATTAAAAATGTTAAAGAGAAGAACACCCTCTACATATCTAAATTGTCTATTTAACCTAAAACTATGTCCGCCTCTTTTGAGTGGTCCTGCAACCAAAACAAACCACTACCACGCATGCTGGGAAACATCCCTATCACTTGTGGCTTGATCTCCACACAGGGAGTTAGGATCAACCATCATGCCTATTGCTGCTATCAAACTATGACTCATAAAACAACCAAAATATTCCTCGGCATGACTCATCTAGCACTAACACCTATCATATTAGTTATGTTATCCTATCTAGACTTGCTAGGAAATAAAACACTTTACATGAAATTTTACAATGGTTTTACAATGAACCCCTTCTTGGGCTAATGTCTAGGCTTTAGGGTCTGATAAAAAAATTAGTAGTTGGCCTTGAGAGCTAATTCTCTTGCATCAGACTCCCAAAGTAGAAAAAAATCATGACCTCCTAGTCATATGACTTCAACTTCTGTTCTCTTAGATCCCAAACTTTTGTCTGCTGCTGTCCAAAAGCTCCACTATCTTCATTTTTCTTTGGTTGTAACCTTCCAGCCTTCCAAACCTTATGTTTTAGTACTCCACTATATTTACCTTCATCATTCTTCACTTTCCAAATAATTCCACAGTGGATTGCTTTCTTCATTCCATTGTAAATATGCTTAGGTATTTGCATTAACTCCCATAGTTCATCTATTCAGTCTACTGCTGCAAACAACTATTGTTTTTTTCACTATGCCATTGCACTTGGTTGTACTTTTCCCATTCATCTCTAAACTACTGAGCATTTTCTTCAACTCTTCTTAACACAATTCTTGTTTTTACTTTTAGAATTGCTTTGAATACTGCTCTTGATATTGCGTCCACCTTGACTTCCTTTATGATTTTATAAGCATCTCCCTCTGCAATATCCCTCTCGTGCTCTCTGTCTGCAAATTTACTTTGAAAAGGTAACTTGTCTCTCAGTTTTCTAATTGCAGGAATATACTCAATCACTCCTCTTTGTATACTAGTAAACACATCATAGAACTATGAACCAATATCTTCTCATGTTTCTTTTATAACAAGAAACATTTCTTCCTCATTGACTACAATTTCTTCCTCTTGTTCAAACGCTTTCAACAAGCATTTCAGCCATCCATTGATTACTTGATTCTCTTCAAGCACTTCTTTAATATGTTGAATCTCTATGTCAGCAAACATATTCTCTACCTCCATCTTAACAATCTTCCGTAATTTTCCTTCAATTCCTTGACCACTTCTGTCATTCAATTTAGTCTTGCTTAGTCCCAAGACTGCTTCTTCTTCCACCTAAGACACGGTATCCTCATCTTCATCCTTATGATATTCTTCTTCCTTGTCATTGAATAAAATTCTTTGTGACACTATCTCATCCATCTCTGTCATAATAGAATTATGAATTCTCATTTCTATGACAGTCCCAAAGGTTTTTCTATTACCCTTACTTTGGCTCTCTAAGTAAACCAAATCTTCTTTGTCCACAACAGGAACAAAGTCTCTCTCATAAGACATGACTGTCTCTTCCCCAATAATATTGTTATCTTCATTAATTAAGGACTCTATAGAATCCTTCTGTTGTAATAACTCATCTATTCTTTTTTCATTGCTTGACAACAACTCCATATGTCCATCTAGACGAACTAGATCTTTCACACTTTCATCCTTGCCTATGCACTCCTCAAGGTACTTCATCTCTTCATCAAAAATATTGAAACACAACTTGTTTACCTGAGGTTTCCATTCACAATTTGACTCGGATTTTTCTAACAGGTTATCCAACAATAGCATCTCCCTATCAGCTTCTTCAAGCACAATATCTTCATGCTTGACATCTTCCTCATCTTTATGCCTTACCTGGAAACCTTCAATTTTCTTCAGTTCTAGGACTGATCCCTCTTTAGTCTGAGACATATTTGTCTCACTTTCATCTACATTGCTATCTCATACTCTGTCACAAGCCCAATCTCTCCATGACATTGCTTCTTCATTTTATATCAAAAAAAAGTTTTGATCCTTCATCACTGTGACAGTTCTAGATGTTTGTCCAACCATATTTTCTTGACCATGCAGACATGTCAACTCCTCTTTATCTTCATTAATATCAGGTTTCATCATAGGAAGCATAACTGCTTCATCTTCATTGGTATTACCTTCATCACTTGACAACGAATTTTAAATTTCCTTCTGTTGTAACACTTCATCTTTGTCTTTTCCTACAAGACACACTCCATCACATCTTGCTTGCCAACCTCCAACTTCAAAAGATAGATTATCTTCTGCATAACCTGCAAGCACATTTACATTGTCAATTTTAAAATCACAAGACCTGATGGTCTTATTTGATGACTCAATCACCAAATCTTTATGCTATCCCAATTCTACTACAGGACTCAGCAAATCCTCAATACCCTTCTTTTCAAACTCCTCAAGCATAACATATGAATGCTTGACATCATCTTTTTCCTCTTTCTGTTCTTGGTCATCATCATATGCCAAGTATTCTTTGTTCTCAACTTTCACATTAAGCTGGAAATCATTACTTTCACTCAGCTGTGTATGTGCATGTACATAAGACTCAGCTGTCTCATCTTCTCCCAGAATAGAATTCATATTTTGTCCTCTTCCTTCATCCTTTATAACAACATTATTAAACTATCCTTGTTCATTCTTTGTACCTGTAGACACACACAAAATATTAGTTTCAAAACATTGAGACCTCTTGGCCTATATTGAAGCTTTAGTCTTCAAGGCTTCCTTCAGACACCCTCTCGCCTTGAGTATCTCTTCTTCATACTAAGCATTCATCAATTGCTCTCTTCTCCACTATATCTTGTGCCACTTCATCTTTCTCTTCAGAAGGAAACCACATATCCAGTCTTCCTCCTCCTTCTGTAATAGCTCCATCAGTACTTTCAAACAAACTTCTATCTCAGCCTTCTCTCTCTCATACTCTTCATCACTCAACTTCCTCCATATGCCATTTGCCTTGGAATTTTCTTTCCTTCCTTTGTGGCTTCCTCTGGAACCTCTGTTATGACTCTCAATAGTCATCTTCTTGCATTTCTTTCACTATCTATGAGTTGTGCTAGCCTATGTAGTAATAGTTCTCCTTGCTACACATCACCTCACCAAACCTCCTCTATGCTTAGTATTTCAGAAAGTATTGGTCCTCTTTCTAGAACCCTTATGAGAAAATATCTATTCTCCTTCTAGGATTTCTCTCACAACTCATCTACATGAGAACATAGCTGTCCTCTTGTACTTCAATCTTCACTTGAAATACTAGGTCCTTGGCCGCACTTCACTTCCACTTAGAAACCCTCACTGGTTTCCCTCGTCACTATCTTCAATACTGTGATCTTGCTATTGAGATGTCTTCTCTTCTTCTGCTACCCCTTTGCATGCATACACTCCTCCCAAAGTAGATATATATGCCTATAACTTACCGCTCATGCTACAAGCCTCTTCTCCACTTGCATGCAAACTCTTCTTCTTTTCAGACCGTCGTTGGTCTGTCTTCTCATCTTCATAGAACATTCCCTTGTTCTCGTGTTCTTTCTCTCTTCACCAGAGTAAACTTACCCTCTTTCCTTGGAATTTACACATGTTTATGAACTTCTATGTTCCCCGCTGGTCGACCTCTGTCACAACCTCTTGCTCTTTCTATGCGTGCATCCATCCTCTTACACTAAGGCTCTGTATCACCTCACTCTTTCAGAAATTCTACCCATAATTGCAACTATGGAACTTCTCAACAACTTCTACTCATTCATACCTGGAAGTTGCTCTAGTTTCTAATGCAGGAAATATTTTCCTGCTCTGATACCAAAATTGGTGCAGGTGGCGATAGACCTCAACCAACTCAACCAGCACTTCCAGGATCTAGTGGATCCCACACTTAGAAAGGCTACCAAATTTGGCCTAACAGCCAAATTTGTGCACTAAAATATCCTTCTCGCAATTTTTTTACCTCCGCAACAGGGATTCCACAATTTCAATCCTGCAACAGGATTTTCGACTGCAGGTTGTGGGATGCATGATGTCAGCTTCCAAAGTTGTCCCCGCGCAATTTCTCCCTCGAAACTTTCGTTCTGAAACAGCCTTCATGAAATCGAGTTGCAAGATGTGGGATTAGGGATGTGAACTTCCCAAAGTTGCTCCCCCGAAACTTCCTCCCCAAAATTATTCCCCTGCAATTTTCCTAGCCTCTGATCTTTGCAGCCTTCACTCTGACCATCGATCTTCTTCTTGATTCGGACTTCTCAAATCTCTGTGGATCTGTTAACTTCCTTGCAACTTCGGTTGCAGGATTCTTTTGGACCGTCAGATCTTAATCTGTGGACTCAATCTCCACTGTTCGTTCTCTGCAAAAACTTGTTAAGGACGAAAAATTGCGGGTTGCGTTGATCGATCATGAATTTGATCAATCCAGCCTGCAGTTATCCTGATTATTTATCCTATCACTCTTATGCATGCATTCACACTCTACTTCAACTATTTAAGCAATAAATTGATGCATGAAATCAACACTTCACTGAAATACACAAATTTTTAGGAAAACGCAAAAGTCGGCTCTGCAAAAATACACCGTTCAACACAGCACATGCATAAAGGCTAACAAACCTACAAACACACGGTAAATCCTTCTATTAAGCAATAAAGTAAAATGCACACATGTTGGATCTCTCTTCTTCTAATTCTTCAAAATATTTACAAGTAGGAACCAGACACAAGTCTGTCCTCTTCTCTGCAACTCAAAATTCAAAATGTTGAAGAGCACCCTCTACATCTCTAAACTATCTATTTAACCTAAAACTACGATTGCCTCTATTGAGTGGTCCTGCAACCAAAACAAACCACTACCACGCATGCTAATAAACGTCCCTATCACTTGTGGCTTGATCTCCACGCAGGGATTCAGGATCGGCCATCATTCCTATCGCTGCTAACAAACTGTGACTCATCAAACAACCAAAATATTCCTCAGCATGACTCACCTATCACTGACACCTATCAGATTAGATTTTTTATCCTATCTAGACTTGCTAGGAAATAAAATACTTTACATGAAAGTTTACAATATTTTTACAGTGAACCCCTCCTTGGGCTAATGTCTAGACCTTAGGTTCTGGCCAGAAATTTAGTAGTTGGCCTTAAGAGCTAATTCTCTTGTATCAACATTACTAGTAGGCTCTGCATCCAACCGTTCTTCTGCATGATCCAGTGTGTGTCGGTCAGCAGCGGATGCACTCTCTGCTAGCATCGAGGGTGTCGTGGAACGTGTTGTCAACTGTTTAGTTGAAAACAATGGTGTAATACATGGTGTACATGGATTCATTTTCTCATGCAACGATTGATCTCCATGAGCATCACTGGGCCCAACACCACCTTGAAAACTAGTGTGTGGTCGCAGAAAATATTTTTAAATACAAACTATTCAATTATAACTTCACTATCATATAAAAGTAAAAATTATAAAGTTCTAATTGAATTGATATTATTATTCAATATTCCACAACTTACTTTCAAGGCATGAGATATCTTTACCAACACTTCCACCTTGGATTTAATCTTGTGTAACTGCAGAATAATGAATAGCATATAAAGAATATCCGCATTAATTTGTTTCAAGGTCTTCTCTATCACCTTAACCTAATATAGAGAATAACCATTGTCAGCATCGTTCAACAACTCATTCACATCAAAATCTATGGATTGTTTTGGTGTTTTTTCATACACCGAATCATTGGTCCACAACAAAAATATATAAAAGATTACTTACGTGTTAAATAAATAGTCTAAGGAAAAAAATATATTAACAAAACATATCTATCATGATAGATTCCTAGAATTACATCTAGGTTTACATGATCCCTGAATGACGGTGTGGTATGATCTAGAGTTGCAGACTTTCCCCGATCATACACCTCCAAAAAAATAAGTAGACAAAATTATCATAATGAAAGCAATATACAAACAAAAAATAAATAACAAAAAAAAACTTATGCTAAATTTTATATATGTGTACAATTTTGAAGTATTTAAATTGTAGAATTACAATCAAGTTTACCTATTTCCCCAAGGCTGCTGTCATCTGATCAATATATGGGTGGCTTCCCCGATCAACACTATGCATCAAATATAGATAATATTATATAAACCAAATGAATATGCTCTTGAAAAAACATAACAACATAACTATTAGTACATATTAAACTTTTATAATAGCATCGATGAATACCTGTTACCTCGAGGCAAGTTTGGTAACATCTATTGTGAGGGAGGTGCCCCTCACATAACCCTGCATCAAAAACATAGAAAAAAATTACCTAACAAAACCAAAATACTCACTAAAACAATGCAATAACATAACATTTTACGTACTTAAACTGTGCAGTTACAATCATGTTTACCTCTTGCCCTGAGGTTATTGTTGTCTAACCATCTGTTGGGGGGATTCCCCGATCACTAGCCTGCAAAGTAAATATAGATAACATGTTATAAACCATACGAATATACTAACGAAAAAACACACAAAAAAACTCATTTTTCAAATTATGCATGTACTATTACAAATATGTATACCTCCTGCCTCGAGGATGGTGTAGTCCTCTGACTAACTGCTAGGGTGATGCACCCCAATCACTACCCTATGAAGTAAATATAGCAAATTTAATCAAAATTACAAAAATCTACTAACAAAAAAATCCTAAAGAGGTTAAAATAATTAATAAAAGATTGGGTAAATTGTTGGATGTACCACGTCCATAGTAACCATGTTTGTATCTACTCTATTCAAATTGTAATTAATAAGCAGCTCCTCCCCTGCAACTATTGATTTAATGGCACATACAAATACACGGTGTTGGTTGTGGAGCCTGATCTTCTATATCCATTCCCCCTGCCTTGGGGTTCGGGGCAGCGCCCCAAAAAAGAGGGTTCGGGGGCAGTGCCCCCAAGAAATGGGGGTTCGGGGGTAGAGCCTCCAGGAAAAAAATTTGGGATGTGTGTTCACCAACAGTTTTGCAAATCCATGGTATTGGGTTAACCGTAGTATTTTCCCATGGTATTTCCCCTATAAAAAAAAGCATTGTAACACGACTGTGTACAGTATTATTTTGTATTGTAAACAATCTCTATGATTGTGTGGGAGAGACTGTAAGAGCATGAAGAGGAAGTGCAGTGGTTTTGATGCAAGATGTATCCCTTCATTTTTCTAGACTGTAATAAAAGGACTGGCAATTTCTTTGTAGACGTAGCCCATCATTTGGGTGAACCACATTATATCTGTGTCTCTCTGTAATGTGTTTAATATGTTTTACATCTTGTTTAATGATTTAACTGTATATGTGTTATTGCTCTGCGGTCCTGTTTTCTAACACACAGTTTCCTTCACGCCCCTCAAATATGTAGTTGGGTTGCTTAAGTGTAGACCCTGGTTGTGTATTGTTTATAAGCCCCGCAATATTCCCAGTTTCCTTTGGCCTTCCGTCAATGTACAACATTAGTCCTTTATTTTGATATTTATCTTTCAGTTGTAAATAATTTTTTGACAACCCATATCTATGCATACTTCGTGTATATTGGACCAGACACATCCAATATTTGTAGTTTTAAGAGGGTCCAACATACTCCATCAATTTTGTACATATGTCGTAACCGACCTTTATGCCATCCATGCAAAACAACGCCTACCCATGTAATGACGACGATGCAATTATATATCCTCTCATTCACACAAAAAATTGCATTGAGTTGAGGAAGATCCCTATGTACCCATTGTTTCACTAAATGTTTGTACCTTAAGGGCACCTCGATGTCTCCTATTGTCTCATCATCATAGAAACTAACCCCCCTTCTACGAGAAAAAGTTCCATTCATTTATTGAATTTCTTCTGATATTCTGAGATATAGTTGATTTAGCCATTATAGACCTATTGGATGTGTCATTTCCTCTATCCTACCTAAACTCCCCTTGCTTGAGGAAGACAGGTCTGACAAATACCTGTTTGGTTCTACCTACACCATGGCCGAAAAAGACTTGGAAAATAAGAGCAAAATACCATCATGTTAAAAAAACCTCCAACCAATACCAATTTTAAGCGAGAAAAGGACGCACAAGCCAAAATGGATAAATAAACAATATATTTAGTAAAAAACTACCATTAACCAAATCCTCACCAAAAACATTTAATAGTCTACAATCCATCGTTCAACAACAACAAACATTTCCAAAAGAGTATATTTACCCATTATTGTTACATCGAAAACCACAATAATTTCTATAGACACTAAAACAAGCCAACATCCTTGTGACATTGTGTGCTCAAACTGTCCACACAAATTTACAAAAAAATCATACACTAACTAGCTCCACATTGAGCATACAATACTTTTGGATGATGAAATTATCACCTCCAATGGCATACCCATCACCTAGATAAACTTCCTACCTTATTAACTCCATCAGCCTCAAATGTTAATGTCATTGAAATGCAAGGCAACATATTTCTTGTATGGATTTCCCACTCTATCCGTCCATCACAAATCCTTCCCATGCTTGGGATCCATTCTACCACAAACCCATTGTCTTACACAATATCATCCATAGAAGAACACTGGCTAGACATTAATTCCTTTATTAAAATTATGAACTATCAAACCACCTCACATCATCTTAACCTTGGGTTGTTCTATCAAGAAACCCCTTCAGTACCCCATTGTAGGCATTCCTTAGTTACATTGTCACTAAATCCAATTGGCCCGCTAGCTACACCTCCATGGGTATAGTATTTTTTTGGGACTCTAAAACCCTTTAAAATTTGTCTGTAATTGTAACGCTGCCAAAACTTTTCACACTTGGGTTGTTTTGGGGTATCATGTTATTTTTAGTTTTCCTTTACATTTAAAAGGTGTTGTGTTGGGGGGAAAAGGTATTATTCAATAGGTAGGCCACTTCCCGTGATAAAAACACTTCGCTCAGTTTACAAATGATATTTACAAGTTAAAAAAAATCCCCAAGGGCCTAGTCCATTAAAATTGATAAATATCTCACAAGATCTAGATTCAGAAGAAGTCCTTATGGTGTAAATCTTTATGTCAAAAGCTCAAGTTAGGGCATATTTATTTTAGTGGTATATGCAGAAGATTTTATCATCAAAAGGAGTGAAGCCAATGTAATTAAGTACCCAAAATAACAATCTAGTTTAGGTGATCTCTCTCTATATTTAGGTCACTCCATTCTCAATCTCAACTAAGAATTAAAAATAAATAAAATTATTTAAAACCCTAAAATGTAATTATTCATTGTCTCCTTCCTTAGTATTGTTTTTCATGTGTTTCTATTGATAACCAATACCAAAATGTAGTACATGCATATTAAATCCATTCCCTGTTTCCTAAATTTTCAATTTTCCAATTCAGAAACTATACCGTACATTCTAATGTGATCACACCAGTGCTCTGAGTCAATCACCTCTACATGGGCCTCCTAGTTTTCCTAGTTTATAATTAAGCAGGAATTCACAAAATAATACTATACGTGGATTCTTGATAGTTTTCTAATTTACTCCCCTTGATAAATAATCTTTGCATGCTTACATAGGATCCCAAGCAATACCCAACATTTTTTTAAGACACAATTCTTAATCAACATGAAAAGAAACTTCAATCCTTTATCCAGGATTGAGAAACACTTATTAAGAAGGAAAATACACCTTCACAAAACACAACCAAGTCGCAAGATACTTCACAGATCAGTCTAGTAGGATTCACTAGAAGGGCATGGCCCAACAATAGACAGGACAAGCTACCCACGGCCCAACAGTATCTCAACTATTCCAAAATCTCTAGATCTCTCACAATATAGATGGAAATCCGAGATATAACACAATAAGGGAAGAAGAAATAGAATTCACAATTATCATATATCTATTGAGCATCCTTGTATTTGTAGTTGAATCCCCATTTCTATCCTTACCTTGAATTCATTCACTTCCATCACTGGACCCAGTTGCCAACAAAAAAACCCATCAGACCCGTCCAAATACAAAAAGAATCCCAGTAGTGCAAATACCTACAATCGTTTCCATGACCACTGCATCAATCGAATTCATGGGTTGAACTTCCACCATCTGATAAGTGAAGGATACCATATTTATTTGTCCACTTATTATAAATGGAAGATGACATACATGCATTTCTTCTCATGTGCCTATTATTTCTTATGGAGAACATAAGAGGCCTACCATACATGAGTGCCTAACATGCTTCATCACACACAACTAGAGGATGGAAGTATAATTTTTACAACTAAAGGAAGGAAGTAAGTTTTATTTTCGTGTGTTTGCATTGGAAAATATAAGATATCTACCCTAAAGGATACATCCAAAAATGTATGTTAAAGAACTAAAATTTTGTGACAATTTGTTTAATTTTCTTTGGGATTATCCACTCGTGGTATATATACTTTATCTAGCTCTTCCATGCATCCACACAACCAGATTGTTTATGATGGACCAATTAGAATTTTCTTGCTGCAAGCTCTTCATATCAAAGGGAAGGAATGTTGAAGCATTGGATGCCATAGAAAAGGATGCCAAAGTCCACCTAGATGTTGATGAGCTTTCCAATGTATTTCAAGACAAGGACTACATTCATTTGCATTACACACTTGTATTTGGTATAAGGATAAGGTATCAAGGTCAAGACATCATAACAAAATAAGGTATCAAGGTCAAGACATCATAACAAGATAAAAAAAATAAGTCCCATGAGGCCCAGCATAGGAGACATTCAAGAGTCATTTGGGCCAGTATATATATTGAGGCTTTATTTCTTCTAAAATTTTGGAAATGATAGTGAAAAGGGTTTCAATAGTTATTTTATTATTGGCAACTTCTGAATGTGGTTGAATATGTACACTGGGTTTGCTTTGAGCACCAAGCATGCACTTCAAATAAAGGCTTTGTATTCTTGTCTTTGCTACACCATATTTGATCATTTTCATAAACTATATTTTGTTTTACTATGCAATGTGCTTCTTATGTATAACTAGTTTTGTATCCATTGATCAAGTAGTAGTAACAGGTTCACTGAAGACATGGATATGGATACAGGAGAAACATATGGGCCACATACTTAAATAGTGCCTTATATATATATATATATATAACTCAATACACATTTCTTTGTCTTATGAGGATAAAGATCTACCTATTCAATGGTAATCACTTGTTACCAAGGGTTTGAATCTCATGTTTCAATGAACACGTAGCATAAGTAATAAGTAACACATAAAAGGTTATGAGAGTAATGGGAATCCATATAGAAAAACACTAGAAGTAATGACAATAAGCTCATCTCGTGTTGCTATTATGCTTACTTAGTCTACTTGTTTCTTTCTCAATATGATCCTTACTGACTCAATTAGGGAAATAACGTGGTATAAATACAATTATTACAGAACCATTTTAGATTAAAACAAATACAAGTAACTTATAGCAAGGAGTTAAGATAACTTTCATTACATAGGTGTTATGACTTTTATACCCTCCCTACCTATGGGAATATTGCATACCTGTGTAAACATCAGCACACATAAGCTAGTTGATATCGTGTTTCATGCTTAGTTAGCTCTATTATAACCGTTACTATCACTATATGTGTTCATTAGACACTAGTAAATCATAACAAGTACCACTTACAGAGACCATTAATCACACTAATACAAAATACGTGGACATAGGAGAATAGCTTGTGTTTACATAGTAGTGAGATAATCAAGTGAGTATTTATTACACATTCATTATGAATAAAGAGTTTAGTGATAACAAGAGCTTAATACGAGTAATACTTGTACTTATAGATAAGCAAGAGATTAATTGCAGTCATGTTCTTACACCAATATCAGTATCAATTAGTGGTTAGCATTTAATGGTAATGCAGCCTAATCGAATTGGATAACACATGTATTCTGAGTGCTAATCCCATTGCTCTTGTAAGATTCCAAAGCTTACAAGGTACTTGTAATAAGGGTTCACTTACACTAAGCAGCTTGTTACTATTATGGAAAGTTCTATTACACCCAATGTGATAAGCTAAGAAAATTAGTGATGTTTTACATGTTATTATTACCATTACAATGGAATAGCAATATCCAGCCAATGATGAAAGTAACATAACCTTTGCATAACTATGGTGATCATAACCTTATGAAGCTAATTGGATTTTGCAGAATATAAAGCATTTGAAGATGAAGGAATTTAGACCAAACCTCCATTATTGTACCTCGACATTCATTACTAAATTATGTTTCAGAACTCTCAAGCTGAGGTAAGTTTACTAACATGATCAATCAATCAAATCCTTATATATTGGAAAGTTCTTTAAGAATTTTGCTTCCCAAAACTGTTAGCTACATCTTATGACCACAATCTGAGTAATATATCATTTAGTCGAGAAGGAACCGCAGAACACCATTATTCCAATAAAATTTGTTTTAAATGTTTGGTTTCCTAACAGCATTAGGAAATTCCATTCCTCCATTAAATCCGAGTATCAACTCCTTCAACCAAGATAGAAACAAAAAATAAATTAGCTATTAGCATAAAATTTCTCTCTCCAAACTTGCATCTATACCTATAGTCATCCCTTATGCTCTTTATACAACCAAATTAGTAGCACGGGTTAGAGATGTAACACATTCATTTCTTTTGATATAGGATATGCTTTTGCACTCCCACCTTGTACTTTATCTCTTATGTACTCTTATAGTCCTATTGGCATACTTGTGTCATCATTTATCCAACATTGTTATACTTATCTCATCTTATCATATATATAAGATGTGGGATGGCACCAAAGGTCAAAATTGTGGCCAATATTGCATGACAACAACTAAGTGTGAGAAAGTGAAATATGTAAGCTTATAAATGATCATTAAGCAGGAAGGGTGCATTAATTTTCCTATCTAGTGCAACCTGCACAAGGAATATATTTTCAAATTTCATCTATTTAGTGTACAATGGAAAAGCATGAGTAAAGACATTTATATTATGTAAGCTCAAGAGCATCAAATGAAGCTGTCAATGGTGATAATAAAACTTGTATGATAGAGTAACATTTTAGGTTAAAGCTATGACCACAATGACATTACTGCCTTGGAGTGAGACTATAATATCTCATGCAAGCAAATGAAACACAAAATTATGGGTTAAAAGGTAAAGACTAAAACCAAAAATCAAACATTTGAAAGTAATACATTATAATGCTTCTATTTCAATATAGAATAAGGTCATCATACTCCTCGCAAGAAAATGTGTATTCATCTCACTCGCTAATGCCCATTCAAATCCATAACAAAATACTAATAGGGAATTTTCAAATTATCTATTCATATTCAAAAATCAGAACAACATAAGTATTATCCATTTTTCACTCAATATAAGAATGGTATTGGTTAAAATAAAGTCACAATAAGCTTTGCAAGGTGATAGGTAACCAGTTCCACATTTTCGAAAGTTGTAAGGAGAAAAAACAGAGAAAAGATAGAATCAACAGTTAAAGCATAGGTAGAGGAAGGCTCGGAGAAAGATAAGGACATTAAATGTCAGAGGTTAGTCAAGACAAGGACTGTAAACAAGCAGGGAAAAATGTGCCAGGAGGAAATGAGCCCGATAAAAATAGGTCAAATGATGAATCCTAACATGTATATATGAAGAATTTGCCACCGAACGTCTATAGTAGTTTTGTTTCAGTTCCAGCTTTAGAGTACAAACAATTTGTTGTGCACAGAAGAATAAAAAGAGGCAATGACAAAGTGCAAGAAAAAAATGATGAAACATAAGATGAAATGCACGGCCAAAGATATGTGATTAACTAATTAAAGCAATTTTTATGTAATAGTATGTTAATTCCATAGTCTAGATCAATTGTCTAGTGTTAGACATTGAGGCTATTGAAACCCTTTCTGGTGTTTGGCATTTCTTGTAAATTTCATCTCTTATATAGAGTTGCTTACCACTTGGGACTGCCATTGGGGGCTGCCAACTACGTCCAACAGTTAGTATCAACCCTCAACCATTAAGACAAGTGAGTTACATTGTTCATGATATTATGCAGTGGGTGTTTTGAAGAGGATGGGAAACTGCGTTGTTAGAAATTATTTCTCGACGTTACGAACCACAAAGTAGGGCTCATCATCAAGAGAAAGCATCTTGGGTTAAATCGGGTAAGGGTTTCAGGTTATTAATATGAATTTTTTTTCAGAATTATTAAGTTTTTTTGGCCAACAAAATTCAATTATAAATTCTTGATTACAATTTTCAATTTATCAATTTCAATTTTTTTTTGAAATTATTTGTTAATATAAAGTTTAAAAGTTATTTAAGTTTTTTATAAGTTTTAATTTATAAATTTTAAAAGTTTAAAAAAAAATTATTTTAAGAAGTTTATAAGTTTTGATGAAATTTTTTTATTAAAATTTTTTATTAGAAAAGGTTCTACAAGAACCTTAAAGAATTTAATAATAATATAATTCACTTTAAAAAATTTATAAAAAAAAAAAATCAAACTTTTTTGAAAAAGACCTAAGGTTAAAATATTTTGTTAGTATTATAATTTTTTAAAGAAAATTTAAATTTAGTAGATATTTTATTGATTTTTTTTTTAAATTAAAAAAAATAATTTTCTTTTGTTATTATTAAAATTAAAGGTTAGTTTTAGAAATGCAATTAACCTAAATTTAAGAAATTCATTAATTAAGTAAATTGTAAGTCTTTTACAAAGATGATTGAAATTATTAAATTGTTATTAGTTAAGGGCAAAGGATCTTAGTGTTTATTAATTTTAAGTGTTTAGAGTTTTTAGATTTTTTAGTTTTTTATAGTTTTTTTTAAGTTGGCAGATGATAGGTCGCCAACACTCATTCAGTTTAAAGTCATCGTCCCTATTCAGGTTTGAGGGAAATGTTTCTATTTCTTAGCCTCTCTGATTTTTCTCCTCTTGTAATGATCCTCTCTGGTAATAAGTTTTGTCTCTTCAATCCATATGTGGTGGCGTGAGTGGTGAGCATGTTTGGCTAGAGCTGATTTTTGATGTCGATCATGTATGATGTCCGCAGAGTGTTCTTTGAGCCTTACCTAAACAGGGCGTCCTATTTCACCAATATAGGGAATTTCACAGGAGCAGGGGATACTGTAAACACCTTTTTGTTTTAATGGTTCTATTCGGTCTTTGGAGGAGTCAAGCAATATCCCTACTGAGTTTAGAGGAGAAAAAGTTACCCTAATGTTTCTTTTTCGAAGGATCCTGGCTACAACATCTGTTGTTTCGATATTTATACTATTCGATGTTGTGTTTTATGTTATTGTAATCATTGAAATCAGCTATATTGTTGCAATTAGTATCTTTGTTTTTGGTATGTTTATGGTCTTAGAAGTCCAAGATAAACGTAATATTCCAAATTGTTCATCATTGTTGTAATTGTGCAATGGGAAAATTATGAAGTATTCACCCTTGATCCAAGCAATATTCCAAGCAGAATATGATATATGAATTCTAGACTTGAATTTTGAAGTAAACATGGTCACACTCACCTCGAAACACAAACAACATAGTTAGTGATATTCTAGATAGTCTAAGAAATAGCCTTGAAAATGCAAACTGTGAATGAACTAGTGGGTTTCAGCAGAAGTATATATCCATGAAAGTGAGCACATTAGGAGGATACTTAGCAAACTTTTCCAGTCATTGTAAAGGGGATATTACATCTCTTTACTTTGTTGTCTTTCCAATTCAGGTTGAGATTGCAGGGATGCAATCTGGAAGCTTCAAAGGGGAAATTTACCCTAATATTTTACAGTAGATTCTATCTCCTAGGAGCTAGGGCAGATAGTAATTAAATTTTTCATTTGATAACTACCATAGGTTCCTTCTTATTGAGACTATTGGGATGTGATTTACACAAACTCCACTGTAATCAAGTGACTAACTGTGGGTTGGTATTACTACATGTTTTTTATAGATTCATGTTTTTTTATGGGGATTCTTTCATTGACTGCCTCCATTTAGTGTTGTAGCTTAATGCTAAAGTGAGTATTTAACAAGATTCTTTGTTATCATTGCCCTATTCATGAATTTATTTTTGCATGAGTTGTTCAATAATAATAGGTCAGCTTCCCTATTCAGCAACAAATATTTTTTTCTATTTTATTCTCCCATACCTTGTGCGTTAAAGCATTTTTACTCCATGCCCAGTGGATTCAAGAACCAACCAATTGTAAATAGAAATACTTGAAAATATTATAAAACTCTTTTACTTCCAATACTTCAATTAAAGATTATAAAATGATTCATGCAAGCAAACCTTATTGAATATCCAAAGACAAAATAGGGACAACTACCATGACTGATGGAGGATCCCACCCATCAAAAGTCAGTAGCAGCAACTTTTTATCAAGGTTTCCATCAGTTAGTGGCAGCCGGTATTTGCAATTTTTTATGACCTAAAACGTAAAATGTAGAAATCCCTGAGAGTATTTAAGAGGGATGAACGTGGCAGGATCATATCAATAGAGTGGAAAAATGGGATATAAATTTGTACATACTGAAGACATGTTTGCAGTCAATTTAGCAATAGTCACAATGAAGTCCTAAAACCAGTCATGATGGGTCAATCACAAACCCATGTAGATAATATTGCAGTCAACTCCATGAAGGAATAATGATGAATAAACCAGAAGAGAAAACTAGTGAAATAGTAGAATATCAACCCATGAAGGAACCAGTAGAGTAAACAAGTGAAATCATAGAGCATCAACCGGTGAAGGAACTGAAAACAAAGTGGAAATGTAGAGAATCAACCCATGAAGGAACTGATGGAGAAAACAATTGAAATTGCATAGTATCAACCCGTGAAGGAACCAACAGAGAAAACAAGTGAAATCACATAGTATCAACCCGTGAAAGAACCAACAGAGTAAACAAGTGAAATCATAGAGGATCAACCTGTGAAAAAACTAGCTCTACAAGGGAACTCATGAGTTAAGTGAAAAATGGAGTGTTTTTTTAACGCACGGGAGGGGACTTAGATGGAGGTAAGCAAATAATGAGTGTAAATGTGTATTTTTATATGTTTTGTTTTATTGTTTATTTATTTATTTATTTATATGTTATTTTTATTTTTTTTATGTATTGTTTTATTTGTTTATTTTATATTTCTGCTTATTTAATTATTTATTTGTCCATACACTATTCAAGTATTTAGAGACTAAAGTTTAACATTATAGGGAGTCTTCAATTGAACCATAATAAAGTGTTGAGTTATGATTGCGATTCTATAGTGTATTCATGCTTTAACTAATGAAAATGAGTAAATATATTCTCTTGTTATTGGGTGATCTATTTTGTCTTTTATGGGTAAGGCAAGTTATTAAGAATTCAAGATGTAGGTTGTATCTTTGTTCTAATATTTATGTGTAGCAAGCTACTATATTAAATTTCTATATTTCTATATTAAATTTCATATGGTTCCCCTCGCTATACCACTTGGTATCACAATATGATTGAAACTTTAGTAGAAAACTTAGTGAGAAAAAAGGATAAGAGAAGATGAAAATGTTGTTCTAAGTTGAAGAAATGGCATGGAGATACTAAAGGAGAGCTACAAATAGATAATTGCAAGGAACGTGAAGAAGATATCAAGAGTTAGAGAAAAAAACTAGTTGTTATAACACTAATTGGCACTTTAGTGACCCTAATGGAACCCTAATGATCCTAATGGCATCTAGGTGAAGCTAATGGAATCAGAGAACCCCTAATGGCATCCACATTTCCCTAATTGACATCCAAATGTCCCTAATTCCATATGAATAGTCCTTAATGTCATATGAAGAGTCCTTAATAGATACTATAGGCCTTAAATCATATATAAGAGTCCTTCATAATTGATAGTCCCTCCTCAATACAAGTTACCAACTCAATCTATCCCAAAATCCATTAAAAAACATGGTTTTGAGGGCATACAAACATTTCCCTAAGGAAGGAAAGGAGCATGTGCCTTAGAAAAAGCACAAAATATATAAGAAAAACCAAAATTATCTAAATTTAATGGTTGGAAAAGTTGTTCTTTGGGTATAACACCTTGAAACCACCCTCCAACTATCTCAACCATGTCTAATATTGCACAAATAAGACATTCATAGAAGATATGAGAGAAATAAGCACTCATAATGTGGTTATGTTGGAAGAATTGGTCCTAATTTGTTGATTTTTTATGTTCACTCCTCCTAAGAAGCCCTTCTTTATGAGATTTCCTCATCCCTCACTACTAGATTTATATGCCTCATTCGATCAGTTTTTTGTCAGATTGACGTTGGTTGTAAAGTTGGTGAAAATTACATGGATTTATATCTTCAACAAAGTCAAAGACACATTTGTTATGCATTTATTCACGTCCAAAAGCACCATTAGGTACTTTTAGTGGAATGTATAAAAAGTGAAGTCCCTTAATGTGGAATGAACGTCCAAAAACATAAGCTTGCGACTTGGACATAACGTGGAAAGAATATCCAAAAAGCGATGAGTCTAACATGTAACTAGCATTGGATGAACATCCAATAAGCCATGTATTACTTGGACCTAACATGGAATGGACATCCTTAAGCGATGTTGTCATCATGGAATTAACATTAGTTAAATGTCCCTAATAAGCCATGTCTAACTTGGACTTAACGTAGAATGAATGTCCTAAATGGGACGTTTATAATATCGAACTAACATCATCTAAATGTACAATAAGACACATCTAAAATTGCCTTCAACAAAAAAAGTGTGCATGTTCCATTGAACAATCGTTTCTCATTTAAAAGGTGAAGTAACAATAGTTTGTAGGAACCTCAAGTTTCATTCATGTTTGACGATGAAGATGACGATGATGATGATGATGATGAAGATGAATATGGTGATGATGATGATGATGATGATGATTATGACGATGATGATGATGACGATGATGATGATGATGATGATGATGATGATGATGATGATTATAATGATGTTACCATTGCAAAAAAATATGCCAACTACGTCGCAAATTTGACAAAATGGCATCGCATATCCGACAACTGGGGTGTTTCATATTCAACAACTCGGGTGTCGAAAATCTGACGACTGTGATGTCAAAAATTTGACAACTGTGGTGTCAAAAATTCGATGACTATGGTGTCGAAAATTCGATGATTGTGGTGTCAAAAAATTGACAACTGTAGTGTCAAAAATCTGACGACTGTGGTGTCGAAACTTTGACAAGAGAAATTTAACTCGAAAATTTGACAACTAATTCTATCATTTAAAAAAAATTAATCAAAATTCATAATTTGAAATTGAAATCCGACAAAACAGTACTTTTCATCGGATGTTGTCAGATTGGTGTTTTGGGATAGAAGGGATGCCAAAGGAAAAAACCAGATACAAGAGAACAAATATATCCTTGGGATCCTTAAGGATAATTTGCAAGAGGCCCAAAACTGATAGAAGATATATGCATACATGCATATGGTTTTGAGGTAGGAGACTTGGTTTTTCTAATATAGCAACCATAAAGATAGTCTCCATTGAAGAAAAGTGGTGCTAAGAAGTTAAAGGAACACTTCTATTGTCCCTACAGGGTGATTCAGAGAGTGGGGGAGGTAGCTTACAAGCTTGATATGTGAGAGGGGAGAAATATTCATAATGTATTTCATGTGTCTTACCTCAAGAAGGAAGTTGGACAACAAGTCATTAATTTAGTAGGGTTACCCCCACTAGATAAGGAGGGACATTTGGTACTCATTTCTAAGGAGATTTTGGATGTCAAGGGGAGGATATTGAGGGGTAGAGTGATCAAATAATATGTTATCAGGTAGAAAAAATTACCGGTAGAGGATGCTACTTGGGAGGCAGATAAGATCTCACAACATTATAGTTTGTAGTTGCTTGAGGACAAGCAATCTTGGGAAGGGAAAGTTGTAATTTCCATTTTCGAACGATCACTCCAAGGGATGACTTATTAGCCTATTTAATTCTTGTAAGCTATAAACAACGAAAAAAAGGAATTAATTAATTATTTAATGCCAGTTAGGTGAAAAAGCAACATTAAAAGTGACATTGAGTAATTAATTAAAAGAAAGGATTTTATAGAAGTCATTTTTATTTAATAAAGGTGGAAAAGGATAAAAGTGGTAAGAAGGGTAAAAACGTCATAAAAGGGAAAATCAACCCCTTCTCTCATTCATTCATGACATTTCATTTTTGAAAAAGGTATTTCGAGAGATGTTGTGGCTTTTGTCGCTTGGGATGGAAACCCTAAGAGAAGAAATTGGTTTTGGGGGTGAAACTATCCACCCTAGATGGTTGTGGGAGGGAAGGTCATTTATATATTTCACTATGCTCATGTCATGGAAGAGGAACCAACATACTAGCATATGTGTGATTACTTATGGAGTTTTTATTCATTTCTTGGAGGGTGCACTTGTCTACGAAGGCATTAGGGAAATTTTCATCTTCATGTACACCACTTCCATTTACAGTTGAGATTAGAGGGTGATTTCTCATCACCTGCTGAATATTTTGTCAAGGAAGGAAGGGAACTACCATTTTGGGAAAGTGTGAGGTATTTGTGAGGTCAAATGGGTCGTTTGTGAGGGGAGGATCACTGCTTGGAGGGAGTAGCCACTAGGAAAGGGTTAAGGAAGAGATTAACATCATTCCCAGGTGGTTCACTACTGTTTTCGAGGATATTTGGGGGTTTTCTACACTGTTGGGCATTACCACCTTCACTTCTAAACTAAAAGGAGTTACCTAACCCAGAGGATCAACAATCCTAGAGGATTCTAATGGAGAATTGTAGAATAGAGATAAGCAATTTATTAACTCGTATCAATAATCCAGGGAAAATAAAATACTCATGAGACCAATAATTGGAATAATAATCATATATCCATTAATCAGTATTAATCCACATATTCAGTAAATAATATGTAATGCAATGGTTATATATATAGGATAATTTGAATTCCTAAGATAGGACTCGAATCTACCAACTCGGAATGACTTCGGAGCTAACTTAGTGTAGGAAAATCACCACTAGAGCTCACTAATGCAAGTTTGGATCACTAAAACAGTTCACAACTAGTTAACTAGTGAGGGTAGGTGAGTAAATGCTCCCTACTTCCCTTGAATCATGGAAAGTTGCACTATGATGACTAAGAGTGATTTAACTGATGGGAATCAGAGCATAACTGGACTTAACTGAATACCGATTAGGGTCAACTGGTGGACATTGTTGGTGTCACTCAGAGTGGGTTTCTCAAATATAGGGATTGTTCCTTGGGGCACCTAAATTCATGCAAACAGGTGCATTAAGTGGCAGGTATCCCCTAGGCGTGCCCCACGTGCACTAGTGGAGTGATGAAGACCTCCTAAGTTAGGAAAATAGAAAAATAGACTATGTGTTCAAAGGGAGGATTAATAATAATCCCAACAAGGATAAGGTCACTTCAATATTAGGGAGTTGTGTACCACTGATGTAACCTATATCTCAACAAAATAGAAAATATCATATTTGTAGGCTCATTTTCTATTGTTGTTTAAGCTGTAAAATGACTTTGTTAGTGACAATGAAGTGTATATCATGTTATCCTTATGATTGATTGCAATAAAGGTCATATTTATGTGAAAAGGTGTTATGTGCTTGTTGTAAAATTATTTGCATTAAATAAATTTGAAGCAAATCATAATAGTAACCACAATCAAACAAAAGAAAAAATCAACCATTCCAATAGGGATATCTCATTAGTATTTGAGTACTTTGTCCAAATTGTTTGATGAAATTTCTGGACCAAAAGGGACCTGATATAAGAAGCAATAAAGCAAAAATAAATCCTTATCTATTTGAGGATATTACATACAAAACCCTGAATTATATACTCTCTTCCCCCAATATATACCTGACAGACCGAAAGGAAATAAACACAAATAGATATTTGGTTGAGTTCTCCTTTAGAATTATTTGTTTATCATGAGCTAGTAGTGATCTTGTCATGATGTCATGGTGTTTCTTATCTTGCTTGGGATAATGTTGATACTTGCCATGCATGATAATTCAAGTAGAGTATACTGCATTAATTGGATTTTCCTTCTTCCATGTTGTGGGATGGTTTTTCATGACCGCCATGAATTCCCATTATGCCTAGTTAGATTTTCCATCATTGATCAGGCTAGGTGGGGTGTTCAATTCGCTCAGGGGAATTGTTCCTTAATGTGTACATTCAATATTGTGCTTGGGAGAGGGGATAGGATTATTCATCATGTAACCACATGCCCTAGACCATGATAAGTGTTCTTTCATCATCTAATTCATATTCATTTTTTACTCTTTGTTGATTTTTCAACAACCATCTACATGCTTGGCACGGGGGAAGAGGTCGTGGAAGTTGACGAGATATCCAGGCTAGGAGTTGTTCGCTCCAAAATGTAATTTGTTTTATCCATGATGTTGAGAAGTGTCTTTTTTATCTCCCCTCTGTGTGCACTAGCCCATGCTAGGTTCCTTTTCATCCTCTTGACACTCTTCCTTTGATGATTGTTTTTCTCTTGTTTATTTGACTAATCATTCTTCTTTGTAGTGGAGGCCTTCGACTTGAGGTTTAATACCTCAAACATGCACTTATTATTATACATGTAAGTGGGGGGAGATTTCGTAGGATCATACCATCCTGACTGAAAACTGAATTTTCTTTTTCCTTTTGGTATCCCTTGCAACATTGCTCAGGTATTCCTTACCAAGGGTGAGACCAACCCAAGTTGGAATCCCAACAAACTATGTCTACTTCTTGTGTATTGCTTAACAATTAATATCTTGTGCACTTCTCTTACTTATCCAATTATTCAGAACACTTAATCATTCAACACTTATCCATGGTCTAAATATACACAAAAAAATATAGTGAAGAAGACACCCTAAGGCAAACATGCCTAAAACCTCATTATTATAAAAAAGAAGAATACCACTTACATCAAGATGGGGGCATTTTCAAGAGAAACCATTGAAGACAGTGTCCACTAGCGTTCTCTCAAGAAACCCCAAGAATTATCCTACTAAACTTGTTTTCCAAGTTTCCCCATATATTGTCATAGGGTCGCCACCTACGACTCATGTCTTCTGCACAAATCCTGCACCAGTCTACGTACTTGTCCCAGTTTTCCCCTGCAAGGCCATGCCCACTTGATTCTGCACCTGAAGCTACTTTGACTTAGTGCTCTCTCATCCACACTTGATTGATTCATGTGTTTTGGACTCTCGATGATTCTTATATACGCGTGTTCCCTTGCTTGCGAGTGCAACCCAAAGTGTATTGGTTGCACACATGTCTCCAAGATTATTCCCTTGCAAGCAACTAATATATGTTGTGTCCACTTTCCAATCCACACAGTCAATGCACCCATGATTTTCATGCCTTATAGGACTTCCTTGCTCATAGGTCCACCTACTCGTGTTTCCCACATTCTCCCATGCATTCATGCCTTGGGTGCCTTTTGTGTGGGTGCACGCCCAACCTCCTTGTGACGTGCCCCATGCTAGCACAATCTCCTAGCCACATACCCAGGTAGGACCGTTACAAGATTATTCGGCATATTTCAATTACATACCTTGGCCCATGTCAGGTACCTTTCCTCTATCATGATGCATGTTTTCCATTGTCAGCTAGTTGATCACTTTGCTATTGGTTTTTAACTCGACATGGTGATGGGGGTCATGACTTGAATCTAAGCACCCAACTCAAGGAAAATACAACCATTTTACTTACTTATAGACACCTATAATGTGTGTGTGTGTGTGTGTGTTAAGTGGGCTTTTTATAAAATATTCATTTCAATGAAATAGAAAGTGGTAAAGGTATTTTTTTATTTGCTAAAAAGCAAGTAGATTCCATGTATTCAATTGTTTATCTTTTGGTACCTATCATCATTCATGAATCTATTTGCCTATGTTAGCTAGAGAGTATCTTGTAAAAATAATTTTTAAATATTGATTGGAAAAATATATTATAGAAATTATAATTATTTTTCAAACATATTTCATATTTATATATTGTAATAATAATTGTCATACTAAACATCAAATTAGTATATGAGATTATTTTGTTTGTAGAACAATGTATCTTCTCATAAATGATTTGATTTTTATAAATATATACATACCTTACCTTATCTTTCAAAATTTAAACTTATAACCTTATAAAAAGAGAACCATGTTCTCAATATTAAGATTATTCAATTTGTATATATATATATATTAAATTTAAATATAAAAATAAATAAATTTTTGAAAATTAAATAAAAAAATGGATAATCTATTTTGTTAAAAATAAGGAGAAGAAGAATTCTTAAAGTCATATGATTGAAAAATTATAATGACCATTGACTGCTTCTTTTATGGTTCAATTTAAAATTATTGTACTTTTCATATATATATATTACAACATGTTATTACAATATATATCTTTATAGTATAATATTTTTATTATTTCTTAAAAAAATTATATTAAACGTTTTATTCATATATTAGAAAATTATAGATATTTTTTTTAAATAATTAAAAATGTGATCTTTTATCTATTTATGTCTCTTTTATGATTTCTTATAGACATAATCAAAATATGGCTCCACACTTCTACTTATGCTGGGAATTCTTTTGATGCTAGGGCTGCTAGTGGGACTACTCGAAAAATATGATTTTGTATCATGATATAAAGAATATTATTGTAAAATTGACATTTTATAATTTAAAACAAAAAATACTTTTTATTTCAAAATTTATAGATTTAATTTTTTTTTAATGGGGTTTATAATAAAAGGGTTTTATTTTATTGGTTGTGATTATGGGTTTTAATTGGATGGGGAAATCAAATGAGGTTTTTATATATCTATGCACAATCATCCGAAGATTTGACTTCAAAACCTTTTACTTACCATTCACAACTCTTAATCACTTGAGCTAACCCATCAAGCTCTCATAAATTTAAAGTTACCTATTTAAACTCTTAAAATAATATATATAAATCATAATTATTTTTAGATCAATTAATATCCATTAACAACATATCTTTTATACTCTTAAGAAATTGGTATTCACAAGCATGTATAGCTCATAATAATCCTCATATCCATTGATATCCACTAAAAAAAATATAATGGGTATAGATTATAATTATTTTTAAAATATAATGGGTATAGATTATAATTATTTTTATATCAATTAATATTGGGAAAATTGAGATTATTTATTTTCAATGATTGTTTTTAATAAGTGAAAGAAATGTTTTGAGTGTATAATTATTAAAAACATATATTTTCTGGTAAAAAATATAGATTCAAAAGAGGAACTAGAATAGAATACCATATGTCAACCTCTATAAAATAGGTGACATTTAAAATTTTGATGATTTGGATTAGACTATTTTTTATTTCTTTTTTTCTAGAATGGAGTTTTTTATTTTGTAAAATGGGAGATTAACTATGTTTTAATCACAATTTTGAAGGTATAAATAGATTTTGAGAAATCCGTAAGACACCCAAAATTCCAGAACTTGACAATTATAACCTAGATTTTGAAAAATTCAAATGAGATTTTTTTTAAATAATGCCAAAAAAATCAGCCTATTTCTATCCGAATTGTCAAATTTTTAAAATAGATATATATTTTATTTATTAATAAAATATAGATTATAAAATTAAAAATTAATAATTAAACAAAATATATAGCTTAACTACATTCAAAATGCATTTTATTTCTGTATACCACTCTTTCACACACAGTCGTGTGTGTGTGTGTGTGTGTGTGTGTGTGTGTGTGTGTGTGTGTGTATTCTCAAAATCTTTATTTTGAAAACTTTATATTTTATACGTATTTCAATATTTTGAAGTATGTAAATCTAGATGCTTTTGTTGCTCACTTGTGACAAAGAGTGTGCCTGATGTCTAGTTGGGTGGAATTAGTAAGGAAACTTTCCTCCTATATAAAGAAGGCACACTAAGAGGAAAAAGGAAGCTTGGAGGTAACAAGGTAGAAGGCGATATGTGAATTAGGCATCGAGTCTAAGGCAAACCAAGTGATGTGAACTGTTGGAGATGGATGGGCAGAGAACATCCAAGGAGAGGTTTGGAATCTGATAGTGATTAGAGTTCAAGGGTTCAAGGTTGAAATGTTTCTAAGGGAAGAAATATCCATGAAAAGATAGGGCATAGGGTTAAGCTTGGTTGGTGGAAGAGTTGTTGTGACAACCAATTCTATTGAAGAACAAGTGGTGTGGGTAGTAGACTTGTGGGGAGTGACATGGTTCATCAATAGGCAGGTTCATTGATTGACAGATCTGTTAGCAGATGTGCTTCATCAGTAAGCAAGGCTGTCGACAGGTAGGGTTTGTTGGTTTCCATGGCGATGAATTGGGTGGGTATACCCATGCTTGTTTGTTGATTGTAAGAGGATTTTGATAGTGAAGTTCCAAACACTCATTTGTACTCCCCCATTGTATCATATGTGTACACTTCAATAATAAAAACCTTACGACACTTGATTTGGGTGTTGGAAAACTCTTGTGTACTATTATGTTTATTTCACATTTCTTATTATCTTATGTTTAAGAATTTGGTTAAGTGTGAAGTGCACCGTATATTGGATAGGTTTTTTACATCCACGATTGGTCATTGGTAGTTCGTTAGGAAGAAGATGCAAGGGTGTAGCTTAGATTGAATGTACATGCATCCTCTAGGTGAAAATAGATGTAGGTGGCCAAGTTATTATGCCAAAAATAAAGCATTGATGCATAATGGATAGGGATGAAAATAAGAATTTAGGCACCATGAGGGTGTGTTCCCTAAGTTTGTGACACAAGCTCTCCATTGGATTCATTACCAAAATTTTTCCTACAACAAACCCCTTATATTTTTCAAACACATTTCTATGTTGTTGTTGAATGCCATTGTGAGGATAATGAAATCAGGTGAGAAGATTATCTCATGAATCAAGTGACTAAAAAATATTTGACAAATAATCCAAACCAACTAAATCATAATTGTCATAGTTATGTTAAATAATTCATAAATAATATTGAAATATGTTTTATGGAATCGACAGTAAGTCCCGAGCATATGTAATGTTGTTATTTTATTATTATGGTGGCACTGGGTTCTTGCAATGTGGACTGTGGATATTATTTTTTATTATTATTATTTACCTATAGTTAAATAATAGCTCAACATGGACAACAAATGTGGCTGGGGGGTCTTGGAATCCACATGCAAGAGGGTTGGGGGGGACTAGGAGTTCTTTCCTTCCTAACAATACTCTATCTTTCCTAATGTTGATTTTATTGGACTATGGAGGTCATATTACACCTAACTGACTGTTTGCATGCATCCATACACCCAAGCACTCATGAAATAATGCACCATGCACCCATGCACCCATGCACCCATGTAACCATGCATGATGAGATATTCCATATCAAAGTTTTTTTCAGTCAATCATAGAAAATTTAGGAAGGGTTTGAGTTACCTTCAGTCATTTTGAGTGATTTGAGGGATTCGACTTGTCTTCATTCAGTTAAAGGGATTTTGAGTCTAATTCGAGTTATCCTTAGTCAATTAGAGTAAATTCGGATCAATTCAAAGTGCATGGGACAGATTTGAAGGAAATTTGAATCAGTGGGTGGAATTCGAGTTATCTCCAGTGCATGAGAGGGATTTTGGGGAGGTTGTGAGTCAGCCTTAGTAATTTTGAGTTATCCTCAGTGGATGGGAGTGGGTTTTCCATGGATTCAAGTGTGTCTAAGTGAGTTCAAATTTATCTTCGGAGAACTTGAATAGGTTAGTCGGTGGGCTAGAAAACCTTTAGTGATTGAGAGTCACTTCTCAATGATATTGAGTCGGTCTCTTGGAGGGACTTTAAATATGTCTTAAGTATTTTGAATTGCTTCTTTTCTATTCATTCATTGATGTGAGGGCGATTTGTTCATGCCATAATTGTTGAGAGATGGGTAAGCTTACGATCCTGGGAACCAATATATTCTCTACTATGTGTGTGAACTATGTGCTTGGAGCACAAGGATATTGGTCGTGTTTGGAGTAATCCTAATAAACTCTGGTGTAGCTCCTTTGTGGCCACTACATTTCTCTATCCTAGACATGCACATAAATCCTAATAGTGAATGGTGATGTCTTGAGAGACCTAGGAGGTAAAGGATTACCATTTCATCTGGTAGTAGGGTGGAGCAGTAAGAAGGTGGTGATGGATTGAGTTGTGGCTTCTCAAAACTAATAATTGAGCTAATATTGGGTGGGGTATAGTTTCATGTTGTCCACCACTTGTCTCCATACCAGACTTCCACATAGAAACTGATTGTGAATGGTGATGTCCTGAGGGACCTAGAAGGTGAAGGGATTACCATTTCACCTGGTAGTGGGGTGGATGAATAAGTAGAAGGAGAGGGGGGTAAATACTTTGGAAGAAATACCAATTGTGACTCTTAGGTTTTTGGATTGAGTATTATCCTTAGAGATAGAATTGGAAATGGAGAGTTCAGTAGCGTGTGGATCCATGCCATCAACTCAAGGGTGACCTGCTCAAGTAGTATTGGCTTGACAAAGTCTAAGGCTGGTAGGAATGTTGACCTATTGATGCTAGTTGCACAATATATAAAATACAAGTATTCTTGACCTATTATTTACTATGTTATTGATGTGCATGTGCATGTTGAGGCTAATATATCATGGTTATATAATGCTTCATAATTATTTATATGTTCAATTTTAATGGATATTTTTTATGTTGTTAAATTGGAAGCTCACAGAGTATGTATGTGAATATGTTAATCTAGTTGTTAGATGTTAGATTGTATGATTTATGGTAGTTGTAAGAATCTTATTTTTGGACAATTCATATGGTCGTGTATGGTTGTTCTGGATTAGATATTCCATGGGATTAGTAGTTGCAATTAAAGTGGTAAATTCTAATTTACATTAATGTTATAAATCTTCTATAATAAACTAGATTGATGTTGATTTACTTATGGTGCTAGAAGCGAGATTTATTATGTTTTATGATTATTAGAGGTTTTGATATTTGGACATCCCATTTGGATAGATATGATCGATGGGATGTATATGGATGTTCTGGGTCAGATATGATGGGGATTTGATGGATGAGATTTACTTTTATAAATCGTGTATATTAATGTGTTGTAATTCCACCTCCTTGGAATGTTGGAATGTTGATTTGTATACTATCATAAGTGGAGTCTTTATGAATGTATGTAAATGTGATTTAATATCTGGTTAAATGGATACGAGTGGCATCCCACAAGTGCGATAAATTTTAGTAAACATGTAAAGAGAATATGGTATGAATATATCCATGTGTCATTACATTGCATTGCATGTAGAATGGGGAATTGTTGCATTGTAAGGGTCATATTCCTTGTAGGCAGTTGGTTGCTTTAATTTTTTTACTTGTTGACATGTTATCCTAATCATTCCTCTTTGTTAGAATCCTATAAGTATTCGAACCCTAATAATGTGTTTGGGTTCGAGTACATTACAAAGTGGTATCAGAGCTCTAGGTTACAACCCTATGGCTATTGGGCCTTGTATTAAATTATAAATATGTATTTATGGATTAAAAATTATGTTATATATGTTTTTAAACGATGATTATTATGTGCTAACAATATTTTTAAGGTCAACACCTCGCATCCTCGGTACTTGTTATAACAATAGTGTGGTCACCAAGATAAAATTCTTAAACCCTAAGCACAGAATTGAACACTAAAGAGGTCAGAATTTAGAGATCAACAATGGGTCGAAAGGTAGAACATATACCTTCTATCCCTAAGGAGGAGTCTGTTGAGTTATTCCTTGGAGGCGAGGTATCCATGACAAGAACACCTAACAAAAACAATGAACCCTTGGACCTAGAAAACATAGTTAGAAGTTTGGAAATGGAAGTGAGAACCTCTAGAAAAGACAATGAACAAATCATCCATACCCAAAGACAAATCCTACAAGGTCTGGAACAACTATAATAATTTTCATCAAAGGGGAAACAATGCAGAAAGGATCAACAACATTCAAGAAGCCCCAACTATTGGATATCTTACTTAGTTGCTAGTTGTTATGGCCAATTTTGGTTTCTTAGTTAGAATAGAATTGTTATGTATAAGTTGCCTTTCCTATTGCATTAATTCTTTTGTTGTGATCTCTATATGATCTATGTTACCTTTTTGTTAGAAAGTATCTTTATGATATTGTTAGAGAAGTATCTATATGATATTTATTACCTTTTGTTAGAGAGTTTCTTTATAATCTTGCTAAAAAAGTATCTATATGATCTTTCTTACCTTTTGTTAGAGAGTATATGTCACGTCGCCATGCCTCCGACCAGCAAGGAGGATGCGACTACAAGCTTCAAACACCCGGGCTAAGAGCCCCGTGAACATGTACAGGCATAAAAATTACTGAAAACAGAATGCTTAAACATGTGCATTGAACTTAAATATGCACATATGAGAATTTATCATGCACGGATGCAATTATCTATCATACACAACAGAAACATCATACATTCAAACCAGCATTCTTTCAACATGTTCATTTCATTTTCATTAACAGAAACTAACATTGCAGAAGTAAAATGGACAAGATTACTTATCTTAAGGTGAATTTGTTCCGCAACCAGCTACGTCGCTGCAACGTTCCACCCAACCATAGGCCAGCATGCTCCTTAATCTCTCAGCAACGCTGCCACCCTCGAGCTGGGCATAATTCTCCAAGGAAGAAGGGAACAACAGGCTTACATGTAGCCAAGGATACACAAAACACACAGCCAAGCCAACAGAGTTGGGTTTATCAGGCCATTAAGGAGCTGGAGGAGGCAAATTGCTAAGTTGGTGAGCTCATTGCAGAGCCAAGAACACCTACACCAGAACTAGCCTGACCTCTAATACACCCAAACACACCCAACACAAGGAATCAGTCCCTTCTCTGCTACACAGTCCCTCAGGCCCTGCATTCCCTTTCAGTGCTATTCAGGGGTGATGGAGAAGAAGGTCAGCCCTCTAGCTCTGTCTGTGTGGTTTCCAGCACCAGGTTTATCAAGCAAACCAAGCCAACATCCCTGCTCCTTACACAGTCCAAAGACCAACCATTGCATGTATGCAATCAATTAGTTATCACAGCTTAAACAAGGCAAAGACTCCCCAGCGAATTACACAGTCCCAACCACAACAGCAACACAATTCCAACAGGGGGAAATCAACAGCTCCAAAAACGTATCAGCATACATATTACCAATGACGTGGGGAAACACAGCCCGTTCTGGGCAACGGAGTTACCGGAAGAAATTACACATACCACAATGGGAAAGAATTTACAGTTTCCTGACCTGTGCGTGAGGAACAATAATGCAGAACCCCACCTTCATCCCGTGAGGAAAAGATACGGCCTCACCATGCACAAATCCGCAGAAGAAAACCGCGTGGGTAAAGCCAGGAATTTCCTGTGCGTGAGAGACTAATGAATGGCAATCCCCTGCGTGAAGATGAACAACCTACAGGAGGACACAAAACTGGATGTGCGTGAGCCCAAAACACGGAGGAATCCTGTGCGTGGGAAAGCAATCAGACCCCGTGAGGAATGAGTAGACAACAGAGGTCCTGCGTGAGGAAAAACAGCTCAGTTTTTTTTGTCCATGAATCAACAAACAACAGGAAGGATGCGAAATTTCAGTGTGTGAGTCTTCAGCAACTCGTGGAGCCAAGAAGAATGTCCGCGTGAGTGTTTTTTCCATTCTGGAGTCAACCAGGGATGGAGTGTGCGTGTGGGTGAGGACTGACAGTCCTGCCACACCCATTCCTAGACAATAACTGCCTCAACTGCTAGCAGAGATTCTTAATGGAGGTGGTTGGGAGTAAAACAAGGGAAGAAGACACATGGGTATTTTCCCTCATTAGCCAAAGTTTGACAAATCCCCCCCCCCCACATCCTCATCCTTGGGAAAATCATACCCCTTTCGATTTAGTTGCCGCGACCGTAGCTGGTTGTGTTCATTTTAATTAATTATAGATGCATATTTACATGATGACCAACATAATATATGCTGCATGCCCCGATATACCATCGGTGACAAATTTAAATCCAAACATAGCATAACCGATCAATGGTGGGGCCTCGGCCTTTAACTCCACACCATGATCATTTACAATATACACATCATATACATCTAATGCAACGGGGTCAAAACCGGGGCATTACAGTATCTTTATGATCTTGTTAGAGAAGTATATTTATGATATTTGTTACCTTTTCGTTAGAAAGTATCTTTATGGTCTCGTTAGAAGAATATCTTTATGATCTTGTTAGAGACATATCTATATGATCTTTGTATCCTTCTATTAGAAAGTATCTTTATGATCTTGTTAGAAAAGTATCTATATGATCTTTGTTACGTTTTTGTTAGAAACTATCTTTATGATCTTGTTAGAGAAGTATCGGTATGATCTTTATTACCTTTTGTTAGAGATTATATTTATGTTATTGTTAGAGAAGTATCGGTATGATCTTGTTACCTTTTGTTAGAAAGTATCTTTATGACCTTGTTAGAGAAGTATCTATATGATATTTGTTACCTTTTGTTAGAGAGTAGTTGTATGATCACGTTAGAGAAGCACCTATATGATCTTTGTTACCTCGTTAGAAAGTTTATTTATTATCTTGTTAGAGAATTATCTATATGATATTTGTTACCTTTTGTTAGAAAGTGTCTTATAATCCTTATTAGAAAAGTATCAAGATGATCTTGTTAGAGAAGTTGTCTTTGTTATAGAAGCATTTGTGTGGTCCTTGTTAAGCATCCTTGTAGAGTATCATAGTAATATTCCATGCATCTTCTTGTAAAGTATCTCGATAGTACTCCATGTAATTGTTGGTAAAGTATATGCATGATATTGATTGACTAGAATGCACTTCATGAACTTGGTGGAGATACTTGATGCACTTCATATTGATTGGTATACTCTATGCACTTCATGAAATTTGATGGTGTACTTGATGCATTTCATAAGATCGAATGAGAAACTTAATGCACTTCATGAACTTGGTTAATGTACTTGATGCACTTCATGAGATTGGTTGAAGTGCTTGGTGCATTTCATGTACATGGATGATTGGAAAAGGAAGCGGCCTCCAACATTTTTTTGGGATCTCAAAAGTGGTTAGACCCTTTTATCAAGGGGCATTTTTCCTCCCCTTCTAATTAATGTTTTGCTTCTGCACTCTTCTATGCTCATTGTTCGTGAGAGTTTACTCTTGTAAGCAAATCTTGGCTTGTTCTCGAAAAATCTCTAGAAGCAAGTGGGATTTATCTCCCAAGATATTCTTAATTCATAAGAAGGCTGACAGCATTGTTAGAGGTCATTAGTCCTCTTTAAGTTTGTACGCTACAGATTATGGTTAACCAGAAAGCGATTAATACAACTCTACTCGTTCTTGTCTAAAAAAAACCGTTAAAAATGTAACAACATCTCCCCCATATATAAAGCACTTTATTACTCCTAATACAAAAATATAATTTATATAAGCAAAAATACTAAAAAAAAACTCAAACAATATCCAAACTAATAGATTAGTCCACTTAATAAATACATAACTTAAATTAAACTTGGAGAATGTTTATATTCGCCACAAATATGTAATACAATTGAGTTAAATTATGGAAAATATGTAATTCTAATTTATTTGCCTAAAGTTTAAGTTACCTGCCTTGAGAAAAGGCCTTCTTTACATTAAATCATATATAATTATAACTTCGATATGCAAGGATGACAAGCATACCTTCCACAAAGCATGGCTTATCAAATTGCACAAGTTACGCTATAAATCCTTGAGAAAGCGCAAAACCCATTATGATTCCATAGTTGCTCCTTTATGAGAAATTTGACTCGTCATAAATAATCCTCTTCCTGCATCACCAGAAATCAGCCCCAAAAAACATTCCCACTTCTATTAGCAGATTTCACCATCGTTCTATCAGCAGATTTCACCATCGTTCTATCAGCAGATTTCACCATCGTTCTACTAGCGTAACTTGAAGCTCCTCCTCAGTCATAAAGCTATATCAAGTTTACCATAAAGACCTTGGATCCACTAGGAAGGGTTTCTTCGATAACAATTCCAACAAGGTCTAATCGGTAGAGCCATCCTCCATTACTTTCTTCCCGAACAAATCTCATAATACAATTGAGTTAAATTGTGGAAAATATGTAATTCTAATTTATTTGCCAAAAGTTTAAGTTACGTGCCTTGAGAAAAGGCCTTCTTTACATTAAATCATATATAATTATAACTTCGATATGCAAGGATGACAAGCATACCTTCCACAAAGCATGGCTTAACAAATTGCACAAGTTACGCTATAAATCCTTGAGAAAGCGCAAAACCCATTATGATTCCATAGTTGCTCCTTTAAAAAATATAACCACTTTATGAGAAATTTGATTTGTTATAAATAATTATCTTCTTCCTTTAAATTATATTATCTTTCTATATTTTGTCGAAATCCATCAAAATTGTCCTCCTTTTAAATTATATTATCAATCCCTATGATGAAAATTTTGACTTTTAATAAATAATTATATTCTTCTTTAAAAAAAAAAAATGTTATCTTTCCATATTGAAATCCTATAAAATTACATCTTTCTTAAAATAATGTATCGATTGTAAAGTGTTATCCTTTTCATGATGAATAATAGAAATACAAGCTTTTCTCGATGAATGATAGAATAAAGTTTCACATAATGAATGCAACCAAGTTTCATGATAAGTCAACATTATTGGTCTCGGCCTTCAAGCTAGTAGGGACTTTATGAAAGGGTTTGTCACTTTTTTTTAATTATTTTGTATGAAAATTAATATAAGTTTTAATCTTATATTTTAAGTGTTTTTGGTAATTTTGTAATTTTTTCAATTATTTTGCACAAAAATCTATATAAGTTTTAACATTATATTATAAGTTTTTTTGGCAATCGTTTTCTCTATTAATTAGGAAATGTGTCCTCTTATTTGGTCTAAATCGAGGCAAGTGGGCAGGTTTTTCATCAAAATGCTATGGTTTTCCATTTTAATACTATGATTCTTGGAATGGTTTACTCTGACCTTATATGTTTTTAAAATAATGTCACTAACTTAGTTAGCATGAGAGCTACACATTAAAAGTTTAATGTTCAAAACATGTGGTTGCCCAATTTCGTTTAATGTTTTATAGTATGTGCATTGCAATGCACTTGGTGTGATAATATGAGTACTCCACCTCTGGTTTCCACTCATAGCCATCGAATTTCTACTCAACTCCCCCTCCTTTTCACCGCTTGACCGCCAGACAACTATAGCTTCACAAATTATCTCCTTCCCAAAGTTCTACAAGGTGGTAATTTTAGTTCAGAATTTGTGTAGGAATCTATGATAAAGTTCTATAGGATTTGTTTGAGTTTACGAGATCACCTATGGAACTCACTTCTAAGTTAAACATGCATTAGTTGTGTCAATTTTTGGCAATCTATTTAGTATGGCAGGAGTACCACCATTAATGAGATTCTTTGTTAAACCATCAGTAATATATGCTTCAATCGGTGTTGGATACAACTAGCTAGCTCTACTTATAGATTGATTATCTGTAGGTAGACCTCACTAGTATTTAAAGTAGGCCATCCCGCCTCACATCCTCACCACGTACTATAGTAGCTGGGCCATTATCATTTCTGGATTGTTGCAAGTGGGCCATTATCATTTCTTCATCGTTGTAGTGATGCTTCATGCATCAGGGTCGTTATCATTTCTTAGTAATTGTAGTGATACTTCTTGCAGTTGGACCCTTTCCACTCCTTCAAATAGAATAAGGAAGACAACAAATTTTAGGTAAGTAGCTATATTTTATGGCTGGGTGACTCTACAACTTGCTTATGTGCAGGTTGTTCTTGAATTTCTCATCTCCTTTCTCCATATGTGATGCAATTAAACATTAACTATTAGATGTGATAAGCAATGGTGCTTGGAATGAAGGTACTTCTCTCACCTTTCCTTCTCTTCAACCTTCTCCACCCGATTCTCTTCAACGTTGATGAATTGATGAACTAAAGCTTTGAGCTTCTATAGATTTTATAAGGTGGCTGAAATCATGAAAAAATCATCCTTTTAATTCAACATAGTTTGAAGATTTGCAAACAGGGCTTTGAGAATCTAATAATGACCCCTAGTTTGCACAAATATATCTAAACATTGTAATCTGCAACACAAAATGAGATTCGAGACCTATAAACATAGGAAGGAGGACCTGTAAAACATCTTATTATAAGATATTTAAACTCCTTTATCAAAAACTACGAGAATCTCATTCAAAAACTAAGCAAACATCCCCTTTACTAGTAGAAAAAAAAACTAAATCACTAGATACCATTGCTACACAAAAATAAACAATATTAGGATCGATTTTGAAATTGAGTTTGATCTTCATCGACCAATCCCCATGATCTCTAAAGCATCAACCTCATGATCCTTTGTGACTGGTAGGTTTCTCTGACAATCCATAAATATGATGCATCGGAGCATAGGAACATGGAAGGATGCATGAAAGAAGCACACATGCAAGGAACACTTACCTTCTTAAAGGAAGGAAGACAAATCCAAGGCAATAAAACCCACACCTGAATAAAAGGAAGACCTTACTTACTCAAAGGAACTCAAGGGATTGATTATTTCACTCTATTAAATTATTTTTCCATCTGTCTCTCGCTTCGGCGGTATTTTTTACGCCACTAGACTCATCATGTGTTTTCACGCGAAGCTTCAGGTTACAATCCACTGTAAATTCTCCCAAATTACAAATGCGCTCACTTGCTTCACAAGGATATTTGCAACCATCTTATTAGGATAAATTACAACCAAAACAAACAACTATAAAAAAAAAACAAATAAATGTATACTTTTAGGCTCAGTTTCTTATGTCAATTGAAATTATTGGTAGCCACTTGTAGTAAATCAATCCATCTCAATATGAGAAATATGATACCGAGAGCTCTCACAACCACTTATAAATTCTAAATAAACCTGTGAGTTCCTCTTATAAACACTCTAAACAACGTCTAGACAATACCAATTAAGCCAACACTTGAGATGGGAATGAATATAAGTGGTAGTGCCGGGGTTTCCAAAACTTGCTTTTGCATTTGCGAATATTTTTTGAATTTCATTGTGACCAAATTCGAACATGAACATGAACCACAACTTCGATATAGAGTTTGAATAATGTAGAATTTGTAAAAAGTTCTTATTTGAATTTTAAATCTTTATTAGTCCCTGCCTTCGGGCTTGCAGGGACTCTATGAAATGGCTTGTCGTCGTTTCAATAAGCTTGCATGCAAACCAAAGACATATATTTCAGATAAACCCTAAGTCTTCATGCAAATTAAAGCTATGTATTACACATATACTAATTTTATGTCACGCGTATACTAAGTTTTAACTTTTTTCAAGTTTTTTACCCAATCATAAACTTTGAGGCCTTATTTGGCTCATCTCCTAATCGATTCTCTTGCCTTTTATATTAGTCATCATGCCTTTTCAATGAAAATGTCACATCTCTTCATTTAATTAATTAATAAATAATAATTATATGTTTATTATTATTATTGTTGTTATTGTTATTATTATTATATATGTAACATGGTTCTCTACTATAGAACAACACACAATACAATAAGAATGAAACTCTTTGATTTCTAGAGTCCTAGTATTTAACATAGTGTGATATCATCTAGGGTTACGGTCAGGGATTTTGAATGGCTCATCTCCTAATTAGGGTTAGGGTTTTTTACCCTCTAAACTATTCTTAAAAGCGAACATGTCTCAAGTTACACATGTGTGAGTAATGGATTTTAATATGGCATCTAATCACTATAATGGTAGTTAATAGGATAGGTCAACTTGCAAGAGGCATAACTTCCTCGTATGAACTCTAATTGAGGTGATATTCGTGTCGTTGGAAAGATCGTGTAGAATAATATTGAGAGGTTGCAAAATTTATTCACAAATTTTTGACCCCAAAAATAGTCATCTGATGCCTCAAATAGGATCTGAAGATTCTTGACCCAAATCATGAAAGCGAAACCTACTTATAAACTAGGCCTACAAGCCACTAACTTTAGTATTTGCACCCAAAACGTACCCAAATAGATGATAAAATAAATAATGATCCAGTTTGCATCACATGTCCTTATTTAGGGATTTTTTTGGTCTCCAAAATATTTCACTAAAGAAGGTGTTAATTTTTTTTGCCTATATGAGGTCTCATCTTTCCAACGAGCAGTTGGTGAAATTTGAAATTTCAGCACGTAAGGGTTTAAATGCCTTATATGTTGAGATAATGGATAAGAAATATGTAGTTCTTACTTGGGGATTGGGTTTCCTAGAGGCAAGAGAAAAGGAACATGCAAGTATGACAAAAAAATTTCCCTACTTTTTTTGGAATGTCATTTGAAATTGTTTAAAAGATACAATTTCAACCTAACCTGCTACAGTTCATACCAACCTTGTAGCTACTCTATATGAATTTCTAATACTAAATCCTATCATTACCATCTTTGACAACCATGGATCATGGATTTACAAGTATCCAAACTCTCAATTAGATCTAGACAATCTTCTGCGGTATCACCATTCGTTCTACAATGGGTACACAAAGATGTGATTAGTGCGAACTTTATGAATAAAAATAGAATTGAAAGTAAGTTTACCAACAGTTTGACCAACCATTTAATTAGGAGATCATACATTAAGTACATAAATAATACTAATTGATATTACATATTTTCAGTTAACTGATTTTATTTTGTCTTAGCTAGTACAAGATTAAGTATCGTGTTATTCAATGATTAAGTTCCTAATTTTCATGTTTAAATAGCACACTCTATTTTATGGTTTTCTCTTTAAATAATTTAGAAAAACTTTATTAAGAATAATATACTATTGTTTAGTTATTGAGTCATTTAATTTTAAAATTAACGAACCCAAAGATAATGTGAGCAAACTCAAAAGTAAATAAGTAAATGTTTAAAGAGATTGAAGTATAATGTGTTTACTCAAAAGTAATTGTTTCATGTTTAAATGGCATAGTCTAGTTTATGGTTTTCTTGTTGGACGAACTCTATTAAGAATATTATGCTATTTTTACTTATTGAGTCATTTAATTTTAAAATTAATGATAATGTGAGAAAACTAAAAAGTAAGCATTCAAAAAGCTTTTTTACTCATAAGTAAATGTTTGAAGAGTTTGAAGTATAATGTGTTTATAATAAAACAAGTGTGGTTGCAAAGCAACTTAGTCTCTGCTTAAGGAAAGGGTACATGTTGGTTTTTTAAGAGATAGTTATATAGTAACTTCTGATCTGGCCTGAATTGTAATTGTTAGTTTAATAGTTAGAAGTTTTGTTAAGTCACAATAAACAATATGTCTAAGCAACTTCAATATATTTGGAGCACTATTCGAGTAATTTTTACGAGACTTTGAACAACATTTTCAAAGTAATTCTCAGAATATTTGCTGCGTTAGTAGCTTTTCTAGTCATTACTTTATACCGTTGTTTGTTTCTTTGAGATATTTTACTCAGTTAATATAGAGGCAAACAACAAAAAAATCTTCTTGAGAAGTGTCCTTGCTTATCGACAAATGCCGAATACAAACTCAATAGTGATTCACTTGGGTAGAAGATCGACCATTATATATGTTTGATTGTAGCAGTTATGACGCGGTTGACTTTCGTTCAACTTGTAGAAATGGGATGCCACTTTAGAGGCTAACTTGAGATGGTAACTATGCATACCGGTGGTGTATAAATATGGTTCGGCCAATTGATATATGCATTGACATACTGTTTACCAAATTCAAACAGGTTGCATTGAGATTGGGTAATCAAAATCTTGAATCCACTTACATGGGTAAATTGATGTATGTGTGGTCAATTGATCATTGAATACTGCATTATTATTTACCATGTATCACTAAACAAGTTTAGTGAAAATATATTGTTGTACATTAAAGGATTGTATCTCGATCGTTTATGCGTATAGAAAGTAGTTGAAATTAGAATGAAGAGCATGGAATTTGCTGAAGAGAAATTGCCAATTGTAATTTTATCGGTGCACTTTCTTCTTTAATCTCTCATTATATTCATCAAAATGGTTTTTTGAAATTATGTTTTTTTTTTACTTTATGGGAATTAGTTCATTGAGTTTTTTTTTAACTCCATGGTTTAAAATGGTTTATATGCCAATGTGCTCATTGTTACTCATTGTTACTATTTTATTTTGGTGCGCACAAATTAATTTATAATTTTTTTTTGTTCTTTTAAAACTTGAGAATGGGAACAAAGTTGGAGCTATTCAAACCTTGAGTGATTTGTTTGAATGGTGGCTAGATGTGACTCTCCAGCTTTATCAATGAACTAGATGGTTAAGTTTGATTTTTGATGGCAGTAATTGCTCAATTCATAGAGCTGAGATCATTGCGCCTAAGTTTGATTTTTTATGGCGGTAATGGCTCAATTCATAGAGATGAGATCATTACGCATCAGATCAAGGAGGGCGTTTCAACCCGATCGTGAAGGATGAGGAAATAAAGTGCCACAACAAATAATTTACGATTGTCGAATATTAAAACTAAACTATCGTTTGAAGTAATTTTTTATTTTGGTTTTATTTATTAAATTCCATATTTGTATTGGTGGTGCAGGTGGTAAAAGTGAATACAATGAATATACTATGGAATGATAGTACGCACTTGTGGTCCAAGTTTGAAGATATTATGTGGAGAAGCAATGATTGTAGTTTTTTTTTAGTAAAAGAGAAATTTCATTGTAAAGATACAGGGTTACTAATTTTAGAAATTCACTTGTTCGTTAGAGACTCTGGAGATCGAAGGAAATGGAATTTCTTCCAAATGACAAATTACCTCGGATAAAGACATCGGCCTCTCCAAAAAAAAATTGAAATGAATCAATAAATTAATCAAGGGAACTATTGCATGAAATTGAGTGCTCTACGCATTATGAATTTATGATGTTTTTCGACCACTACTTACATACTTTTGCCGGTAGTAGTTAACGCTCATTTTAAAACACAAGTGTGATATTAGCCACCAACGTGGACAAATAAACCTGCATGGAAATAAATAAACATATATATTATTGAAGATTTTGAAGAGTCACGTCTGCCTTGCATAATGAATCTAATAAAGAGAAAAAATAAAACATATATAGAATATGCATCACGTTGAGCCGCCCAAGCAACTATGGGCAAGTTTGACATAAACACGTGTAGACACAAAATAAGATGAACACATGCAGTCCATGTGTCAAAGGCCATGCTATGAGCTATCATCTAGGTGCCATCCGTCACGATTTGTTTTCTGGTGCTCGATTTTGCATGGCTGGGATGCTTGTCGTTGTGAAAGTCATGTCCAGTCTTAGGCATGGATTTTGCATGGAATCCAGGTAATCCCTTCATGGATTGTAAGCTAGTATTTTGCATGCAATCAATAGATCATAACAGTTACATTCCCAAGTTCATTTAGCCTATCTATTTATCTGATTTTTCATGTAACTTTTATGCTCCAGACTAAGTTTTGGTTGATTTTATACCTTGTGATTTGAGTATTTTCATGCACCTTTTTTGTCCTAGGCTAAATTCGGTTTATTTGATTCCTGATCATTTGAGTCAAAATGTATACTCTCTCTCATCTTTTATGCATGTTTTCACCCAAAACCTAGGTCTTGGTTTGAGAGTTCATTGTAGCTAGCTTGTTTTCAGTTGCACTGTAACTTTCCTTTATATTTCATATTCATATGTAACAACAATCTTTGACTTGTCTTTGCATTTCATGGTTTTATTTGTGTGTCTTGAGGTATTGGGTTGGAGAGCTCAAGCTTAGACAAGGGCTTTTAGAAGGTTTAAAGATCCGATGGACCCATTTGGCCACGCTCGCAAGAAGGCAAGGTCTGAAGCCTTTTTGAACGAAAACAGTGGCATGTTCAATCCCAAGGAGAGTACCATGTTCGAGTTACGGAAAATGTAAGCACCGCGGTTTAATATGCATGTAAATTCAATTTAAA
>LPNX010230738.1:659360-756904 GCA_001517045.1 Pseudotsuga menziesii
GACGAATTTGTAGAAGCTAATGACTAAGATATACAGGGGGTTGTTGTTTATCTCTAAATTCTTTTCTACTGATTCCTCCAGCATAATGTATTGAGCTCCTTCACTGGTTTCAACAGGCATATCATGAAATCCAAGTTCTTGGTCTTGTCGGGCACAGACACAGATGATGTTTCTAACTGAAAATTTTCTGTGATACTTGAACCTACAACCATGGTTGTGTAGAGAAGACTTGTATGCAGAGCAAAAACCCAAGTGGGTGTATGTCTTCCAGAGCAGTGAGTTGGGATGACAACGATTATTGTATAGAGAATAAGATACAATGGGAGGAATTGCGCAGAGTGGTTTTGTTGGTAAATTGCAGCACATTGTGCATTGAAATGTGGACTCAAAGCACAATACTTCTAACAATGAATGAAGGGCCAGACGCTGATGCGAGATGAAGAAAAAAAGTGATTAAAAATTCTAAATAATATATAATCAAAATGTTTAGTCTACTTGAGTTTCATTACAGTAGGGTTTAGCTCGAAGATCCGATGGACCCATTCAGTCACACTGGCAAGAAGGCGAGGTCTGAAGCCTTTTTGAACAAAAACGGTGGCAAGTTCAATCCCCACAAGAGTGCCATGTATGTTTTGTGGTTTTATTTTTCGGGCGCCTATTGTTATCAAACTAAGGAGCTTTGAAAACTAGCTTCTGCCTCCATTACTGTTGGGGTTTCTGAGCTTGGGAGGGGCATGTCGCCCCACGAGTGGCAGGGGTTGCTCTCTTCTGTTTTTTGACGAAATGAATCGGCCGATACTTCTTCTTCTTACTCTTCTTCAACGGATGACGGAGACGAGGACAATTTGGGTAATTAGTTCTTTATTTTCATTAATTTTTGTGTCCTTTCAGAACCCCTAGGATTGGGTCAAATTCAAATTACAGTATAGTGAGCCTTTCGAATGACCTGTATCTTAGAAGAATATACAGATCTAGATTCATCTTGGTATTTTGGGACAATCATCTCTCATTAACCTATTAAATCGGCTCTCATTTACGTATTAAATTTAAAAAACCAAAATTCAGAAACTTGTTTAGACGGTCTGTTAGATGAAAGTAAATTTAGGTCAACCTAGTTCTTAATCAGAGTGCATATACCAAACAACATAAGTTTGCATGTTAAAAAAGTAAATTATATTTGCTCCTAACTTACTTGATGTTCTTGAAATTGAAATTGGTTTTGGCTGTCCTTGTAGCTACAGTTGTCCAGTGGTAGCCATTGTTATCATTGGTATGATGAGTTACTTGAGTCTATCCATTCCTGTAGACAAAAGTATGCTCGAGAGAAAGATTTTAGTTACACAAGAAGATACTCTTTAGCAGCTATTCTTTGAAGGATTAACCAACAACCAGATCCCATATCGGGTGAAAGCAAAGGCAGCTTCAGAACCCAACCAATTGAAGCGTTTGCTGAATAAAATGGTTGAAAATAGGGGGAAAATGGAGTGTTTGGTTGACATGGGGAAATTGGAGTGTTGGGTAATAGGAATTCTAACAGGTAGCATGTAATTTTGTGCAAATCGACACCTAGAAGAAGGCTCCTTAGCAGGTGTGGTGTCCCTTGGTAGGCGTGCTGGTAAGAACAGAAGGCATGCATGCTTGGCAGGTGTTCTGGTAAGAACAGAAGGCATGCTCACACAAAACACTCTAAACATTTAATGTAAGGAAACTAATGCTAACAGTATTGTTATCATTATTCAAAAAGTATAAGAAAGGTTCTATATCATTGATTAATATTTCAAAACGATGAAAGTATAAGCTTCCCCTTACCTTCCTTTGCCTCGATATGAGGCCAAATAAGGCCTCAAAGTTTACGATTGGGTAAAAAAAATTAAAAAGTTAAAACTTAGTATATGTGTGACATAAACTCAGTATATGTGTAATAAATAGCTTTAATTTGCGTGAAGACTTAGGGTATATGTGAAATATATGTCTTTGGTTTGCGTGCAGTCTTATTGAAACTATGACAAGCCCTTTCATAGAAAGCCTCCTAGAAAAAATCAAAGATACAGTCACACCAGCAAACACCCCTATTAATTTGTCTATATCAACTTGGTCCAATAGTCACAATTAATCCACACAAAGCAAAAGAGGAAGAACTGTATCTATTGTCAGATGCGATCAATAAGGAAGGAAAACACAAAAGAGTGAGGACAAAACAACAAATCAAGAAGCTAAAAGCATAACAAAATGATTTTTAATCCAAGTGTGAAAGCTTGGAATAACAGTTTATTCCAATTACAGCAGGGACCGACTCAAATAAACCCCTCAACAAAGCATATCTAATTTCTTGAAAGTGTCATGTCGACATTTTAGAACAGTTAAAATAGAGGCGACAAGAGTAGGGTGAGGAAACAACTGTTTTACTCCGAAATCAATTTACAGCATTTATCGAAGCTTACAAACTATTGATACAATATGTTTTCGAGTCTGCGTCACCACATATGTCTTGCAAAACTGGTATACTTACTACAGTCAGGTGTTTGAAGAAATGAAAAATACTCGTGAACTCATCAGTTCACTACAACACCGCCGACTAGTCGCCAATGAAGCAATGATATAGACCATTGATGACCAACTCATTCTGGAGACTCATAAACTTGAAAAATTGGAAAGGAAGGAACATCAATGGATTATTCAGTCTCGAGATAGTCTATCCAATGTTGACAAAATCAGGCCGCAGCTACAACGACTTATTTCCACCGCCGAGGAAAATACTCAACTCTTGGGGACCGAAATGATTAATATTCTAGACTTAGATATGCATATGAAGATGGAGAACTTGTTGAGTCTCACTACCCTTACCATAGACATCCAAACTGCCCTCCATTCTTGGAAAGAATTCCAACATTAATTATCAGTGTCTGTAGAGGCTATTATAGAAGCGTGTGTTTAGCAACGACCATCCTCCGATCAGCACAACTCACAATGAAAGAACAATAAGAGATCATAGGTGCTCAAACATGAAGCTTGTCATCCCTCCACTTCTTCGGGGTGAAGAAATTTTTTGAGGTGGGGGAGATGTTGGAGGAGCCTAATTTAGCTAGTCGACTAATTGTAAACAAGTATATTATGACGATCTCATAGGTAGTGTCGGTTAGCTGAACCGACAAGTAGTTATGTAACTGTTTTTAAATCTTATATATAGGCTATAGAGACAGATAAAGAATTGGTTTGGTTGGATGTATGAACCCCCTTGTGTTTTTGAGTAATATAAGCATTGTTATTATGTCTACCATTCCTTGTCTCCGTTATATCATTGTTATATGAATCTGTATTATGTGTCATTGGTAATATTGCAATCTGATTGATTACAACACATACTGATAAAAAATCAATGTGTTGATAAATGATAACAAAGGATAATTCTATGGAAAGGTGTTTGACGAGTTCTGTATACAACATGGTATAGCTGACCAAACACAACTCCTTACATGCTTCAACAGAACAAAATTTATAAAATAATGAATATAATGATGATGGATAAAGTGACGAACATGCTTAGTGGTGCAGGATCCACACAAGAATTCTGGGCAAAGGCAGTCGATATGGAATGCTACTTGGTGAATAGGTTGTCATCGATGGATCTAGTAAAAAGAATCCATATGACGAACAGGTTGGTCAAAATCAATCTCTTACACTTCTCATAGTATTTAGATGTGATGCCTTTGTGCATATCCCAAAGGAGAAAAGAAACAAACTCGATAGCAAGTTAGAGAAGTGCATCTTCATTAGGTACAAGGATGGACTGAAAGGGTATAAGGTTTGGAATGAAGTCACGGGGAAGGCAGTTTATAGTAGAGATGTGGTCTTTAGAGAAGTCGAAGGCACTTCCAAGGATGAAGAGGTTAAAAGAGAGAAACCAGAAAAGCAAAAGTTTGAAATGAATGATGAAAGTTTGGATTTAGGAGTATTACAGAGAGAAAATTCCTATGGCTTGGGGTGTACCACAACAGATAGCCAGACACAAGAAATCAATCCCTTCCCAATATGCAAGATCATGCATAGTATTTTTTGAGATAGAACCCATTTCTAGGCTCCGTCAAGGTTGTCCCTTCATAATAAACCGACTCATAGGCGCCTTTCTCTGTCGACTGTTATAAGTCGATTTATGTTGACAGCTTATGTCGATAACCAAGTAAAATTTTATTCAAACAGGGGTGCTTCTCTTATCGGTGATACCGACTAATCTAGTGAACTATCTGTAGCTATAATTAGCTTGGGGGCGCTCCTCCATATTCTGAGTAAAGTAGGTGAAATTTGCGATTGGAAAAGGGTTGAAAAGTAACCCAATTACCCTCTCAGGGTCGATGAATTAAAACTCGATCGAATTCATTTCCTTGATTGTCCCACCAACTCCATACGCCTACTTGGCTATCATGTAATCCTAAATCTTCTTGAACAATGTATTACACTTGGGCACTCTGCGTAAGATGTGATAGAGAATGTGGTGCTATAGGTTCAAGTATTGTTACTTGGAGAGATCTACCCTGCTCTATCCACAAGTCTTCTTCCATATAAGATAGATATTCATCAACGCCACTTTATTGTCGATCATGATTCAACTCTCGTGAATTTTCTTCTGCTTCTATCACTGTACTCGTCTTCCTTTCTTTCCAGAGTATGACATCTTGCTCCCTTGTTTCTTCTCGCCTCTTCCTTCTCTTTTCCCACTAAATCCTCTGAATATCTTGAGTGCTTTTGTGTGTCATTGTTATACTTTTATCCTTTTTTATTTTAATTTTCCATTACTCGCCATGTCATGTTTCTCATTGGTCGACCGTTATTTCGCTACTTTACCAGACGTGATCAGCTACCCCTCATTTTTGACCCGAAATATTTTTAGAAAACTAGGGTGCAACTGTTTATTTGTTGAGGAAGTACTCCCACTCTCACTCTTGTATGAGTTTTTCCCACTCCTTTTGCTTTGCTTCCCAGTTCATTTTTCTTAGTGGCGTTAGCAGAAGTGGTCAAGGTTCGACAATATGTCCTGCTCTTTTGTTCATCGAGAATTTGAACAAAAATTTTGGTAGAGAACAAAGGATTTTTTCAGTGAGTTCGTTGTAGAATCTCTCTTTAATGTTTTTTTAACCATGGGAACAACAACCTCCAAAGAGTATATCCAACATCCTGTAAGCCAGATATACCAATAAATTGTGACTTAGAAGGAGTGAAGATGTCCCGAAGCCCACTGAGGTGAGCCTCTATCCCAAAATTTGCCTACCCTTCAAGCCTTGTTACAACAGGCCAATGAGCAACCCTACCCCCCGTCGGTTTTGAACATGTGACCTCCAAGGAGATAACACATGTTCTTAACCATTAGGCCCACTTAGGTGCTCATGAATCTCTCTTTAATTTTATCAACAGAGTCTTGTTCCTCGATAGCTCGCTCCTCACAAAATTCATCAGCAGTTCTATTGAACCACTCCAACAAGTTTGTGCGACCTCCTCTGGTCAGTTTCTGGCATAATTGGTGTTCATTTTCATCTATCGTATTTTTCATAGATTCTTTAATGCATAGGGAATGGATTCGACAAACTTTTCATGTTTTTCAGAGAAATATTTTTCCTTTGCTTGAACAATAGTCAGCTTGTTTCTTCTAGCGTAATTTTGCAGGTAGTTCGTGATTTTTTGCCCCCACCAATATTTAACCTCTTGTTCTGATATCATCAGGTCATAGTCATTTTCATCCAAGACATGTACCACTGGAAACAGAACCAATGTTGTAATCAATCGGATTGCATGGTTACCAATGGTACATATTATAAATTCATATAACAATGATATAACAGAGACAAGGAATGGTAGACAAAATAACAACACTTATATTACTCAAGAACACAAGGGGGTTCATACATCCAACCAAACCAAGTCTTTATCTGGCTGTATGGCCTATATATAAGGTTTACAAATAGTTACATAACTACTTGTCGGTTCAACTAACCGTCAGGACCTATGCGATCAACATAATCTACCTGTTTACAATTAGTCTACTGAAGGACCTAGTCAACTAGCCAACTTAGGCACCTCCAACGGTATGATTCTTCGCAAGAGATTTGAACTCTTTAAAATTCTCAAAAAAATCATATTTCTTTATCAAAAAATACAACAATGCCATTCTATAGAAATCATCTATGGAAGAAATGTAATATTGAAATCCTCCTACTAAAGGGATTGACACAGGTCCAAACACGTCATTATGTATTAACTCTAGTTTTTCTTTTACCCTAATAGCACTAATGAGAACCTTACATGACTTTGTTTACTGTAGGTACGATTTTCACATAAAAATACTTTTTCAAAACATTAAAGGAGACCTTCAACCATACTGACCTTTCTCACCTATATGTCACATATGTTGATGCCACAACATGGTTAAGTCAACTAGACAAGCAGATGTTCCATCAGACTCAGGACATATTACATTAGCAAATTTATCAATGTCTCTCCTTCCCAATATTTTGTACAAGATTCTAGTATGAAATCCTCTCATCAATACCATAGATCCTCACACCATATTGCACATATCTATCTCAAATATAGATTTCACACCTACATCATCGTCTTACTTACCAAGATCGGCTTTCAATCCAAATCCAGGATATGCAATACTCCTTGAATAATTCCTATTAATCCATCTTTCAGTTTCAGACAAACTTTACCTCATCCAACTATCTGATTCAGTGAGTTATCTCCTAGTAGGACATCACCACCATCAAATTTATAATACTCACAAAACCTCTCTCTATGAGGTGTCATATGATATGACGCACTATAGTTGATCAACTAAGAGTCACGATCTGATTGTGTACTTGTGGAATCCAAATACACATATCCTTTATCTTAGTGCAATTTCTTACCACTAGTCAACTAACCTTCCTTGTACCCTCTACCTTTCTCGAATTCTACCGACTTACAGTTTCATCTATGATGCATAACTTTACTACATCACCAACATGTTTTTGTCATTGGACCAAGGGATCTAGTATTAGATCTACCCATCGAATTCGAAATTTTACTAAAGGTTTTGTATTTTCCTCCATCTACCATTTAACCTATAAATATCAAGAAATTATGGGTTGAACCCCCCATTTTTTGTCTCATCTCTTCTGACAACATATATGCAACCACATCGTTGATATTCAATGTGGTACTGTGGATTCCAATATCCATGACTTGGCTATCCAAGGAATCTGGTAAAGAACACAACAAACTAATTCGTTTTCCATCCTTAGGTATTTTAATGTCCATGGACAATAGCTGATTGATCACACTATTGAATGCATTCAGGTGCTCGGTAACCAAGTCACCTTCACCCATCCTTAGAAAATATAACTTCTTTCGAAGAAATAACTTGTTAACCAAATATTTTGACTGTTAAAGTTCCCAAAATTTTCCCACATTTACTTTTTAATTTCCTCTTATGATACATTCAACTGTAATGTCTCTTTTCGAAAGTTTTTTAAATGACCAATTTTTTCACTTTTTTCCCCAATTTTGACCTTAACTAGTTTTGATGTCTAGACCTCCAAATTAACCCAAATGCTTCCAAATTTTCTCAGAAGGTACATGAATCATAATAGAACTTAAATATAATTTTCATGGATGCTTTATGATCCCCCAATTAATTCTGAAAACTTTTTTAATGTTCTTCTAAAATTAGGAGTCTTTACTAGCAAAATGGGGCTCCAATTCCCCCTGGGTAATTCCCAGAAATGGCTTCTCAAATGGTCCCAAAGTCACTCGAATTTATGAAAAAAGGAAGGGGATGTGTAAGGGAAATTTTTAAATTCTCATATGCATCATGTTTCATGTTATACAGGCTGTTATGACTCTTTCCAAAATAGCGCCCAAATCACAATTTCGACCCTTGGGGAAAAGGCACCAAATCTTCTCCCAATGAAATAAAAATGTGTAAAATGGATTCCAATGCTTAAGTACTGAACATGAGAATTTAAATACACATTAATTAAATTCCATTAATCATACATTTATTATATATACATTCCTCCATTCGAAATAATCAGCATTATCATAGCATACATCAATCAAGTGGGGAAATAGTCATTGTTTGCTCATTAATAATCACTTTTCCTTACAACCATTTGATATTTTGACCTGATACTTTCTGAGAATGAATAATATAGAATATTTATATTATTACAATCATTAATGGACAATTAAAATCTCTCCCAATTCGAAATCATTAGCATTACATTGGTGCACAACAAGATAGTGGGGAAATGGCACTATTTCTTCATTGTTTAACATTTGTACATGAAATATTTTGGAATTTCGAACTGAGAGTCTTAATAAATTTAAATACATAGGATTTAAATCACAACATAAAATAATTGAGAATTATAAGCTTCCCCAAAGATATAAATAGCTCACCCAAAGCACAATCCCTCCATGAGAAAGAATATGCCATAAAAATTGAAAATGGTTGAGAGAAAGTGCTACAATAAAAGAATCCACAATCTTCCCTGTAAATTACAACTAAAAATAATACTCCATTAAATATCCACGAAATACCTGATTAGCCTCTCCAAACACCAACTTGGATGGGAATATTTCACCCTCGAAATTCGCTAAGGCAAGAAAACTAGTCATCCACTAGCTCTCACAATTCACAAATGACAATTTATCAAATGATCAAAAGATATTCTCTTGGTTTATTACTGTATTTTATAAGAGTCCTTATCCTTATAAGGATCCCAATCCATCCACAAACTCAATCCAATTCGAATTTGGGTGTGGGCTCAAGATTTGCCATGTGTCCTACCTTTCCTAGCCTTCCATCTTCCCCCATTTTGAGTAGGAACCCATTGGGATTCTCCAAATCACATGAGATCTCTCTTGGATGCTCTATTTCGACCTGACATGTCATATATGTCAAATTTCAGCCTTCATATCTTATTTTTGTCATAGGTTTCATAACATCTTCATCATTGTTGTCATAGAGCTAGGAAATCTAGTCCAAGTGTCTCACTAGCTCCAAAATGACTCTTCATTTCCCATGTAAGTTACATTTCTTCTAAAATTAGACCTATGATGCATATGGAAAAATTTATTAACCTTATAACTCATCCAAGAACCTTTATGCTTCACATGGATTCGAAATTGCAAGAGGAGGTTTCCATTTGGTACCAAATTTCTAGCTTGTGTGGGTCCCACATTCTCCATGTGTCTTCATGATCAATTGCCACTTTTATTTTCCCTTGTATTTATTTATTTAGATCATTTATTAAATATTTATTCCATTCTAATGTTCAAACATCATTTATTGTCCCCCTTATTCTATATCCCAAATATTCCACCCCCAACCTAGGAAACTAGTAATTTTCATCCTTGGCAATTATTTAACCCTTAGCATCAATTTGACAAACTCTCATGAATATGGAAAATGTAATTAGGCCATTGTGACCCAATGAAAAATTTGTGAGCCAATTATTACCTTTTGTTAGAGATTATATTTATGATATTGTTACAGAAGTATCGATATGATCTTGTTACCTTTTGTTAGAAAGTATCTTTATGACCTTGTTAGAGAAGTATCTATATGATATTTGTTACCTTTTGTTAGAGAGTAGTTGTATGATCACGTTAGAGAAGCACCTATATGATCTTTGTTACCTCGTTAGAAAGTTTATTTATTATCTTGTTAGAGAAGTATCGATATGATATTTGTTACCTTTTGTTAGAAAGTACCTTATGATCCTTATTAGAAAAGTATCAAGATGATCTTATTAGAGAAGTTGTCTTTGTTATAGAAGTATTTGTGTAGTCCTTGTTAAGCATCCTTGTAGAGTATCATAGTAATATTCCATGCATCTTCTTGTAAAGTATCTTGATAGTACTCCATGTAACTGTTGGTAAAGTATATGCATGATATTGATTGACTAGAATGCACTTCATGAACTTGGTGGAGATACTTGATGCACTTCATATTGATTGGTATACTCTATGGACTTCATGAAATTGGATGGTGTACTTGATGCATTTCATAAGATCGAATAAGAAACTTAATGCACTTCATGAACTTGGTTAATGTACTTGATGCACTTCATGAGATTGGTTGAAGTGCTTGGTGCATTTCATGTACATGGATGATTGGAAAAGGAAGCGACCTCCAACATTTTTTTGTGATCTCAAAAGCGGTTAGACCCTTTTATCAAGGGGCATTTTTCCTCCCCTTCTAATTAATGTTTTGCTTCTGCACTCTTCTATGCTCATAGTTTGTGAGAGTTTACTCTTGTAAGCAAATCTTGGCTTGTTCTCAAAAAAGCTCTAGAAGCAAGTGGGATTTATCTCCCAAGATATTCTTAATTCATAAAAAGGTTGACAGCATTGTTAGAGGTCATTAGTCCTCTTTAAGTTTGTACGCTACAGATTCTGATTAACCAGAAAGCGATCAATACAACTCTACCCATTCTTGTCTAAAAAAAACCGTTAAAAACGTAATAACATCTCACCCATACCAAAATATAAAGCACTTTATTACTCCTAATGCAAAAATATAATTTATATAAGCAAAAATAATAATAGATTAGTCCACTTAATAGATACATAACTTAAATTAAACTTGGAGAATGTTTATATTTGCCACAAATATGTAATACAATTGAGTTTTTTTTTTTTCAAAAAGAAACAGTCTTATATATATTAATATATATAAAAAAAGGTATCACAAGTTTGGACGACGTTTTTCTGTTGATCCCCATATACATCCAATACATATGTATTCCTTTTACTTCAAAACATACATTCTATGTTCACTGTCCCTTAATTCGTCATACTTATCCAAAAGCTGATAAATAACTCGACTAACTGTTATCCACATAATAGGAAAATGACTCAAATCTAAGTAGTTACCCTACAAAAGGGGACAGTTAATAAAGCAAGAGCCCTAATGCATAGCAACATTAAGCACTCTTCCTATGTAACAAGTCAATATATACCAAAAAGCTGAAAAGAATATAGAGTCCTTCCTTCACCCGGGGCCACCAGAAATTGACCAACTGGGGCTTCCAGAGCTAGCTTGGATAATCTATCAGCAGTAGTATTAACCTCTCTAAAGACATGTTGAATTGTAGTCAATGAGAAGGTTGACTTTAAATATAAGATACGCTCCATCCAATGCATCAAAGATAATGATCGGAAGTCTGCTTGACCCTTGTACCAGTCCACAATAAGCTTAGAGTCCCCAACAATCTGTAGTGAAGAGATTCCCAGGTTTGAAGCAAAAGAAAGAAGGCTCCATAAAGCAAGAAGTTCTGCCCTGGAATTTGTGCCAACCCCACAATTCCAAATGATACTAAACTTCCCTAGCTCAGGCGAAATAAGAAGAGAGCCAGCCCCACATCTTCTTCCCCCATCTTGTGATGCACTGTCAAAGAATCCAACCGCCATATTCTGATCTAAAGGAGGCTGCTGTAAAATACGAGCTTTGTTTTCTTTTTTACTGGCATGTCTTTCTATCTAGAAACATCAAGCCTCGTTGAATACCTGCAAAGGATTAAAGGTCTTCCCTTAAAAAATAAAATCATTTTGAGTTAACCAAAGAGACCTGCAAACAAAAAAGGGAATAATATGCCAAGATTTTGCCTCAGAGGACCACAATGAAAATGCTTCTTTGACAGAATCCCTGTGCCAAGTCACGTCAAGCTTTAAAGAGCTATATACAAAATCCCAAACCTGCTTAGTAAATGGACAATTTATCATCAGATGTGTCGTTGTCTCCACGTCAGAAAAGCATAAAAGATAGACACTTGGCCTGTAGAAGCCTCTCTGCAGTAGAGAGTCCCACGTGAGCACTTTATTAGCAATCAAAAGCCAGCAGAATAGTAAAACTTTAAGAGGAAGGTTCCACTTCCAGGCCTGAATGAACCAGTTAGGAACAAGTCCAATTATGTCCTGATTGCACGCAACACCATATGCTTTAGCCGCTGTAATGGAGCCATCTTTAGGATTTTTGCTCCAAAAAAGGAAATCTTTAGCAGAGTTTAAACTAATGCTGAGATTTCTGAGCAAACTAATATAATTGTCCCATTCAATACCCAAAGCATCAGTAAAACCCAACTCCACCGACGTGTACCAGACAGTCCATGAGTTAGCAAAATTTTGCTTAGCCACCTAGGCCAGAAAAAAGATGTTCCTATTCATCAAATGTGTCAATAAAGCATCTGAAAGTCTCCACCCTTTGTCCAATCCAACAATAGAATCCCTGTCGACTCTAATATTCCACCCGTCGCCTAGTTTCCAGGCCAGCCAGGACTTTAACAGAGGAATAGATTTGAGAAGAGCTCTCCAAACAACAGAGGTCCTTTCAACATTATAAGAGGTCAAACATAACCATTCACCGACCACCCAGCCCTGTAAATATTACACTATTATAACCCGATTCCATAAGCTGCTGGTAAATAGACACCTCCAAAGATTTTTTGCTTTCAAAGCAATACCAAAGGTGTCAAGGTCTTTCAAACCCCACCCACCCAGATGCTTCAGCTTAGTCAAATGCGTCCACTTCACAAGGTTGATGGCTCTTCTTTCCTTACAGCCCGACCAAATAAAACGGGCCATTCTGCTTTTAATGAGATTAATAATGGTACAAGGGATCCAAGTAAGTGCAAGCTAGTACACAGGGAGACTTTCCAATACCGCTTTTGTCAGAACAAATATGCCCCCTATAGAGAGGAACCGATGTCCCCACCTGCCTATACGCGCTTCAACCTTCTTTAGCAGCCATCGCCTGTCTAAAATATTGTAAGCAGAAGGTTTTAGATAAAATCCCAAATATATGAATCCCAACTCAAGAGGAATATATTCAATAGGGAAAAGGTGCTTGATATCAGAAATCTCATTAAGAGTCAATCCTGATTCACTAAACAGAGACTTTTGATGACTAATGCTCATCCCAGATGCTTCACAAATGAAATCTAATGCTTCTTTAATAAAATGCCACTCCTGCAAAGATCCACCGCCAAAGATAAAAATGTCATCCACAAACAGCAAATGTGTGATGATAACATCCACTGCCATCTTAAAACCCATAATGTCGCCTTTTTCTGCCAGCTCCTTAAGGTTCCTACTCAGACCTTCGACAACGAGCAGGAAAAGCAAAGGAGAGAGGGAGCATCCCTGCCTCAATCCCCTAGAGGCTGAGAAAAAAGAAGTGGGCTTTCCATTAACCAGAACAGAGTAAGTAGTCGAAGAAACACAACCCATAATCCAATTCGTGGTATTTAAAGGAATACCAACCTGCAACAAGACAAATCTCAAGAAACGCCAATCCACTCTGTCGTAGGCTTTAATAAGATCTAACTTTAGTACCAAGGATTTTTTCCCTTGACTTTTAATATTATGTATCACTTCTTGTGCTACCCCCACCGCATCAGTAATCTAAGGATTTTCCAGAAAACCAAACTGCTCAACAGAAATCCCATGTGAAAGTTCACCTTTAATTCTATCAGCAATGATTTTTGAAATGATTTTATACACTAGATTACAAAGAGAAATAGGCCGAAATTCTGCAAAAGAAAATGGTTGGTCCGTCTTGGGAATTAACGCAATAAAGGTAGAATTTAAAGAGCTGCAAACCCGACCCTAAATTCTAGACTCTTCCACCATGGCAGTTAAATCCGGACCAATAATGTCGAAGAAATGTAGAAAGAACTCCACAGTCCACCCATCGGGGCTCGGACTTTTCGAACGATTAAATTTCTTCAAGGTCTTAATAATTTTATCCACAGTCACCAGCTCAAAAAGTTTTATACCTGCCGTGGCATTAAACATAACAGGGAATTTTAATGCCACTTTCACCTAAGAATCCAGTGAAGCATCCTCACAAGCCTTGTAAGAGTTTTTAAAATAGGATAATGCTTCTCTATCAAGATCTGCTTGATTAAAAATCACAGAACCATTAGCCACATTCAACTCCCAGATATGGTTATGTATTCTCCTCTGGTTTGCAAAGTGATGATAGAATTTGGTGTTTCTATCACCACTTTCTATCCACTTCAAACGGATTTTTTGGAATGTCGTCTCCTCCTGCCTTTTTAAGATAGAATTTTTTGAGCCGACAAGCCAATCCAAGAAACCTAGATCCTCTTTAGTCTGAAATCCAACAGGATTAGCAGTATAAAGAGAGGAAATCTTTTGCTCAAAATCTTCCAATTCTGTCTGATCGAGTGCCTTTCTCTGCTTCTCCCAAATTTTGACTTCAGCCTTTAGAGCTTTCAGTTTTTTAACCATCACTTTCATGGGAGACCCTTCCCCATCAACACAAAATGCACTCCAAAAACTCCTAACAAAAAGATCAAAATTGTCAACAGATAACCGGGAGGCGTTGAATTTAAAGGGGTAAGTAACTCGCTCTCCTTCAAATTCCCATTGAAAAGCAACAGGGAAATGATCTGAAATTTTCGTTTTTATAACCCAAGATCGATAAAGATGAGCTTGAGCCAAATAGACACTATTGACCAAGAACCTGTCAAGGTGTTTCCCAATGCATGCTTCCCCCCTTCTACCATTATGCCAAGTCCGTGACAGAATCGTCGGTTCGACATCCTGTAAGCCTTCGCCACTGATAAGATCAAAAAAGAAATCTGCCTCCAGATCCAATTGAGTAGACCCCCACGTTTCACTGGCCAACACCGTGAAATTTAAATCCCCCCAATGATTAAGCCCTTTTCACTTAGAAGTCCTCCCAACTGGATCACCTTCCAGAATGGAAAACGATCCACATACGACCCATAAACATTAACAAATTTGACAATCTGTGTATCACCCACAATTCTGCCTTGTAGAATAATACCAGCACGAGAATTAAAAGCATCAAAAGAGGCCTTTTTCGGATCCCACGCCGATAAAAAACCTCCATAAATTCCCATGGCATCAATAGCACTCATAAACCAATTTCCTACTATGCCAGACATAAAATCAATCGCCTTACAACTTTCAACCATAGTTTCTTGAAGCAAGATTATATCAGATTTGAGAGAGGACACCAATCTGCGGAGGGCACATTTTTTATGGGGGGCCCCCACCCCACGAATGTTTAAAGAAAGGATTAACATTTACAACCCCTAGCAAGGGCCTTCTATGCTCTAAGGGTCCATGAGGATAATACCACTTGTGAGGAATTCTGAGAAGACCCAGCTGATTGAGCCTTGGATTTTCTAGCCCTCCTCATCTTAAGAGGGGATAAATATTGTTCAATACCCCCACATATACTGGCAGTCGAATCCTTGCCTTTATTCTCAGAAAAAACCCTAGGAGATATGCTACCACCAACAATATTAACATCTGAAACCCGACCACCCGTAAATATCAGGATCTTTTCTCGCTGAAGAATATCCTTATATGAGGGCATAAGAGTCCCAATGGCTTCATCAACCTCAATTTGTGCAAAAGACTCAAACTCCACATTAGCAGGGCTCGACAGACTACCAGAGGGCTCTAAAGAAACCAAGGGAATATGTATAGAATCAGAAGCTGTTTTTAATGGAGAGTGTTCTAACACCTCCCTGGGAAAGACAACCTCTATACTCCCATCCTCTTTCCGATAGGTCTCCTCAGGAATTTTGACAGATATAGAATTATCCAAAAGCGGTTCTATCAAGGAACTAAAAGAAAGCTTCTCCTTAAGAAAAACAACATCCTCTTCAGAGAGAGATTCTACAAATTTTGGAGAAATCAACTTAAGCTTACCTACCCAAGAGTCGGCCGGTGAAGCTAAAACTGCTTCAGCAACATCCTCAATGGACTGAGAGCAATCTAGCGAACAATCCAGAGGATCCTCGTCATCTGCTTCTGACAAGATAAGTCCAGGACAAATTTGTTGTTGTAGAGGCCTCCCTGGACAATTTACCTTTAAGTGCCCTACAGCGTTGCAAGTATTGCACCTAAAGGGAAAACCCCAGTAGTCCAATTCTAACTTGAACAGCATCCCTCTCCAATCAATATTAATCTCTGCATCCATTCCCTTAGAGACATCTATTTCCACCAGAATCTTCGCAACTCTACGGTCCTTCCCCCCTAGTAATTCATTATCCACGTAAAGAAACCGCCCCAGATAATTCCCTATCTCAACAAAGGCCTCCAAATTCCAAAGAAAAAGAAGGCAGTTAGGAATATGCACCCACGGGTGTTTAATTTTCAACACTTCTGTTTCGGGATTGAAACAATGCTCCCAATGTTTTAGCATCAAGCTGCCCTTTCCATGTAACCAAGTCTTCGAGAGAATCATCTGCGCATCATTCGGAGATCTGAAGAGAAAAGCATACCATCCTCGAGACAGAAAATATATTTCAGGGCAGTAATTAAGTACGGGCTGCCATCTATCCTTGATGTATGCCTCCACATCCCGACTTGAGCACACCCAATAACTAAATTTACCAACCAGAGTAATCAGAGTCATCCTGGCCACTTCCGTCAGCCCAATATCCTTTCCTAAAACAAGGTTTGCCCCCCCCTTCTTGGGTTTCCAAGGTTTTACAGAGTTCCTCTTACCTACCTTCAGTGCCTCTAATCTATCAGTCATTGATTTCTTCTTCAACGAACTCTGAGACTTACAGGAAAGTCCAAATACATTGTTGAAAATTTCAGCAGAAAGACAACCATCGATAAGATCTATGCGCTTCCTTTTCTACCTGAAGAGCATAGAGATCATTTAGGCAGATAGCATTAACTGAAAAACCAGATCCGAATTTACGACGAATCTCCTCGTCCGAGATGAATAGACCTGCCTCCTTCCAGTTGATCTCATCGTCGGGATCCATGAGGATCCCTATATCGCCACCTGTCATCTTCAATAGACCCTAGAAACTAAAATCATAAGAGAACGACCCCCAAAAAGAAATAAATGCATGTACTTGAAAATCCGCCACCTTCCAGTTTCACTCAAGTGAAATTATGAAGCAGTAAATAACTTCACCAACCATCACCTAAAAACCAAAAGCAAGGACCTAATGCATTAATAGCTATAGGCCGCTCCAAAATTCAAAACCCAGTCGAGCGGGAGAAAACCAGAAGTAACAACTTCTGAAACACCACCTGAAGATTCAGAACCAGGGAGAAGACAAAATAATACTACTGAAATATAACACCCTAAAAGATATATCTGACATAATAGAACACCAGCTATCAACGAACTTCTCATAAAATCAGACCCCAATCAAAAATCAATTTAAATCTTCAAGAGAGTAGTAGCTAGTAGAATACTACAAAAAACTTTGAAAGTGAGAGCATTCTAAATGCATCAGTGTCGAACTCCCACTGACACCTACAAAAGCTACGATAAAGTCAACGAATATAGCGACAACCAAAGGCAACAACCGGAAAGGAAAAAAACGCGTCAGAAAAGATCAGCAGTCGCTCAAAAAATCCTCTTCCTGCATCACCAGAAATCAGCCCCAAAAAACATTCCCACTTCTATCAGCAGATTTCACCATCGTTCTATCAGCAGATTTCACCATCGTTCTCGCAGATTTCACCATCGTTCTACTAGCGTAACTTGAAGCTCCTCCTCAGTCATAAAGCTATATCAAGTTTACCATAAAGACCTTGGATCCACTAGGAAGGGTTTCTTCGATAACAATTCCAACAACGTCTAATCGGTAGAGCCATCCTCCATTACTTTCTTCCCAAACAAATCTCATAATACAATTGAGTTAAATTGTGGAAAATATGTAATTCTAATTTATTTGCCAAAAGTTTAAGTTACGTGCCTTGAGAAAAGGCCTTCTTTACATTAAATCATATATAATTATAACTTCGATATGCAAGGATGACAAGCATACCTTCCACAAAGCATGGCTTAACAAATTGCACAAGTTACGCTATAAATCCTTGAGAAAGCGCAAAACCCATTATGATTCCATAGTTGCTCCTTTATGAGAAATTTGACTTGTCATAAATAATTATCTTCTTCCTTTAAATTATATTATCTTTCCATATTTTATCGAAATCCATTAAAATTGTCCTCCTTTTAAATTATATTATCATTCCCTATGATGAAAATTTTGACTTTTAATAAATAATTATATTCTTCCTTAAAAAAATGTTATCTTACCGTATTGAAATCCTATAAAATTACATCTTTCTTAAAATAATGTATCGATTGTAAAGTGTTATCCTTGTCATGATGAATAATGGAAATACAAGCTTTTCTCGATGAATGATAGAATAAAGTTTCACATAATGAATGCAACCAAGTTTCATGATAAGTCAACATTATTGGTCTCGGCCTTCAGGCTAGTAGGGACTTTATGAAAGGGTTTGTATTTTTTTTTTATGAAAATTAATATAAGTTTTAATCTTATATTTTAAGTGTTTTTGGTAATTTTGTAATTTTTTCAATTATTTTGCACAAAAAATTATATAAGTTTTAACATTATATTATAAGTTTTTTTTGGCAATTGTTTTCTCCACCAATCAAGAAATTTGTCCACTTATTTGGCCTCAAATGAAGGCAAGTGGGCAGGTTTTTCATCAAAATGCTATGGTTTTCCATTTTAATACTATGATTCTTGGAATGGTTTACTTTGACCTTACATCTTTTTAGAATAATGTCACTCACTTAGTTAGCATGAGAGCTACACATTAAAAGTTTAATGTTCAAAGCATGTGGTTGCCCAAGTTCGTTTAATGTTTTATAGTGTGTGCATTTCAATGCACTTGGTGTGATAATATGAGTACTCCACCTCTGGTTTCCACTCATACCCATTGAATTTCTACTCAACTCCCCCTCCTTTTCACCGCTTGACCACCAGACAACTATAGCTTCACAAATTATCTCCTTCCCAAAGTTCTACAAGGTGGTAATTTTAGTTCAGAATTTGTGTAGGAAACTATGATAAAGTTCTATAGGATTTGTTGGAGTTTACAAGATCACCTATGGAACTCAATTCTAAGTTAAACATGCATTAGTTGTGTCAATTGTTGTCAATCTATTTAGTATGGCAGGAGTACCACCATTAATGAGATTCTCTGTTAAACAAGCAGTAATATATGCTTCAATCAATGTTGGATACAACTAGCTAGCTATGCTTATAGATTGATTATCTGTAGGTAGACCTCACTAGTATTTAAAGTAGGCCATCCCGCCTCACATCCTCACCACGTACTATAGTAGCTGGGCCATTATCATTTATGGATCGTTGCAGGTGAGCCATTATCATTTCTTCATTGTTGTAGTGATGCTCCATGCATCAGGGTTGTTATCATTTCTTACTAATTGTAGTGATACTTCATGCAGTTTGACCCTTATCATTCCTTAAAATAGAATAAGGAAGACAACAAATTTTAGGTAAGTATCTATATTTTATGGCTGGGTGACGCTACAACTTGCTTATGTGTAGGTTGTTCTTGAATTTCTCATCTCCTTTCTCCATATATGATGCAAGTAAACATTAACTATTAGATGTGATAAGAAATGGTGCTTGGAATGAAGGTACTTCTCTCACATTTCCTTCTCTTCAACCTTCTCCACCCGATTCTCTTCAATGTTGATGAATTGATGAACTAAAGCTTTGAGCTTCTATAGATTTTATAAGGTGGCTGAAATCATGAAAAAATCATCCTTTTAATTCAACGTAGTTTGAAGATTTGCAAACAGGGCTTTGAGAATCTAATAATGACCCCTAGTTTGCACAAATATATCTAAACACCGAAATCTGCAACACAAAATGAGATTCGAGACCTATAAACATAGGAAGGAGGACCTGTAAAACATCTTATTATTAGATATTTAAACTCCTTTATCAAAAACTACGAGAATCTCATTCAAAAACTAAGGAAACATCCCCTTTACTAGTAGACAAAAAAACTAAATCACTAGATACCATTGCTACACAAAAATAAACAATATTAGGATCGATTTTGAAATTGAGTTTGATCTTCATCGACCAATCCGCATGATCTGTGAAGCATCAACCTCATGATCCTTTGTGACTGGTATGTTTCTCTGACAATCCTTAAATATGATGCATTGGAGCATAGGAACATGGAAGGATGCATGAAAGAAACACACATGCAAGGAACACTTACCTTCTTAAAGGAAGGAAGACAAATCCAAGGAAATAAAACCCACACCTGACTAAAAGGAAGACATTACTTACTCAAAGGAACTCAAGGGATTGATTATTTCACTCTATTAAATTATTTTTCCATCTGTCTCTCGCTTCGGCAGTATTTTTCACGCCACTGGACTCATCACGTGTTTTCACGCGAAGCTTCAGGTTACAATCCACTATAAATTCTCCCAAATTACGAACGCGCTCACTTGCTTCACAAGGATATTTGAAACCATCTTATTGGGATAAATTACAACCAAAACAAACAACTATAAAAAAAACAAATAAATGTATACTTTTAGGCTCAATTTCTTATGTCAATTGAAATTATTAGTAGCCACTTGTAGTAAATCAATCCATCTCAATATGAGAAATATGATACCAAGAGCTCTCACAACCACTTATAAATTATAAATAAACATGTGAGTTCCTCTTATAAACACTCTAAACAACATCTAGACAATACCAATTAAGCCAACACTTGAGATGGGAATGAATATAAGTGGTAGTGCTGGGATTTCTAAAACTTGCTTTTGCATCTGCGAATATTTTTTGAATTTCATTGTGACGAAATTCGAACATGAACATGAACCACAACTTCAATATAGATTTTGAATAATGTAGAATTTGTAAAAATTTCTTCTTTCAATTTTAAATCTGTATTAGTCCCTGCCTTCAGGCTTGTAGGGACTCTATGAAAGGGCTCGTCATCGTTTCAATAATCCTGCACGCAAACCAAAGACATATATTTCAGATATACCCTAAGTCTTCATCCAAATTAAAGCTATTTATTATACATAAACTAAGTCTATGTCACACGAATACTAAGTTTTAACTTTTTTAAGTTTTTTACCCAATCGTAAACTTTGAGGCCTTATTTGGCTCATCTCCTAATCGATTCTCTTGCCTTTTTAATTAGTCATCATGCCTTTTCAATGAAAATGCCACATCTCTTCATTTAATTAATTAATGATTAATAATTATATGTTTATTATTATTAGTATTGTTGTTATTATTATTATTATTATTTATGTAACATGTTCTCTACTATAGAACAATACACAATACAATAAGAATGAAACTCTTTCATTTCTAGAGTCCTAGTATTTAACATAGTGTGATATCATCTAGGGTTAGGGTCAGGGATTTTGAATGGCTCATCTCCTAATTAGGGTTAGGGTTTTTTACCCTCTAAACTATTCTTAAAAGTGAACATGTTTCAAGTTACACATGTGTGAGTAATGAATTTTAATATGGCATCTAGTCACTATTATGGTAGTTAATAGGATAGGTCAACTTGCAAGAGGCATAACTTCCTCATACGAACTCTAATTGAGGTGATATTCATGTCGTTGGAAAGATCGCGTAGAATAATATTGAGAGGTTGTAAAATTTATTCACAAATTTTTGACCCCAAAAATAGTCATCTGATGTGTCAAATAGGATCTGAAGATTCTTGACCCAAATCATGAAAGCAATACCTACTTATAAACTAGGCCTACAAGCCACTAACTTTAGTATTTCCACCCAAAATGTACCCAAATAGATGATAAAATAAATAATGATCCAGTTTGAATCACATGTCCTTATTTAGGGATTTTTTTGGTCTCCAAAATATTTCACTAAAGAAGGTGTTAAATCTTTTTGCCTATATGAGGTCTCATATTTCCAACAAGCAGTTGGTGAAATTTGAAATTTCAGCACATAAGGGTTTAAATGCTTTATATGTTGAGATAATGGATAAGAAATATGTAGTTCTCACTTGGGGATTGGGTTTCCTAGAGGCAAGAGAAAGGGAACATGCAAGTATGACCACGAAATTCCCCTACTTTTTTTTTGGAATACCGGCACAATGGCCCTTCTAGTGTGCTTTATTGATAGTTTGTCCATCTTTCGAGAGTGTGCTAGATGAACGCACAATTTGATAGCATTATACCACAATTGAATGCTTTTTCCAACTCTTAAAGAATGTAATTGCTTTACCAACATACAAAGGGAAGGAGAAAGTGACATAGAAGGGTTTCATCTCCAATCCAGGGATATCTTAACCTCGTATCGCTAGCTCTAAGGGCGTCCACCCCCTATAACTATGTCATATTCTCAGGATGGTCATACCTTCATGGCTCTCGGGCTACTAAATAATTCATTGCTTCCTGCTAACCACTCCGCTAGACACTCCTTGGTTAATTTCATTACTCCAGGATTCCGTTACTTGCTTTACTCACCTTAAAATCTATGGAAGGCTACATAGAGGGGCGAAGCTACTCGACTAAAAGTAGAGGGAAAACAGGCTCTTTTTTTCGCCTTCCCTTAAACTCTGATAAGAGGGATTCTCAATTGTATGCTTCTCATCTGTTGGGCTGACTTGTAATTCGCTGGATTGGATTCGTTACCTAACCCTCCCTCCCTTCTGAATGAAAAAGGGCATGGGAGCGGCCTCCTAAGCTGTTGGTCAGTGAATGCTGGCATAGGGAACTTCCCTGGCTCTCTGAAGTTGGCTGTTGGTCAGTGAATGAAGGAATCACTCTCCACGCTTTGGAATTTTGGCCTTGACTTCCTGGCTACACTCTTTCTGGCTGGTGGGGCATCACACGAATGACTATCTATAGGGAATTATAGGGCGACCAACGTAACTAGCTGTGAACATCCGTGCTACTTTAGAACATAAAGAGTTGCCTGCTTTAGACCTTACCTGACCTAGAAGGGTTGATCCTAAGAAGTAAATTAGAAGGGCCCGGAGGTCCGGAGGGCTTGTCCTTTTGAGGGAAAGGGACTTTCCCGAGGCACAAGGGGAAGGGTTGGTCCCGAGCTAGCCTAGTATGGTCCTGAGTTAGTTAGATTATTATTACAAACGAAACTACATATAGTTATTGGGTGAATCAAGTAAGGTCCTGGTCTCGCTTGAAATGCATTCCTGTGTTGTCCTTAATTGGTTGTGTGCCGGATCAGTGTTTTAGGAGAATAAATGGAAAGGAAGGGTCCTGTGTTGGCTTTATTTACGGAAGAAGGGATTGGTCATGCTTGGTTTTCAACCACCTTCTATGGAGTTATGGCTTATTTCCTTGGCCTGGTATGAAATTCCAAATGCCAGAAGCCAAGTATCTAGGTACAATGCCTGAGTGTAATTTATTTGACGTTTCAACTGCTGCAACAAAGCTTCCCTATCGTGGAAGTGGTCTTTGGTAAGGATCACGTCTATTCAAGTCAGTAGCTTACATCTGATAGGTCAAGCCTGGGATAGCTTCTACTTTCAATATCACTCTTGCTTGCATGGATTATTAGGCGGGGGGGATTACACTGGCCCCTGATTGGATTTGGATTTGGTCGATGGGAACTACTGGGACAACATCAGTCTGATAAGATTACGAGGAGCCATGTTACAGAGGGGATACATAGTGGGTCAGCATATTACAACTGTAGAATAAGTGTCAGTGTGGAAATACAAGTGTGGTGTGGTGTGGACGTAGACCAGAAAGAAATAGGAGCGTTTGAAAAGCTTTGCCAAGAAAGAAACATACTGGGTAGAAGAGAACTGGTGAGAGAGCTTTAAAGAAATTAACAACAGCACACAGCAGAGCAGAGCACATAGTAGAGGCATCGAAAAGACAGTTAGTTAGTTAGTCAATTAGTTAGTTAGTGTCGGGTTCATCAAAGAGAAGAGAACGGATCATTGTTAGTGCGATAAGCTTATCCTGGAGCCCTAGGACAACCTAGAAGCCACAGAACTTGTAAGTCGTAGGGATCCGTACCATACTACTCCTTAAGGCCAGTATAGATAGATATAGATAGGAGGGTGGAGCTTTCTCTAAGGTTTTTATATATTAACATTCAAGTAGTCCATCGTGCTTTGAGCTGGACCAAATCAGGAAAGATCATAAGGAGGGTCACATAAGGAGGATCATAAGGATCAATAAGGAAAGATTAGAAGATAATAAATATCACAAAAGTTGTGCATCCCAATCTGCTTTAGCCGAAAGAAGTGCCTATGGTACTGCCCACGCTACCTTCCCACCAGATTAGACACCCACCAAGCCAAGAAAGACAGACATGATTTGTCCTGCTTTACAAGATACCTACCCAGTCATCCCAAGCCAGAGTTCTTATTGCTTACTATGTTCTCGTTTTTAATACCATGCATGCCACAACAAACATATTGCTAGTGGGGACCAGATTCCTATCGTATGGAGGTGGATTCATTCCCATGCTGTGGAGATTATCACTTTACCTATGTATTTATATTACTCAAAAGGATACAAGGGAAGGGGAGATATACCTTTTTTAACTAGGCAATATATAATTTATGTTACAAACAGGCAAGGAGGTATATTCATTATGTTTTGAATAGGGGAAATACCCTCTCCCTTACGGTCGAGGGGCTCGTACCTCTCCCCTTCCCCTCGTGCCTCGGGAAAGTCCCTCTCCTTTTAGTCGAGACCTCCTTCCATCGGACCTCCAGGTCCTTTTTATTGAGAAGTGCATTTCTCCCTTTTATAGATAATTGGGGCACAGCTTTCTCTTCCCCATTATTATTGAAGGCCTACTATTCTAATAAAGGCACTTAAAAGAAATAAGCCGATCCAACATGAAATATGGTAAATTAGCTGATCTTGAAGATGCTCTAAATAAACTGTCTAAAGAGAATCCTCCTATAGGTAGGAAAGAACTCCCCCTTCTATTAATAATAATAGGGACAATAACATTCTTCTTTTCTAGATATCTGCTTCTAAAAGGGGTGGAGTTTTGAATCCCCTCGACCTTAACCCAGCCTACTAAACCAACTCCTTAACAACTGCTCATCCTCTCTAAATAATAAACTAATAACCTATTAAACTCACTAACTAATGAACTAACTCTTTAACTAATCCAATTATATATGTATTAACCAAATCAAATCCTTCAGGGAAATGGCGTTGAGGGAACTTGTTCTGTTCGGCTCGAGTTGTCAAATATAGCATATTTATGACTGGTGTCCCCGAACACTATGGCTCTAACCCCCAGACTATCCATCTATTATCCCCAAAGGGGGAGCAGGTTGGCTTGATGGATTTCTTTCAGTCGAGCCAACCATTTCCAATATAGCCAACTATTTTTCAAATAGGGTTCAACAAAGCAACCATGGGTTTATTTACCGCTATGATTCTTAGCGATGTTGTTTCTGTGTCTGACGATATATCAGGTCTACCTTAGACCCAGGTGCAAAAGTCATACCCAGGAGAAATGGTGGGCCATGGCATGGACTTACCCCGTTGTATGTCCCGGCCTAGGGTTATCGTAGACCCCGACTATATCTACCAAAGAAATAAGCCTACCTTTGGCACCTTATAATTGGTCTAGAGCACCGATCCAACCGATACACGTGGAGTTCAAATGTTATCGTTTGAAATGGGATTGGCAATGCAGTAAGCCCATTAATCATTCCAACTCCATCCAGAGAATTGTTTAAAAGATACAATTTCAACCTAACCTGCCACAGTTCATACCACCCTTGTAGCTACTCTATATGAATTTCTAATGCTAAATCCTATCATTACCATCTTTGACAACCATGGATCATGGATTTACAAGTATCCAAACTCTCGATTAGATCTAGACAATCTTCCGCAGTATCACCATTCGTTCTGCAATGGGTACACAAAGATGTGATTAGTGCGAACTTTATGAATAAAAATAGAATTGAAAGTAAGTTTACCAACATTTTGACCAACCATTTAATTAGGAGGTCATACGTTAAGTGCATAAATAATACTAATTGATGTTACAGGTTTTTAGTTAACTGATTTTATTTTGTCTTAGCTAGTACAAGATTAAATATCGTGTTGTTCAATGATTAAGTTCCTAATTTTCATGTTTAAATAGCACACTCTATTTTATGGTTTTCTCTTTAAATAATTTAGAAAAAGTTTATTAAGAATAATATACTATTGTTTAGTTATTGATTCATTTAATTTTAAAATGAACGAATCCAAAGATAATGTGAACAAACTCAAAAGTAAATATTTAAAGAGATTGAAGTATAATGTGTTTACTCAGAAGTAAATGTTTCATGTTTAAATGACATAGTCTAGTTTATGGTTTTCTTCTTGGACGAACTTTATTAAGAATATTATGCTATTTTTACTTATTGAGTCATTTAATTTTAAAATTAATGAATCCAAAGATAATGTGAGAAAACTAAAAAGTAAGCATTCAAAAGGCTTGAAATATAATGTTTTTACTAATAAGTAAATGTTTGAAGAGTTTGAAGTATAATGTGTTTATAATAAAACAAGTGTGATTGTAAAGCAACTTAGTCCCTGCTTAAGGGAAGGGTACATGTTGGTTTCTTAAGAGATAGTTATATAGTGACTTTTGATCCAGTCTAAAATGTAATTGTTAGTTTAACAGTTAGTGATTTTTTAAGTCACAATAAACAATACATCTAAGCAACTTCAATATATTTGGAGCACTATTCGAGTAATTTTTACGCGAATTGGAACAACATTTTCAAAGTAATTCTCAGACTATTTGCTGCGTTAGTAGCTTTTCTAGTCATTACTTTATACCGTTGTTTGTTTCTTTGAGATATTTTACTCAGTCAATATAGAGGCAAACAACAACAAAAAACTTCTTGAGAAGTGTCTTTGCTTATCGAGAAATGCCGAATACAAACTCAATAGTGATTCACTTGGGTAGAAGATTGACCATTATATATGTTTGATTGTAGCAGCTATGACGTGGTTGACTTTCGTTCAACTTGTAGAAATGGGATGCCACTTTAGAGGCTGACTTGAGTTGGTAACTATGCATACCAGTGTTGTATACATATGGTTCGACCAATTGATATATGCATTGACATATTGTTTACCAAATTCAAACAAGTTGCATTGAGATTGGGTAATCAAAATCTTGAATCCACTTACATGGGTAAATTGAAGTATGTGTGGTCAATTGATCATTGAATATTGCATTATTATTTACCATGTATCACTAAACAAGTTTAGTGAAAATATATTGTTGTTCATTAAAGGATTGTATCTCGATCGTTTATGCATATAGAAAGTAGTTGAAATTAAAATGAAGAGCATGGAATTTGGTGAAGAGAAATTGCCAATTGTAATTTTATCGGTGCAATTTCTTCTCTAATCTCTCATTATATTCATCAAAATGGTTTTTTGAAATTATGTTTTTTTTTAACTTTATGGGAATTAGTTCATTGAGTTTTTTTTTTTAACTCCATGGTTTAAAATGGTTTATATGCCAATGTGCTCATTGTTACTCATTGTTACTATTTTATTTTGGTGTGCACAAATTAATTTATATTTTTTTTTGTTCTTTTAAAACTTGAGATTGGGAACAAAGTTGGAGCTATTCAAACCTTGAGTGATTTGTTTGAATGATAGCTAGATGTGACTCTCCAGCTTTATCAATGAACTAGATGGTTAAGTTTGACTTTTGATGCCAGTAATTGCTCAATTCATAGAGCTGAGATCATTGCGCATAAGTTTGGTTTTTGATGGAAGTAATGGCTCAATTCATAGAGATGAGATCATTACGCATCAGATCAAGGAGGGCGTCAACCTGATCGTGAAGCATGAGGAAATAAAGTGCCAAAACAAATAATTTACGATTGTCGAATATTAAAACTAAACTATCGTTTGAAGTAAATTTTTATTTCGGTTTTATTTATCAAATTCCATATTTGTATTGGTGGTGCAGGTGGTAAAAGTGAATACAATGAATATACTATGGAATGATAGTGCGCACTTGTGGTTCAAGTTTGAAGATATTATGTGGAGAAGAAATTATTGTATTTTTTTTTCAGTAAAAAAGAAATTTCATTGTAAAGATACAGGGTTACTAATTTTAGAAATTCACCTGTTCGTTAGAGACTTTAGAGATCGAAGGAAATGGACTTTCCTCCAAATGACAAATTACCTCAGATAAAGACAACGACCTCTCCAAAAAAAATTAGAAATGAATCAATAAATTAATCAAGGGAACTATTGCATGAAATTGAGTGCTCTATGCATTATGAATTGATGATGTTTCTCGGCCACTACTTATATTCTTTTGCTGGTAGTAGTTAACGCTCATTTTAAAACACAAGTGTGATATTACCCACCAACGTGGACAAATAAACCTGCATGGAAATAAATAAACATATATATTATTGAAAATTTTGAAGAGTCACGTCTGCCTTGCATAATGAATCTAATAAAGAGAAAAAATAAAACATATATAGAATATGCATCACGTTGAGCCGCCCAAGCAACTGTGGGCAAGTTTGACATAGACGCGTGTAGACACAAAATAAGATGAACACATGCAGTCCATGCATCAAAGGCCATGATATGAGCTATCGTCTAGGTGCCATCCGTCATGATTTGTTTTCTGGTGCTCAACTTTGCATCGCTGGGATGCTTGTCATTGTGAAAGTCATGTGCAGTCTTAGGCATGGATTTTGCATGGAATCCAGGTAATACCTTCATGGATTGTAAGCTAGTCTTTTGCATGCAATCAATAGATCATAATATATCTGATTTTTCGTGTAACTTTTATGCTTCAGACTAAGTTTTGGTTGATTTTATACCATGTGATTTGAGTATTTTCATGTACCTTTTTTGTCCTAGGATAAATTCGGTTGATTTGATTCTTGATTATTTAAGTCAAAATGTATACTCTCTCTCATATTTTATGCATGTTTTCACCCAAAACCTAGGTCTTGGTTTGAGAGTTGTTTGTAGCTAGCTTGTTTTCAGCTGCACTGTAACTTTCCTTTATATTTCATATTCATATGTAACAACAATCTTTGACTTGTCTTTGCATTTCAAGGTTTTATTTGTGTGTCTTGAGGTATTGGGCTGGAGAGATCAAGCTTAGACAAGGGTTTTTAGAAGTTTTAAAGATCCAATGGACCCATTTGGCCACGCTCGCAAGAAGGCAATGTCTTAAGCCTTTTTGAATGAAAACGGTGGCATCTTCAATCCCAGGGAGAGTACCATGTTGGAGTTACAGAAAATGTAAGCACCACGATTTAATATGCATGTAAATTCAATTTAAAATTAATACTTATATATATTCATTCTCTTGTAATTTAGCTAGCAAAATATTATCGATATATATGTTTTACCTGTAAAAATGACCGGTGGTTTACAACTTCTTCGTCAGGGTCTTCAATTTTGATGAATTTGTAGAAGCTAATGACTAAGAAATCCAGGGGGCTATTGTTTATCTCTGAATTCTTTTTTACTGACTACTCCAGCAGAATGTATTGAGCTCCTTCACTGGTTTCAACAGGCATATCCCGAAATCCGAGTTCTTGGTCTTGTCGGGCACAGACACAAATGATGTTTCTGACTGAAAATTTTGTGTGATACTCGAACCTACAACCATGGTTGTGTAGAGAAGACTTGTATGCAGAGCAAAAACCCAAGTGGGTGTATGTCTTCTAGAGCAGCGAGTTGGGATGACAACTGTTATTGTACAGAGAATAAGATACAATAGGAGGAATTTCGCAGAGTGGTTTTGTTGGTAAATTGCAACACATTATGCATTGAAATGTGGACTCAGAGCACAATTCTTCTAACAATGAATGAAGGGCCAGGCGCTGATGCGAGATGAAGAAAAAAAGTGATTAAAAATTATGAATAATATATAATTAAAATGTTTAGTCTACTTGAGTTTCATTACAGTAGGGTTTAGCTCGAAGATCCGATGGACCCATTCGGTCACACTGGCAAGAAGGCAAGGTCTGAATCCTTTTTGAACGAAAACGGTGGCATGTTCAATCCCCACGAGAGTGCCAGGTATGTTTTGTGGTTTTATTTTTCAGGCTCCTATTGTTATCAGACTGAGGAGCTTCGAAAACCAGCTGCTGCCTCCATTACTATTGGGGTTTCTAAGCCCGGGAGTGTCATGTCCCCCCACGAGCAGGAGGGGTTGCTCTCTTCTGTTTTTTGAGAAAGGGATCGGCCAAGACTTCTTCTTCTTACTCTTCTTCAACATATGACAAAGACAAGGACAATTTAGTTAATTAGTTATTTATTTTGATTAATTTTTTTGGCCTTTCAGAACCCCTAGGGTTCGGTCAAATTCAAATTACAGTACAGTGATCCATTCGAATGACCTGTATCTTAGAAGAATATACAGATCTAGATTCATCTTGGTATTTTGGGACAATCATCTCTCATTAAACTGTTAAATCAACTCTCATTTACCTATTATATTTAAAAAACCAAAATTCAGAAACTTGTTTAGACTGTCTGTTAGATGAAAGTAAATTTAGGTCAACCTAGTCCTTAATCAGAGTGCATATACCAAACAACATAAGTTTGCATGTTAAAAAAGTAAGTTATATTTGCTCGTAACTTACATGATGTTCTTGAAATTGAAATTGGTTTTGGCTGTCCTTGCAGGTACAGTTGTCCAGTGGTAGCCATTATTATCATTGGCATGATGATTTACTAGAGTCTATCCATTCCTGTACACAAAAGTATGCCTGAGAGAAAGATTTTAGTTACACAAGAAGCTACTCTTCAGCAGTTATTCTTTGAATTATTAACCAACAACTAGATCCCATATCGGGTGAAAGCAAAGGCAGCTTTAGAACCCAACCAATTGAAGCGTTTGCCGAATAAAATGGTTGAAAATAGGGGGAAAATGGAGTGTTTGGTTGAAATGGGGAAATTGGAGTGTTGGGTAATAGGAATTCTAATAGGTAACATGTAAGCTTGTGCAAATCGACACCTAGAAGAAGGCTCCTTAGCAGGTGTGGTGTTCCTTGGCAGGTGTGCTGGTAAGAACAGAAGGCATGCATGCTTGGCAGGTGTTCTAGTAAGAATAGAAGGCATGCTCACACAAAACACTCTAAACATTTAATTTAATGGAACTAATGCTAACAGGATTGTTAGCATTATTCAAAAAGTATAAGAAAGGTTCTATACCATTGATTAATATTTCAAAACGATGAAAGTATAAGCTTCCCGTTACCTTCCTTTGCCTCGATATGAGGCCAAATAAGGCCTCAAAGTTTACAATTGGGTAAAAAAATTTAAAAAAGTTAAAACTTAGTATATGTGTGACATAAACTTAGTATATGTGTAATAAATACCTTTAATTTGCGTGAAGACTTAGGGTATATATGAAATATATGTCTTTGGTGTGCATGTAGGCTTATTGAAATGACGACAAGCCCTTTCATAGAAATCCTCCTAGAACAAATCAAAGATACTGAAAGATAGAGCAAAGAGCAGGAACGACGAAAAAGAAAACAAAGGAAAGAGAAGAAAAAACGTGAAAAAGAACAACAATGACAACAACAACTACTACAACAGTCATAGCAGCAAACACCCCTATTAATTTGTCTATATCAACTTGGTCCAACAGTCACAATTAATCTACACAAAGCAAAAGAGGAAGAACTGTATCTATTGTGAGATACAATCAATAAGTAATACAAACACAAAAGAGTGAGGACAAAACAACAAATCAAGAAGCTAAAAGCAAAACAAAATGATTTTTTATCCAAGTGTGAAAGCTTGGAATAACGGTTTATTCCAATTCCAGCAGGGACTGACTCAAATAAACCCCTCAACAAAGCATATCTAATTTTTGAAAGTCTCATGTCGACATTTTAGAACAGTTAAAAGAGAGGCGACAAGAGTAGGGTGAGGAAACAATTGTTTTACTTCGAAATCAATTTACAACATTTATCGAAGCTTACAAACTGTTGATACAATATGTTTTCGAGTCTGCGTCACCACATATGTCTTGCAGAACTGGTATACTTACTATGGTCAGCTGTTTGAAGAAATGAAAAATACTCGTGAACTCATCAGTTCACTACAACACCACCGACCGGTTGCCAATGAAGCAATGACACAGACCATTGACGACCAACTCATTATGGAGACTCATAAACTTGAAAAATTGGAAAGGAAGGAACATCGGTGGATTAGTCAGTCCCGAGATAGTCTATCCAATGTCGACAAAATCAAGTCGCAGCTATAACGACTTCTTTCCACCGCCGAGGAAAAGACGCAACTCTTGGGGACCGACATGATTAATATTCTAGACTTAGATATGCATATGAATATGGAGAACTTGTTGAGTCTCACTACCCTTACCATAGACATCCAAACTGCCCTCCATTCTTGGAAAGAATTCCAACATCAATTATCAGTGTCTGTAGAGGCTATTCTAGAAGCGTGTGTTTAGCAATGACCATCCTCTGATCAGCACAAATCATAGTGAAAGAACAATAAGAGATCATAGGTTCTCAAACATGAAGCTTGTCATCCCTCCACTTCTTCGAGGAGAAGAAATTTTTTGAGGTGGGGAAGATGTTGGAGGAGCCTAAGTCAGCTAGACGACTAGACCATTTAGTCGACTAATTGTAAACAAGTAGATTATGACGATCTCATAGGTAGTGTCGGTTAGCTGAACCGACAAGGAGTTATGTAACTATTTGTAAATCTTATATATAGGCTATAGAGACAGATAAATAATTGGTTTGGTTGGATGTATGAACCCCCTTGTGTTTCTGAGTAATATAATCATTGTTATTCTATCTACCATTCCTTGTCTCTGTTATATCATTGTTATATGAATCTGTATTATGTGTCACTGGTAATATTGCAATCTGATTGATTACAACACATACTGATAAAAAATCAACGTGTTGATAACTGATAACAAAGGATAATTCTATGGAAAGGTGTTTGATGAGTTCTATATACAACATGGTATAGCTTGACCAAACACAACTCCTTACATGCTTCAACAAAACAAAATTTCTAAAAGAATGAATATAATGATGATGGATAAAGTGATGAGCATGCTCAGTGGTGCAGGATCCACATAAGAATTATGGGCAGAGGCAGTCAATATGGAATGCTACTTGGTGAATAGGTCATCATCGATGGATCTGGTAAAAAAGACTCCATATGAGGAACAGGTTGCTCAAAATATATCTCTTACACTTCTCATAGTATTTAGATGTGATGCCTTTGTGCATATCCCAAAGGAGAAAAGAAACAAGCTCGATAGTAAGTTAGAGAAGTGCATATTCATTGGGTACAAGGATGGACTGAAAGGGTATAAGGTTTGGAATGTAGTCACGAGGAAGGCAATTTATAGAAGAGATGTGATCTTTAGAGAATTCAAAGGCACTTCCAAGGATGAAGAGGTTAAAAGAGAGAAACCAGAAAAGCAAGAGTTTGAAATGAATGATGAAAGTTTGGATCTAGGAGTATTACAGAGAGAAACTTCCTATGGCTTGGGGTGTACCACAATAGATAGCTAGACATGAGAAATCAATCCCTTCACAATATGCAATATCATGCATAGTATTTTTTGAGATAGAGCCCATTTCTAGGCTCCGCCAAGGTTGTCCCTTCATAATCAACCAGCTCATAGGTGCCTTTCTCTGTCGACTGTTATAAGTCAATTTATGTTGACAGCTTATGTCGATACCCAAGTAAAATTTTATTCAAACTGGGGTGCTTCTCTTACCGATGATACCGACTGATCTAGTGAACTATCTGTAGCTAGAATTAGCTAGGGGGCGCTCCTCCACGTTCTGAGTAAAGCAGGTGAAAACTACGATTGGATAAGGGTTCAAAAGTAACCCAATTACCCTCTCATGTTCGATGAATTAAAATTCGATCGAATTCGTTTCCTTCATTGTCCCACCAACTCCATACTCCTGCTTGGCTATCATGTAATTCTAAATCTTCTTGAACAATGTATTACACTTGGGCACTCTGCATAAGATGTGATAGAGAATGTGGTACTATAGGTTCAAGTATTGTTACTTGGAGAGATCTACCCTACTCTATCCACAAGTCTTCTTCGATATAAGATAGATATTCATCAACGCCCCTTTCTTGTCAATCATGATTCAACTCTCGTGGATTTTCTTCTGTTTCTATCACCGTACTCATCTTCCTTTCTTTCCGGAGTACAATATCCTGCTCCCTTATTTCTTCTCGCCTCTTCCTTATCTTTTCCTGCTAAATCCTCTGAATATATTGAGTGATTTTGTGTGTCATTGTTATACTTTTTTGTTATACTTTTAAACTTTGTCATAGATTGGTTCCAATGTAGAGGAATCATGCTCTTCTTTAAAAATTGCATAACCTTCATCAAGAGACAATTCAAGTTCCTCTTCCACCACATNGTTAATCTTTAAACACATAAATCACATTCAATTTTCCATATTTCTCATGATCCACCATGTCATGAGAATCCTCCAAACAATCTACCATTTGAAAATCTGAAACATAGGAGAAAAAACAAGTGTCTTGCAACTTTTCAGGAAGTTGCTCATTTCGAATTTTTAGCTTATGAATAAATTCATTATTCTTCAAGTAGGATTCATGTAACCATTCTCTAATCTCAATGACATTTTTTCTATCAAAAATCAAAGACATAAAATTACCTTTGATGTTCCACATTGTTCTTTGAATCTTCTCCGTGCTTCATGGAAGGATGGATCCTCCGAGGAAGTAGCTCTCCAACAAGAATTTAATACCAATCCTTGAGTGTCATGGATTATTCTAAGGGACTCTTGGATATTTTTTTCATTCATATTTAAGGACCCTCTAATAAAATGAGGCTCTTGCAAATGAACCTCCTCATCTTCTTCCTTCTTGCTTGGACCAACTTCATGAAGCTTAAGTGGTGATGGGGAAGTTGATATTGTTTCTTCTTCAACTGCTACAAGGTATTAATTTTCATGTTTAATGGAAGTTTGGATTGCAGAAAAACTTTCAAAATTTATCTCTATGTCACCAACATAGAGGTTTGAGCACCCACCAGTAGGTATTCCTTCATAGTTCAAGCATCCATCAGTAGATGTTCTTTGTTTCATTTCCAAGGTAGAATGTTTCTCGAAATGATCTTCAATATTTTCAATAGAAACTTCTTCATACTCCTATGATGTCTCTTTATCTTTTTCAGAATCACTTGGGAGTGAATTTATATCCTCTTTATGTAATACTTCTTCTACTTCACCTATTTCAGAACTAGGTGGTTCGTGGGTCTCCTCCTTTTGCTCCTTCAAGCAAGCTGATGCATTTTTCCCCTTGGTTTTCTTAAATTCAATATATGTTCTCCAAATTTGGACAGAAAACAATTCAAATCCTTTCATAATATTGTTTTTCATGTCTTAAAAGATATGTTCCATTCTTTTTATTAGCTCCTCATCATCATATGAGGTTCCCTTTTCATCTCCTACTTTTTTTCCCTCTTCAACAAAAGCACTTTTGGTTTCAATATATAATGGTGGTCCCTAACTTCTTGTCATCATAAATATCAGACCACATCAATTTCCAAGATCATGCTCTGATACCACTGTAATTTCCCTTTTTGAATTTTTTTTAAATGACCAATTGTTTCACTTTTTTCCCCAATTTCGACCTTAACTAGTTTTGATGCCTAGACCTCCAAATTGACCCAAATGCTTCCAAATTTTCTCAGAAGGTAAATGAATCATGATAGAAATTAAATATTATGTTCAGGGATGTTTTATTATCCCCAAATTACTTCTGAAAAACTTGTTTAATTTTCTTCTAAAAATAGGAGTCTTTACTAGCCAATTGGGCCTCCAATTCCCCCTGGGTAATTGCTGGAAATGGATTCTCAAATGGTACCAAAGTCACTCGCATTTATGAATATGAAGGGGATGTGTAAGGTAAATTTTTAAATTCTCATATTCATCATGGTTCATTTTATACATGCGTTTATGACACTTTCCAAAACAGCTCCCAAATCACAATTTCGACCCTTGGGGAAAAGGCACCAAATCTTCTTCCAATGCAATAAAAATGAGTAAAATGGCTTCAAATGATTAAGTAATGAACATGAGACTTGAAATTCACATTAATTACATTCCATTAATTATACATTTATCAAAGATACATTCCTCCATTAAAAATAATCAGCATTATCATAGCATACATCAATGAATTGGGGAAATGGTCATTGTTTGCTCATTAATAATCACTTTTACTTACAACCATTTGATATTTTGACCTGAGTCTTTCTGATAATTAATAACATATAATATTGATCTTATTAAAATAATTAATGGACAATTAAAATCTCTCCCAATTCAAAATCATTAGCATTACATTGGTGCACAACAAGATAGTGGGGAAATGACACTATTTCTTCATTATTTAACATTTGTACACGAAATATTTTGGAATTTATACCTGATATTATTAATAAATTTAAATATAGAGTATTTTCATCATAACATAAAACAATGGATCATTATAATCTTCCCCAAATATATCAATAGCACACCCAAAGCGCAATCCATCCATGAGCAAGAATATGCCATAAAAACTGGAAATGGTTGAGATAAAGTGTTGCAATATAAGAATCCACATTATTCCATGTATCTTACACCTGCAAATAATACTCCATTAAATATCCATTAAATACCTGAGTGGCCTCTCCAAACACCAACTTGGATGGGAATCTTTCGCCCTCGAAATTGGCCAAGGGAAGAAAACTAGTCATCCACTAGCTCTCACAATTCACAAATGATCAAAAGATATTATCTTGGTTTATTCCTGTATTTTATAAACATAATTAGCCTTATAAGTATCCAAATCCATCCACAAACTCAATCCAATTTGAATTTGGGTGTGGGCTCAATATTTTCCATGTGTCCTCCCTTTCCTAGCCTTCCATTTTCCCCCAATTTGAGAAGGAACCCATTGGGCTTCTCTGACTCACATGAGAGCTCTCTTGCATGCTCTATTTCTACCTGACATGTAATATATGTCATATTTCATTCTTCATATCTGATTTTTTTCATAGGTGTCATAGCATCTTTATCATTGTTGGCATAGAGCTAGGGAATCTAGTCCAAGTGTCTCACTAGCTCCAAAATGACTCTTAATTTCAAATGTAAGTCACCATTTCTTCCCAAATTAGACATATGATGCATATGGACAAATGTATTAACCTTATAAATCATCCAAGAACGTTTAGGATTCCCATGGATTCGAAATTGCAAGAGGAGGTTTCCATTTGGTACCAAATTTCTAGCTTATGTGGGTCCCATATTCTCCATGTGTCTTCATGATCAATTGCCACTTTTATTTTCCATTGTATTTATTTATTTATCTCCTTTATTAAATATTTATTCCATTCTAATGTTCAAACATCATTTATTTTCCCTCTTATTCCATATCCCAAAGCTTCCACCCCCAACCTAGGAAACTAGTAATTTTCCTCCTTGGCAATTATTTGACCCTTAGCATCAATTTGACAAACTCTCATGAATATGGAAAATGTGATTAGGCCATTTTGACCCAATGCAAAATTTGGGACATGAAAAATCCTCCCTTCCCAATATTTCTTTTCCTCAAGCATTTTCAAACATGGGTGTTGAAGAACCTGCTTTCTCTATGATTCTTTGAAGTTGCCACTGAGTTTCCCAACTTTGAGTCTTTGAGATTCCATGAAGATTTTTGAGAGGAACCACCATGCTTACTACTGCACTACTCTGATTAAAATAATTTTATTAAGTGGGTAATCCATCCACCATACTGCTTGTTTCCCCCAAAAAATGAAATCAATGGGACTAAAAACTATCCCAAGGTCCCATTGCTTGTATTTCACTACAAAAATTAAGAGTGCTCTCCAACTCATACCATTAAGAAAGAGAATTCCAAGATCCCATTTTCTTGTATGCATTCTTCCAAACATAATGAGTACATAATATATATCATCAAATTACATAACAACATAATAAAAATGTACATCAAGGAGGTTCCTCATCAAAAAATCATGAAATTTCTTATACCTCCAAGTAAGTAGACCACCATTTTCCAAGTGCATACAAGCTTCAAGTGACAAATAAAATATGCTCCAATGACATAGGTGAGGATCCCATGTCCTAGAATTCTGCTCCAAAAGGATGTGATATGCATCAAAATATTCAGCCATGTATTCTTTCATCCAAGAAGTGAATGAAGAATCTCCACTCAAATCTGAACCAAATAATGAGCAAAAAAAAGGAGACTTCAATTGACTCAAAGAAGTCTCAACCATACATCCATGAATGAGAGAATATTAAATATATAACAAATTATGTCTCTAGTAACAAAAAATTTCTCCAATCATAAATCTATTCACCCCAATGTTGAATGAAGTTCCTCCAACATCAAATGAACCAAGTGTTGAGCAAGAAAAACCATGAGTTTTCAAGTGACTCAAATGCATAACATAGGTGCATCCATGTAAATGTGCATCATCATAAAGTAAAAAAGGATGTTGTTTCAAATATTAATAAGAATGTTCTCCAACCATGTCATCATAAAAATTAAATATAGGAGTTCCATACTCCTCGTGTGGCACCATAAAAAAGAACCCTTTCACACGTACTTCATTGAGACTAATGCTGCAAAACATGAAATTGTAGGATGTAGGAGAATGAACTAACTCACCAAAATGATCAAAAAATGCAGGAGTTTCATCATGGGAAGGGTCTATATTGGTATTATTATGAAGCTCCTTGAAAAGTGTGAAACCTTTGTCATCGATTGGTTCCAATGTAGAGGAATCACACTCTTCTTTAAAAATTGCATAACCTTCATCAAGAGACAATTCAAGTTCCTCTTCCACCACATAAAGTGTTTGGATATCTTCAAGTTCATATTCGAACACATCAAGCACATTCAATTTTCCACATTTCTCATGATCCACCATGTCATGAGAATCCTCCAAACAATCTACCATTTGACAATCTAAAACATAGGAGGAAAAACAAGTGTCTTGCAACTTTTCAAGAAGTTGCTGCTCATTTTGAATTGTGAGCTTATGAATAACTTCATTATTCTTCAAGTAGGATTCATGTAAACATGCACTAAGCTCAATGACATTTTTCTATTAAAAATAAAATACATGAAATTACCTTTGATGTTGCACATTTATCTTTGAATCTTCTCCATATCTTCAAGGATGGCTCCTCCAAGGAAGTAGCTCTCCAACAAGAATTTGATACCAATGCTTGAGTGTCATGGAGTATTCTAAGGGACTCTTGGATATTCTTTTAATTGACCTTTAAGGACCCTTAAATAAAATGAGGCTCTTGCAAATGAACCTCCTCATCTTCTTCCTTCTTGCTTGGACCAACTTCATGAAGCTCAAGTGGTGATGGGGAAGTTGATCTTGTTTCTTCTTCAACTGCTACACGGTCTTCATTTTCATGTTTAATGGAAGTTTGTCTTGCAGCAACACTTTAAAATTTTATCTCTATGTCACCAAAATAGAGGTTTGAGCACCCACCAGTAGGTACTCCTCCATAGTTCAAGCATCCATTAGTAGATGCTCTTTGTTTCATTTCCAAGATAGAATGTGTCTCGAAATGATCTTAAATATTTTCAATAGAAACTTCTTCACACTCCTGTGATGTCTCTTTATATTTTTTAGAGTCACTTGGGAGTTAATTTTGATCCTCTTTATGTACTACTTCTTATACTTCACCTATTTCAAAACTAGGTGGTTCATGGGTATCTTTTGTTTTCTCCTTCAAACAAGTTGATGCATTTTCCCCCTTGGTTCTCTTACATTCAATATATGTTCTCCAAATTTGGATAGCCAACAATTAGAATCCTTTCATAATATTCTTGTTCATGTCTTCAAATATAGTTTCCATTATTTTTATTAGCTCCTTGCCATCATATGAGGTTCCCTTTTCATCCCTAGTCACAGTTTCCCCAAAAAATTGCTTTCTTCTCCTACTTTTTTTCCCCTCTACAACAAAATCACTTTTGGTTTCAATATATAATGGTGGTCCCTGAATTATTGTCCTCATAAATATCATACCACTTCATTTTCCAATATCACACTCTGATACCACTGTAATGTCCCTTTTTGAAATGTTTTTAAATGACCATTGTTTTCACTTTTTTCCCCAATTTCGACCTTAACTAGTTTTGATGTCTAAACCTCCAAATTGACCCAAATGCTTCCAATTTTTCTCAGAAGGTACATGAATCATAATATAAATTAAATATTATGTTCAAGTATGTTTTATTATCCCCCAATTACTTCTGAAAACTTGTTTAATGTTCTGCTAAAATTAGGAGTCCTTACTAGCAAATTGGGGCTCCAATTCCCCCTGGGTAATTGTCAGAAATGGATTCTCAAATGGTCCCAAAGTCACTGGAATTTATGAAAATATTCAGGTGATGTGTAAGGGAAATTTTTAAATTCTCATATGCATCATGGTTCAGTTTATACAGGTTGTTATGATTCTTTCCAAAACAGCTCCCAAATCACGAATTTCGACCCTTGGGGAAAAGGCACCAAATCTTCTCCCAATGCAATAAAAATGTGTAAAATGGCTTCAAATGCTTAAGTAATAAACATTAGAATTGAAATAAAAATTAATTAAATTCCATTCATCATACATTTATTAGAGATACATTCCTCTATGAATTCGAAATAATCAGCATTATCATAGAATACATCAATGAAGTGGGGAAATGGTCATTGTTTGCTCATTAATAATCACTTTTCCTTACAACCATTTGATATTTAGACCTGAGAATTTCTGAGAATGAATAAAATATAATATTTAGTTTATTACAATCATTAATGAACAGTTAAAATCTCTCCCAATTCGAAATCATTAACATTACATTGGTGCACAACAAGATAGTGGAGAAATGACACTATTTCTCCATTGCTTAACATTTGTACATGAAATATTTTGGCATTTAGACCTGAGAGTATTAATAAATTTAAATATAGAGGATTTAAACCATAACATAAAATAATGGATCATTATAATCTTCCCCAAATATATCAATAGCTCACCCAAAGCGCAATCCCTCCATGAGCAAGAATATGCCATAAAAACTGGAAATGGTTGAGAGAAAGTGGTGCAATAGAAGAATACACAATATTCCCTGTAGCTTACACCTATAAATAAGACTCCATTAAATTTCCATGAAATACCTGAGTGGAATCTCTACACACCAACTTGGATGGGAATCTTTCACCCTTGAAATTGGCTAAGGCAAGAAAACTAGTCATCCACTAACTCTCACAATTCATAGATGACAATTTCTCAAATGATCAAAATATATTCTCTTGGTTTATTCCTATATTTTATAAACATACTTATCCTTCTAAGGATCCCATTCCATCCACAAACTCAAGCCAATTCTAATTTTTTTGTGGGCTCAAGATTTGCCATGTGTCCTCCCTTTCCTAGCCTTCCATCTTCCCCCAATTTGAGTAGGAACTCACTGGCTTCTCCAACTCACATGAGAGCTACCTTGGATGCTCTATTTTGATCTAACATGTCATAAATGTCATATTTCAGCCTTCAAATCCGATTTTTTTCATAGGTTTGATAGAATCTTCATCATTGTTGTCATAGAGCTAGGGAATCTAGTCCAAGTGTCTCACTAGCTACAAAATGACTCTTCATTTCCCATGTAAGTTAAATTTATTCCCAAATCTGACATATGATGCATATGGAAAAATTTATTAACCTTATAACTCATCCAATAACCTTTAGGCTTCCCATGGATTCGAAATTGTAAGAGGAGGTTTCCATTTAGTACCAAATTTCTACCTTGTGTGGGTCCCACATTCTCCATGTGTTTTCATGATCAATTACCACTTTGATATTCCCTTGTATTTATTTATTTAGATCATTTATTAAATATTTATTCCATTATAATTTTCAAACATCATTTATTGTCCCCCTTATTCCATATCCAAAAGCCTCCACCCCCAACCTAGGAAACTAGTCATTTTCCTCCTTGGCAATTATTTGACCCTTAGCATCAATTTGAAAAACTCTCATGAATATGGAAAATGTGATTAGGCCATTGTGACCCAATGAAAAATTTGGGACATGACATCAACAATACAGAATCTACTAAACAAATTTGGATTCTACTCCTTTTCTTTCTATTAAAAAAAAAACCAATATTCCTTCGACACACTAGTCGAAGTCATTCCTGGGTCAATTGAAACCCATTGTTCTTGATTCACAAGGAGATCCTCCATTTTAAGCTTCCAAAGCTAAAAAATTTGCCCATTAAAATTTTTAGTTTCTATCCTCAACATGTTAGTCGTTCTAAATATAAATCAATGTTTTCATAAAACCCCCACTGCAATATGTATTCACTAGATCCAGGACCAATCCAAACCCTTAGTAACTAAGCCATCCCCATGCATCCAATTAAATATATGATACCAATTAACGGTTCTAAATACCAATTACAATAGGCTTGCAGATTGTTCATTATTTAAACACATTAAACATAAGACAATAGCACACAACACATCAACACATTGCACATAAATTACCCTATAAACACTTCTCCTAAAGGAAAACCAACAAACTACTGAGCTTTCACTCATCTATTATTCAAACACTCAAAATATGTGTTTACAACCATGACTTGATAGACCACAAATGACACTTCATTAAATGGTCATGCTACAAACTACTCCACACTACTACCTTGTTTGCATAGCCATTACATCTTATTTATAGATGCAATCTAACTAATTGCTCATTAATGAAAATCCATAACTTTCTGACCAATTTCAATTATTTTGTTACAATCAAATTAAGTAAGTCAAATTTGGTCTATTTCTCATTGAGATATGGTCGTTCCATCGAATTCCCATCTACCAATCGTTTTCCTTTGACCAAACAATTATTCAGATCGATTACTTGGCTAGATATCTGTTGTTTGTTGACTCCAACTCCATTTGATCTACATGCAAAGAATATAACATTCCCAAAAAAAATGAGGTGAGAGAATGAGAAATGATTAGGCACTTGGGAAAATTAAATATCACCCACCACTTGAGTCATTCCTACAACATCTATATTTCATGGCCAAAAACATATTTTGTTACCTCATAACCAATATAAATCCATGTAGACGCCACTTGTGTCAAATATTTTATAGAAATATCTCTTCACTAGGTGAGCAAATCCAATCTCAAAGGTAATCATGGGATATGAAATGGATAGATGTGATTTGATGTGGATTAGACAATAAATATTAGAGGAATTTTGAGGTGAAAAATGGGCCTCAAAACAAAACAAAATGTACTATCAAAATCAAATTTATAAGAACCAATAGGATTCAAGATGATTGTGCCAACCATAAAGGTAAATAGTTTTCAAATGTACTATCAAAATTGATTTTATAAGAACCAATAGGATTCAAGATGATGATGTCAACCATAAGGGTAAACCGTTTTGGAAGGAAAGGGAAACAACTAACGTTTGTTGTATTTTAAACTTATCTTCTTGTAGATTTACTCAAATTTTTAGTTTCAACCATAAGGGTGAATAGTTTTGGAGGTAAAGGGAAAAAAACTACCTTTTTCTTTCAACAAATATTTTTGTAGGATTACTCAAATTTCGAGTGTGAACACTCACTGAATGCAAATTTAAATTCCAGATACAATGAGTACTCACTCGGCATACTTTTGACATACCTCCAGTAGAAAAAACTAGAAATAATTTTTTTTAAGTATTTCATTGAAGGAAGTAGATTTTTTAATGTATTTCAACTTTTTTCATACGAGGGGTCTATCAAAAGTATGTTTAGTGCATACTCGTTGGATGCAAAGTTTAATTTTTATCTAATGAGTGCTCACACTCGAAATTTGAGTAAACCTACAAGGATACAAGTTTAAAATATGATAGCAAAAAAAAAAAATCGGACTTAAATTTTTTATACCTCTTATGTTATTATTTTAATTATTTTTTTTATTGCCCTTAGGACGTCTATTTTAAACCCAAAGTTCCTATAATGATAATTCCACCATCAAGTTGCATCATATTAAAAATCAACATGTGATTGAAACAAAGCACTGTCAAAAAACAAAATATGCATGAAGAGGATGCTATCTAAGGAAACAAATATAAATCAAGACATGAACAAAGTTTTAACGAGCCCAGAAAAGTCAACTCATGGCCTCCTTATTGTTTTTAATGAGCTTGAAGGAAAGCAAAAAGAATGCCCTAAATGCAAGGAGATGAGTGTCAGAGGCATGCAGAATTAGTTCCAAACACGAGGAACAGACCTAAGCATAATGCAAGGAACATGAGCAAGATAAGGAGACTCGGGGAGCATCTCCTCAAGGTAAAAGGTGTCAAGTTGTATTGGAAAAATGGTACAAAGTTGAGCGGTGGTGAGAACAGAGACGAGGGCTTATATAACGATCTAAAAGCATGAAATACGACATCATGCTCATAAGCACGAGAAGAATACATGAAAATGCAGTTACAGCTTGAGCAATAAGGTGAGACCAGTAAGCAGTTGTGAATCCAACTAAGAATCATGTCTCCAAGAAACAATAGTACCAAGATCATATTTAGAAGAAACGATTTGATGCAGGTCACTTGGGTAGAAACACTTGCAACTTTTTTATCTTCCACAAAAGGTGTATTCAAGGTAGAATCGACCAAAGAAGACTCTATAGTGCCAAGGCACGAGGATTTATAATCAATAAGATCCACCTCGGGAGGAAATAAAAAGTTGACAGGGGTGATAGATTTTGCAGGAACAAACTCAACAACAATGGAGTCAAAAATTATACTAGAAAGTTCAAAATCATCAGGCTCACTGACTTGTTGTTCAAAAGGAGAGTCCAAAGACTCAACAATGAAATCATAAGAGGATCGGTAGTCAAACGGATCAAGATCGGTAACCAAGTCATGTTTGGATTTAACTACAATTGAGTCAACATACATGAGAAGGTCAGACTGTATCAAAGAATCTAGGAAGACCTCATCTGAAGGAAGGAGACCATCCCAGATATGACACATGTCTAGACATTCAAATGGATCAACATGGTGGAGAGAGGGCTCTACAGTCTACATAGGATAGATCACCTGGTCAATTGTTGGGACTGAGTCCCAAGAAAATAAGCATGAACAAAAAGGCTTCTTCTCAGTAACAATTGGGCACGAGGGATATGAGGCCACATAACTCACCCATGGTAGGGCAGTGTCTACCAAAACATTGGGAATTAACAAAGGATATACTTGGTCTCTAGTTGGATTTGGAGAGGGATCAATAAATGTCAGTTGATTGACAGTAACAATGCTTTCATTATGAGGAAAGTACATCACATAAAAGAGCGTTGACACCACATATTGAATAGCATAAACATAATCATGCCCAAGGAGCATATTGAAGTCTAAGGGGTCCTCTATCACCATAAAATCAACTAAGAAAGTCTTCCCACCAAAAGTAACAGAAGTTAGAGTAATAATTCCCAAATATTGACTAGTTCTTCTATCAAAAACCAGTAGCTGACTAGCAGTCAGTATAAGGCTAGGAGATCCCATGCCTCTCCAAGCATGAGCGGATAAAATAATAACAAAGGCTCCTTCATCTATAATACAACCAGCAATCGTGTAGTGTCCAATTTGGATGTTTATTTGAAAAGGTGCATTAGAAAGAAGGTGCGGCTCAGATAGGCTATCCCAATTAAAGGAATTAATTTGAGTGCTTAGAGGGGGTTCCTTCGAAACGAAGTCAATGCCCCCTTATATAGAAGGTTCTAAACTGGAAGTGAAGAAAATATGACTAGAAGATGATTCACTCTCCAAAATAAGAGTGGGATTGATCGAAGATTCCATCGAATCAACCACTTGATGAAGGTCACTCTCCGAAGGGAGAGTGGGATTGACCAAAGATGGCATCGGTTCAATCACTTGATAAAGATCACTCACCAAAGGAAGAGTGGGATTGATTGAAGATTGCAGCGGTTCAACCACTTGATCAACCAAAGGTTGAAATGGTTGTTGAGGAACTTAATATTTTTTAGGAACACGATGTCCTTGGAACCATACTCTTCGTACCTCTGCAATCGTAGGCCATTGATGAGTAAGGTGGTCTCCCTCAGAAATACTACAAGGGAACTCCGACTTTTGTTTTAAATGGTTTTTTTTCTCAACGATGTCAACATGAATCACATTGGTTGACTGTTCCCCCAAGCATGACCACCAAAGGTTGGGTGGTTAGGCCGAACATGACTTGCATAGGCTGGTTGTTTGCCCCCAACATGACTTCCAGAGGCTAGGTGGTGAAGGTTAACTTGACTTGCAAAGGTTGAGTGTGTTCCCCCAGCATGACTTCCAGAGTTTGGGTGGTTGGGTCCAACATGACCTACAGAGATTGGATTTTTTCCCCCAACATGACTTCCAAGGGTTGGGTGGTTGAGTCTAACATGACCTGCAGAGGTTGGATGGGTTCCATCGGCATGACCTACAGAGGTTGAGTGGTTCGGTCCAACATGACTTGCAGTGGTTGGATGGATTCCCCCTTGCTTTAATGTCTCCTGACTATTCTTCCTTCTACTATTCTTTTTAGACTGTAATTTACTAGTATCAGAACTTTCACCAGTTGAGGTAGAAGGAGGAGGGGAGGTTGCTACATGTGAAGGGGAGACATTGTTTTGATGCCCTTGATATAAGGTGCTTGCTTGAGAAGTATCATGATCATTCAGGATATTTGGAGTGAAAAACATCCAAACCAATATCCCTAGGGTGAATCTAGGTAGATTCAAAGTGGCCATCAAAGGAACGCCAACATTCCCAATGAAAGGAAAAGCACAAGAAGCCCCGGGAAAGGGGGTCTCTTGGTTGGTTTCCAAAGCGGTGATAGCAATAGTTTCTATCTCAACAAGAAATCAAAGTCTAAGGTTAACTGGTAACCAACAGTACAAAGAGCACACCACTAGAAGAAAAAGATAAGTATCCAAACCAGGAACAGAAGGACACCTTTCAAAGAATAGTTTGGGTTAATGAGGGCCCAGAAATAACTAGTGAATGGAGAAGGACAATTACCTGAGATCCTGATACGAGTTCTCTGGGTGCAAGCAGTTGAATCACCAAACACCCTCCCAAATTATTGCATGGGGGTTTCCTCCCATGTATTCCTTGGGTACAGTGGAAATAGCCTTCCACCATCACCTGTGTAGAGTCCTAGAAGACAAGATACTTAGGATACCAAAATCACAAAGACAGTCCAACTGAACAGTCGTCAGTCTAGCTGATGCACATGGGTAGGGTAATTAAGCTCGAAACTCAAATAGTACAAGGCACCACACAGGGACATAAGGAGGTATCAAGTAAGTCCCCAAATGTGCAGCAACTCTGGTGTATGCTCAACTCAGTATAGGAGCGGTATCTCCACAGCTCGGTATTGCATGACTTCATGCTTGGCTGGTGTGTTAGAGGATATTTGCAGTGTCTTTCTTTATGAAATTGGATTTCCTAAATGAAATCCACTAGGTTTGAGTTTAAGTTTTGAATAGTTAAAGACGTCCCTGTCCCAAAACACTAGCTAGCCTAGTGTGTATCGTCCCTAGAAAGAAACTGTTACTAATACATTTTAGATATTAAATGTTATTTTTAAGGGTTGTTGATTACTCAAAGGTAGCGGGGGTGAAACCAATGTTGTTTTGACTTGAAAGTAGTAACAATATGACTAACTTAAAAGAGATTCAAAATTTTAAAAGCAAACTTCTACTTCTCTTTTCTTTTCAAAAATGAAACACTGAAAGAAACAAAAGATAGATTTATTTTTCTATTTTCAAGAAACAAAAACTTGCAATGCACCTAAGACTAAAACCTAGCCTAAATGCACATGAATCAACTAATTGTTCTTTTTTACTTTTATTTATAAATGAAAAAGAAAAAAAACCTACAAACTAATGCATTCAGATGATATAAACACAGCAAAAGGACTCATGCTCTATAACCACCAAACGAACCTTAGGCTGCCCTAAAGTTGGAATAAACCCTACTTGGAAGGGAGGCTTGCATAAGGGGACAAGCCAATTGCTTTGGCATGGAGAATTTAACCAACAAGAAAAGAAGGAAACAAAGATCATGAAGCTCTTGAGTTCAGACAAAGACTTCTAACAGAGGCTGACCATGAGATCATTTGAAAACCCTAATGCTTCAGAAAGAGATCATAAACCAAGTTAAGATTCCATTCAAAGGGATACACCACTTCATATTATTCATACATAGATATGCCACACAACAAAAACCCTCAACCAACAACAAACCACCCTTAACAGGCCCCAAAATGGTGAAAAAACATTGAAACAGGGAAACTCACGAGTTTCCTTAGGCAAGATCGTGAGTTTCAATCCGAAACTCGCAGGCTTCCTTAAGGAAATGGATGAGTACATTCAGAACTCGCAAATGTTCAGTATAACAACTCCAAGTGGGTGATGGAAGGCCTAAAATAGATCCAAGCCAACCTTAAACAGATAGAGGAGGTGTCCAAACATACCTGAGAGTTACTCCTAACTTGCAAGAAAGACCTGAAACCTTCAATACACTGGAAAACAAAGGCAAGGAAACCGCAAAACAAACTAGGAATCCCCATTGGAGTCGCCATTTTTTGTTGTTAGGGAAAGTGTTCCTATGGATGGCGGTTAATAAGCCACCAACATACTAGGGTTGTAAATATAAATGCATAAAGTTATGCAAGAAAACATAATCAAGATTCAAAGGTAAGTAGGGTTCATACCTTATTCACTGAAGGTTGATCCCAGCTTTCCTTTATCCCTCCTCTTGCTCCTCAATCCAAGAGACCTGTAAAACAAGCTTTAACCTTCCTTAAACCAATTGGACCACATGTAAAGTAATGATAATCAAAATAATATGAAACCCTAATCTGATTAGCATCAACATATGATCATAAACATATATATAAAATCCATTTGAAAATGATTTGGAAAGGGAATAGCATCAAATCTTTATTAATAATGAAAGAAGTACAAAGTTTACCTTCTCCTCATGATAGGCACCTCACGAAACCTTGGTCTGGATATCATGCTTCTCTTCTCCAAGAATCTCAACCTCCAAGCTCTACAACACATGAATATGGCATCTACAGAAAAGGTAGGGGGATGAGAGTCCCAATTTCTCCGTCATAACAATGAAAATGCCAAGTCCCCTTTCATGGACCCCTCTCCCTCTCTGATATACTTTTCTAAAGAGCTAGGGTTGAATAGGGATTAGTTACCACCGAAGGAGCCAAAACCACCCAAACCACCTCAACTTCAATATTTTTCCATATATATATATATATATATATATATATATATATATATTTGTCTATTNCTCACGGGTTTTCTTAAGCAAAGTCGTGAGTATGCAGGTTTTATTCTGAAAAGTCTCTTGTATAAAGTTTAAAAACGTGGGTCTCCTTCTACAAACTCATGAGTGGGTCAAAAAATCCAATTTTTATGGTACTTCCAAGAATTCCCATAGGTTGGTGTCTTCTAGAAAGTTTTTTCTGGTTCTAACACCTTTACAATGGTCAAGAGAAGAGGCTAAACAGAATTACAGAACTCTAGATATGGCTCCTCCAATCAAGATATTTTTTCAGTGACTAACAGTGACTTTTCATGAACTATCGTCATGGAAGTGTCGACATGCGACGAAAACAATTAAAAGTTGTAATAGGTAGAGATGTGTTATTGTAGGCTATAACAAATACCTAAAGGGATAGTTGAATCTACCAACCTAGACTAACTCAACAGCTAACTTAGTGTGGGAAAATCACCGTTGGATCTCATTAATGCAACTTTGGATCACTGAAAGAGTTCACAACCAGTTAACTGAAGAGGGTAGGTGAACAAAGGTGCCCATACTCCCTTAAATCATACAAAATGGCGCTAGAGAGATTGAGAGTAAACTAACTGATGGGGATCGGAGCATAATTAGACATAATTGAATACCTACTAGAGTCAATTATTGGACAGTACTGGTGGCACTTAGAGTGGGTTCCTAAAATATAGGGATTGGTCCCTGGAGCACAAAAATTCATGCATACTGGTGTAGTTAATGGTAGGTTTCCACTAGATGTGTCCCTCATGCACTAGTGAAGTGATGAAGAACTCCTGAGCTAGGGAAATGAGTAAATAGATTGTGGTCAAATGGAGGATTAATAATAATCCTAACAATTAAGTTGAGTTTATTTCTCAATTCCCTTTATTATATAAGATAAAAATCTAGAAGTGCATAAGTAGTATTAAAGTATCAAGAAGCAAGCTAATAGTTGTGTAAATCGAGTCCAATAATGAAGAGAATGGAAGGTTCCCTACAACTTCAAATTTTTATGCTTCAGTGCTAATTAGAGTGAAAGGGACACTTGGAGGGAAAGATATTAATATCTCTGTCGATCCCACCAGACGTAATAATTATATTAGTACTAAATTCGCTAATCAGTTAGTGGTTTCCATGTCAAATATAATTGAAAAACTACATTCATGGAACAAAAAACAAATTAGCATAAGCAGTTTACAGCTAAATGATGGAGATTACGTTTTCATCTCACAATTCATGCTTAAATATTTAAGGAATGAATATGGTGGCATAGTTTTTGGTGCACCTTGGATGGAAACACTAGGTATATTCATTTTAAACATGAAGAAGAAATTTTTAACATTTTAGTACAAAAAGAAAAAGATAACATTACAACAATCTACATTGGATTCTGATCTAGTAACATCAAAAGAACTTAAAAATATCTCAAAAATTTATCTTTGAAGTTAGTCAAAAATCAATACAAAATATGCAAGAAGAGTTTGACAAAGTTATCGCAGATAAAGAAGAAGATATCTGTCATCTAAGATATCATCATCAGAAATTGCTTCTTCAAATCAAGAAGAAAATGGATGAAATGGAGTGCAATCAAAAGTTAGAAGAGGACATTCAAGATCTCCAACTAAAATTATCAGGAAAAGACAAATAAAATTCCTTCTTGAAGAAAGTTAATCAGGAATTACTAGAGCAAACAAAAATTTTAAGAGAAAGAGAGCAAGAGAATCAAGATTCTTAAACTAAAGTCGACAAGTCAAACGTGTCAAATCAATGTGATCAAGAATCTCAAGACAATCAGGAGACCAAGGAAGCAATTTTCAATCTCTTTTCAGATAAAGGAAAATAAATTAGTCGTTTGAAGAATCACAATCAATTCTTACTGAAAGAAGTAAAACAACTAAAACGTAACGTAAAATCAATTCTAAAAGTAGACAAAGAGACATCCATGGATGCAATAGAATCAAGAAAGTCTTTAAAATTTGAGATGAAAGATAGAGACACCTTCATCGATTCAATTGAATAAAAAAATATGTTAGAATTTGAATATATAAACAAGGAAATCTCATCAAACTCTATCATACCTACTATTCATAATGTTACGATGCATCAAAATTTATCGCACAAAGAGAATCTAGAAATTTCATGGGAGAAACAATCCAATGAAATGTCATCCTCAATGGATTTAGTGAGGGTTGAACTGCCATTATCCACTACTAATGATGATATCATCACACCAGTCAATACAGGAATGTCAAATTTCAATATGTCAACTCAAGTTGATCATGAACAATTTAAACCAAAATTCATGAAGAATCAATGTACCGGGATATCACAATGACCTCCTAATTACAAAAAATGGAGTACACAAGAATCAACATATTGTTATGATGTATCACAAAAACAAAACATCTATGCAACTCGAGGAAGATCAAATTCATATTGTTATCATCAGAAAATTCTAGAAAGAATCCATAAAGGATGGATTGATTCTTTTTTGATGCACCAGCATTGTTCCAGGATTCGAGCATCATATCTACACAAGTCTTCAACCATATTACATAAGTGTCAATTATAGAAAATTCTTTAGGACAAAGCATTTCGAAAGAGGGAAGACTTGTAATATACCTAAAGTATATTACCTTATATAATATATATATATATATATTTAAATTATAAAATTAGTCCTTAGATTCGCTAGCTCCTAAACAACCACTAGAACTAGCTGAAATATCACTTCATGAACCTCCGGCTACGAAGAGACATGCATGGTGCCGAGACATTCTACAAGTGGAATAAAAGCATGGAGCATCATCAGGAACATCTAGAGAGCGAAAGAGACCTGATAGATATTCAAAATATCTTGTAGAAATGAGTCACATCAATGATTCACAACTTCCACCTATGAAGAAGCTGCTAAGCAACAAGTATGGAAACATTCCATGGTAGATGAATAAAAATATATTATGAAGAATGATGTTTGGGAAGTGGTTCCTAAACCTGATGGGAAGTCCATAGTAAATTTCGGGTGGATTTATAAGAGCAAACATGCAGTTGATTGTATTATTGAAAAGTATAAATCTAGATTTGTAGCACGCTATTTTTATTAGAAAAACAGGCATAGACTATGATGAGACTTTCGCTCATGTGGCCAGGTACACCACTATTCGAGCCATGATTTCACTTGCTTCAGTTCTTGGATGGAAGTTTTACCATATGGATGTGAATATTTCCTTGCTCAATCATGACGTTGAGGAAGAGGTTTACATACAACAACTTGAGGGGTTTGTAGTTAATGGGAAGGAATCCCATGTTTGCAAATTGAAGAAAGCTTTGCATGGCTCTGTGGCCCATAGTACTACAGAAGCAAAGTATATTGCAGCTAGTCATGGTTGTCGATAAGTTGTGTGGCTTAGGAAGTTATTTGTTGGGTTGTTCAAGGAGAAGCTTGAGACGAAGGTCATTCACTCTGATAATCATAGTTGTATTAAGCTCTCATAAAACCGTATGTTTCATTACAAGTCGAAATATGTTGAGATGAAGTATCACTTCATCATATACATGGTCTAGAGAGGTTCTATAATAATTCAATACATTGCTATTGATGAGCATATTGCACATATGTTGACTTAGCCTCTATCAGTGAAAAAGTATTAATACTTCTGAGACAAGCTTGGCATGACAAAGAATGTCTCTCTCACTAAGAGGGGGTCTTAAAGTTATAGCATCATGAGTCATTCTCCAAGCCAATCGTGTGCTCCGGGATTGGGCCTCATATGTTGAGGTAAGTGTATTAGGGAGGTTGAGTTGGACTCACAAAACTTGGAGTAGACTCTTAGGTTGGACTCAAGAATGGATAAGCCTTATGTGTAAAGGTTAATCCTCATGTGTTCAAGTGAATGCTTGGATATGTCAAAGTGATGATGTTGTACAGTGTTATTGGACAAGGATAAGGACTTGTATGACAAATCAGACTCTCATGTGTTGAGGTGGACCTCATGTGTAGAGGTAATATTTTTCTAGTTAAATCATGTATGGTGTGTGACATACTACTTATCATGATCTAACTATTAAGTATCCTTTAGAGACTGGCAACCTCTAGACTGAATTACTTTACCATAAGATCACTTGGCATGATAGTAGAATGATATGATCACATCATTGGATAAATCTCCTCGATACAAATTGATATGATAAATAAATCAAAGTTGGCACTTGTGGACCATGCACATAAGATAAGAGATAAAAGATAAGTTGCATAGATAATAGAGAAATTAGAATTACTAACGAGAATGAATTTGGTTGATTAAGAAGAATTCAATTAGTTAAAATAAAGTGATATTAACAATGAGTACTTAAGCTAATCAATGAGAACTTGAATTGTTCACTTTAGTGAATCAATCAAGCATAAAGAAGATCTAGTTAACTAAAGTGTTTTGCATGACTACACTTTAGTCAAACTAAAAGATGACGGTTAAGTTAAAATATGACACTTATATTAAGATTTAACGAGAAAAATTAAATAATATGTGAGAATAAAATTAATAATAAGTAAGCAACCACACATTAGACACATAAATTCACCCTATAAAACCCCATGCGAGAAAAACCAACAATGAAGATCTTCATTACCTTGGCCAAACCGAACAACCAGGCCAAGCGAGCTAGCCACCGCTCACCTCAAGACCACTTTATAATGGAGCCTACTCAAGACTTATAAATACTTCATTACATGCAAAACCATGGACTACAAGAAACCATATTCTCAAACCATGTGCTAGACCTAAACGACCTTTGTCTCATTCCCTAGTCAAGGTTAACCCTAAAATTCCCCCTTTAAACTTGACTTGGAGTAATCCCCAAACCCCCTCAAAGATTTACCAAGGAATCTCACATACACCCCACCCCCTATCACCTAGGTCTATCTCTCAACTTCCATGGGTATACATGCCTTACCAGGTCTTACATCCATATGCTCATTTACATGCAAACCACTCCATTAATTAGTATTTTCATGTGTATTCATGGTGAATACACCATCACCATCCGTTGCTTCATCCTTTAGCTTTACCCCCTATATGGTGGTGTATTACATATTACGGATGCAGGCCTGTGTCTATTAGTGGGTCTGCTAGTTGTTATTATACACCTATGTCTCCTATATACATATGAAGGAGATATTTTCATTTTGGTAAGCATGGTATATTGTCTTTTCTTTGGTACACAGTATATTGTGTAAGGAGGTTCCTCCCTCAAAGAGGATTGTTATTTATCTCTATTATTCATTATTAAGCTATGGATTACTCTCTTCTTGTCTATTTTTTCTCTTTTTATACTATTTTTTGGACTTGCTTGCATAAAATTATATTGAGAACACTACAAGAAAATAAACCTACTTAAGAGTACTCTTTCGAAACTATGCAATTGCAAAGGCCAAAGAAAGTCACACCTGTATTCCAAGGAAAAAAAACCCATCAAACCAAACATATATTTACAATATGCAATTGATGCACTTAGGAAAACATAAACAAAGTCAAATAGAAACATTCTGTCAAATACAAATTTACTCAGGGGGAAAGCATACAAAATAGAGAAAATGTGTGATGTAAATTAACAATTTAATTAATAACATAACAACTGATTTGTATCGTAGTTTGAGAATTTATTTAAACATGTGTCCTATTCTTAAAGATTCATATATCTAGATACAATGAATTGATATAAATGTCAATGGTAGAGCTATAACGTAAATACTATATTTTCCCTTGTAATTGTTCTACCTCTTTTATCATCTGATTTCGCTTCCTCCAAATATAACACTTTTAGTAATTCAATAAGTATTCAAACTGCAATATTTCAATATTCATTTAAGCATCACAATAATAAAATAGGTATGCTAAAACAATATTAAACAGAGATTATTTCTGTTAAAATTGTTTTCTTGTAAATGACAATATCAGTGAAAATGAGATCAAATGTACATAATCAAGCTAAAACATACTAATCATTAAGCAATGAAAATTTACATGAATATGACACAAGTGAACAACTTGTCACTAGACTTGAGAAATTTCATAAAATTATAGGCTTAGGAGCAAAAATAGTATGTTTGTATTCAATTGAAATCTCAGAATTACAAAAGGATTAAAACTCTCTTGAATGTAGATTCAATCCCCCCATCATCCTTCCAATTCTCTATGAGATCCTATTTATACACAAAATCTCAATGGTGAATGATAAAATTGGATCCCCAAAATCAGAAAATCGGATTTGTCATTTTTAGGCAAAATTCCTTTAAAATATGTGTTTTTAACAATTTGGGCAGTTGACCTTAAAGCGCCCCACATATCTATCAAATAGAAGTATATATTTTGAAAATGTTCGGGAATTAAATAATTTGTTGGTTTTTTAGAAAAACCCATGTCTCAAAATATTTATATTCACCTCCATATTCACACAAACCAAGGCGAAAGTTGGCAGTTTGAGAAATATGCTACTAAAAATATGGGTTTGACTGAAATATTTAACAAGTCTTGGAGCTCCACATGTATGAGATGGGTGTAATCCAATGAACATAAAACCATTCTACAGACATATTTAACCAAACCCAAGTGGCCAATTTTCATTTGGCACCCCGCAACTATCTCAAACTACTCCAATTACAAGTTTTGGAAAACTCGTAAACACTATGAAAAACTTGTAATCACTGTGAAAAACTTGTAATCACTAGGAAAAACTTGTAATCACTAATAAAATATAGTGATTAGTTGTTTTTGATAAAATAAAAAGTATAATCATTTTTAATTCATTAAAAACAAAGGATAACGACCATGAACACACCATAAGGATATGAAATGATGATTGATGAGATGTTATAATAGATGGAGTGATAAGGGAATGGAAAACAAAAGCAATAATGATAGAATGGATATGATGATGGTGACAAATTGGTGGCCCAACAGTCCTTTCCAAATATTATCTCCTTAGATTAGACCCATTTCGAATCAAATCCAGCTCTAATTTTCCTTTTGAGTCTGATATCCATGTTTATAGATCTTCAAACATTGGCATTCCCAAGTCTTTGGAATCTACCTTTGAGATGCAGGTCGATGCTATAGATCTTCAAACATTAGAAAAATTTTCGAGTCCCGTGATGACGAGTCTATCCCTGTAGACTCCATTACTTATTTTAGCTTTGATATTCCTCATGGGTTTGATCTTTTTATTTGTAGGGCCCCAATCCTTGGCACTTTTGAGTCTTCATCGGTAAACTCTAGCTTGGTAACAAATATTGTTAAATATACTAAAGTTGAAAGGATTTATACCAAAGTAACCTATATCAGACCAAAATGACCTATTTCTATGGACATTTCTTATATCCACCTTAGTGATCTGTATTGTACTTGATCAGTGACTATATTGTGATCACTTTTGAGCATGGGTATGCCCACTTCAGAAGTAGTAGTTATGGCTTGGTTTGTTGCAAGTGCCGCCTATGGTTGGTTTTCAAGGAACTTTCACCTGAGTCACTTCTACACTCACCTCTAGAAGGATTACAATGTATTTTGGCCATCATATGCCTCTATGACCTCATGGTATATTAGGGGGAATCTATTATAGCATCTTTTGTCACATTGTTCCCATATGTGTTGTGATGGTCAATATTATCACTATTCTTATTTGCATACTTCTATGATCCTGAATTAATTGTACAACAACATTTTTCCTTGAAAACATTTCTTAAAAAACTAAGTTTTACAAGAGGTATGCAACCTATACATGGATAGCTTGCATCCACCCGAATCTATAGTGTCTATCCCATGTACCTGCATGTGTGAGGGTAGAAAAAAAAGTAATATTATTTTACAGGAAAAAAATGCTTTCTTTTGTTCCCCAACTTCCCATTCCCATAGATAATTGTCCCTCAACCTCCCTAACTACCCCCTAGCAATACAAAATGGGTAAAGGAGAGATAAAATGCATAGAATGAAATAAATGTGCCCTTGTGTTGTTAAAATCAAGTCATAATTGAAACCCTATTCCCTAGTCTGCAAAACCCTTACTCCTTTATCTGAAACCTAGATTTTCAGACACCATTGGAGGACTTTATTGTACCAAAGGATTGCAGATATTCTCTTAGCTATACCTTTCAGAGTGTGTTTTGAATGAGTGGATGAAGGACTTGGGATGGAGGATTCTAGATTTCTAGTTCAAAACAATGTCAGCAACATAAATAATTACGAAACCATTTCATTTGTAATTTGTTGCTCATTAATATAAAAGAACTTTCTTTCTTATCCATTTCAATATCTCATTTTCAGCTTTTATGTTCTTGTAAGTTGGATATTTAAATTAAAAGTTGGTTTATTATTTATCATTTGCAACAGTATCTATTTGTTCTTTTGATATTTGTTGGTTTTAGGTTGAATGTTCAAGAGTCCTAGAGAAGATCAAAGTTAAACCAGTGAGGGAAATCTTCATCAAATGTTGGACTCCATGTTGGTTGTTCTTTACATTCTTCTTCTTTGTTTATAATATAGATTGCTTGCAAATTGTTATAAGCTTATTTCCTTGCTTGATTGTTGAGGGTTTATTTTAGGGCATTTGCTCTGTAGTGGTTAGCACCCAAAATCCACTAGGTATTTATTTCCAATAAAACTTGATAATCCCATTTGATTCACCTGGCCTAATTGACCCACATCTTAACAAACTTATGCAATTATTGAGGTGCCTAAACTTTGTAGAATTATAGTCTAATGCAAACTTTAGGACTATCAGAAGGTATTAAAACTAATGTCTAAAATTTTTGTGGTGGAATCTTTGGTTTGCCAACATAACCTAACCTAACTCAGCCTACAAGGTTGATACCTTAGTAAGTGGAGGAAAGAAGAGTTAAGGGACTAGTTTCCAATTGTGACAAGTATACTAAGGGGTACAACTGCAATGAGGAAAGTATTCTACATAGGTTTTGAAGAGGAATAATATCTACAGTTGTAATAGTCCGATGATGCAAAAGTAGAAGTTACTTCCCCAACCATATCTTCTCACGCATTGATCTACATTAGCACTCGTCAAACTCTTTGGATAGCAGGATATATCAAAAACAAAAAGGTAAATGTGTTGATTGACTATGGGAGTAACCATAGATTCATTAATTGGAAATTATCCAAACTTCTCAATTGCTTTATATATCTAGCACTAAAGTTTCAAGTAATGATTGCAGATGGAGGTAACATAAATTGTTTAGCGAAATGCTATATAATTAAGCTTACTATAGGGGCAAATTTATTAAATAGTCCAATAATTGCAATCCAAATGGGTGGTGTCGATGTTGCATTAATGGTCCAATGGTTGCAATCATTGGTTATAGTGGCTCTTAATTTTAAATAATTTTTCGTAAGATTCTCCTTATAAGGCTCCAATTGTTACAATCATTGGGAATAGTAGCACTTAATTTTCAATAAATTTTCATGAGATTCTCCTCTTAAGGCAAGGAAATTGAAATTAGAGGTATTGTAGAGAAACTCTCTAAAGTGATAAGCTCTAATAACATGATAAAATTGATAAAAAAGGGTCACCATGGTGTAATTGAACAATTATGCTTACTGTATGTTCAAGCATCTATACCTTATATTCTACTAGATATCCAAAGAGACATTGAAAACCATTCAAAGGTATTTACAGAGATGCATAATGGTCTTCCGCATGCTCAAGATCGTGACCATCAGATTCAATTGCAAACAGGATGTGTACCGCCTAATATCAAACCTTACAAGTACCCATATGCACAAAAGAGTGAGATTGAGAATATGGTTCGAGAAATGTTAGATGATGGCATCATTCAATCTAACTCAAGTAATTTATCTACACTAGAGGTGCTGGTTCATAAAAAGGAAGGTTCATGACATATGTGTCCAGATTATAGAGAGCTCAACAAGATGACCATTAAACATAAGCTTCATATTCCTATTATTGATGGATTATTGAATGAATTACATGAGCAATTTTTGTTACCAAGTTGGATCTTCATTTTGGATATCATCAAATTAGAATAAGGCAAGAAGACATTTCAAAAACAACCTTTGGAACACATGAGGGTCATTATGGATTTTTAGTGATATCATTTAGCATTACCAATGCACCTTCCACATTTCAAAGATGGATGAATTCTATTTTTATATCCTTCCTCATAAATTTTGTGTCACCATTTTTTAATGATATAATAGTCTATAGAAAATCTTAGGAAGAGCATGTACAACATGTTGAAAAATTCTTAAAACTATTGGAGGGGCAGCAACTATATGCCAAGCCTTCAAAGTGTTCCTTTGGGGTTTAGAAAGTGAAAAAAATTGGTCATGTTGTATCTCATGAAGGTGTCAAAGTGAACCCTAACAAAATTAAATCTATCATTGAATGTTGAATTCATAATACCTTGAAGACTCTTAGAGGATTCTTAGGATTAGTAGGGTATTAGCACAAATTTGTCAAGCATTATGGTCAAATAACATCACCTCTAACATTGTTATTGAAAAAGGATGCATTCTCTTAGACTCAAGAACCAACTAAAGATTTTGAAAAACTTAAAGAGGCTATGTGTACAACTTTGGTATTAGCCATGATTGACTACATATAAACCTTTATTTTGGAATGTGATGCCTCAAGGCATAGCATTTATGTATTTTTAATGCACCAAGGAAGGACCCTTGATTTTGAAAGTGTTCCAACTTAAAGTAAAAAACTTACTCAAACAAATTAATGAAAACAAAATGTTGGCCATGTTAATTTTTCACCAATTCCATATCTGATTTATACTTCTGTTTATTATTCACTTCAGATTTTTACACATAAATTATTACTGTAGATATGAGAATTAACAAGCATAAATACATTGTAATCTAACAAATGCATAACGAAAAGATCAAATAACCATATACACATTATACAAGTTAATTTACCTTGGAAACCCTAATTCTTAGGGAAAACCAACAACATATTGTCTTCTTATTGCAAATTTAAAACAACACTTACTGTTTACGGAGCTCCAAACAAAAACTTATGGATTTTTGTCAATACAAATTGGAATCCTATCAACCCACCTACAAACTATATCCCAAAATCATCCATACTCAAATATATTGAATGTCAACTGTACACCCTTATATTTCTTCACGTACAACAACTTGAATATAGTTGTATGAAATTGTACGTACTCCTTCAGATCTGCTCCAAACCATCACGGTTTCTGTAGGAACCTCCTAGAAATAGTTGTGACTAATTATAGACCCTACTGACTCACACCCACAACAAACTGTGCTCAAACCCTAGATCACTAAAGACAATCCCATCTTGAGAGCATCACTCTCTCCAAATCCTCTACGAGAATTCCTCTCTTAGATATGATCGCTCACTCTCATTGTATCTCATAAACAATGACAATGACATTGTGTATACACTCCATATACTCTTTTATAACATTCATTTTATGCAAATAAGATGGGATAAATACCATGGACCCTAAAATACCATGGGGCCTCCAATACCATGGGCTAATTGACCTTTACATAAAGTATATAAAGGATTCTTTTACAAAGCCTTTCTAGAGAGTTCCTTGTCTTGTATTCTTCTACATGCTAGACACCAAGCCCATGTAGAAGTACATGTTTGAACTACAAACCCTAACATGCCATATTGCATGTAATTAAGCAATGCCACCCTTACCTAATAGGAAGACACTTCTAGGTAAGAATAATTTACGATAGCCTTAAGTACCTATTGGAACCATTATTATCTTCAAATGAGCAACAAAAAAGGGTTGCAACAATGCTAGGTTACGACTTTGGAAATATTTACCAAAAATGAAAAGAAAATGTGGTGGACTATGCACTTTCAAGAAAACACGATGACGCATATGTCTTACTTTGTGTTATTTCCATTCTACGATCTGTTTGGGTAGAAGAATCAAGGACATTATGGAAGAAGGATCATAATGTGTGTAAGATAATTCAAAAAACACAAGAAGACCCTAGTTCATTAGATAAATTTTTGTGGAAGAATGATTCGCTATGTTATTAGGATTGTTTGTATTTATGTAAGAATTCCCAACTTAAGCAGAAGGTCCTTATGGAATTACACACTTATCCTATGGAGAAATTTAGGGTTTATGAAACATTACCACATGATCAAGGAGGATTTTTTCTAAGAATGTCTTAAAACTTATGTCCAAAATTTTGTAGTAGATTGCTTGGTTTTCCAACATAATAAGGGAGAGAAAATCAATACAACGAGTCTTCTACAACCATTATCCATACCAAGTTAGTGTTGGGATGAGGTCTCAATGGATTTTATCATAGGTCTACCAAATCCAAAAGGAAAAAAATTTCATTGTGATAGTGATGGATCGAATCACAAAGTATGCTCATATATTCTCTTTTCCCATCCTTTTAAAGCAAGTGCAATAGCTACAACATCCATGGAAACAATTCAGAAGCTACATGGAATCCCCAAGATTATTGAAAGTGATAGAGATCTAGTTTTCACTAGTAATTTTTGAAAGGAACTATTTTCTTGTTTGCGTACTTAATTGGCTCACAACTCCACTTACCATCATCAATCCTATAGATAAAGTAAGATTGTTAATAAATGTATAGAAGGGTATCTTTGTTGCTTTGCATCCAAGAAACAAACACAATGGTTCAAGTGTTTACCTTGGCATAATGGTGGTACAACACACCATTCCATGCTTCATAAAAAATGCCCATATTTATAGCACTTTATGGTTATCATCCTCCATCCATTGCATCATCCTTAAAACAGAAGAATAGGGTTCAAGCAGTGGAGGATCACATAGAGCACCAACAAGAGGTTCTCCAATTAGTGAAAGAAAACTTGGATGTAACACAAAATAGTATGAAACAACAAGCAGATCGACACCGTAGTGAAATGAAATTCGAAGTGGGGGATTGGGTACTTATGAGGTACATGTTTAGAACTATATAGACAAAATTCCCTCAAGCATCAAAAGAAGGACAAAAAAATAGAACCCAAGTAATATGGTCCCTATAAGGTGTTGCAAAGGATTGGAAGTATGGCTAGAAAATTGGAGCTACGTCCATATTCATCTATACATCCAATCTTCCATATTTTGTGCCTAAAAAAGGTAGTTGGATATAGGATCCTAATTCAAATAATGTTACCATCAATTGATGATGAAGGGAAACCCATACTAGAATATGAAACAATCCTTCAAACACATATCAAGCAACTATGAAATTGTAATGTCACCATTTTTGGATACCCCTATTCTACAGTTAGAGGTGGATTTACGAGAAGTAAAATGAGGATAACAGTGGGTCAGGTTATTTGGGGGAGTTATATTATGATTTTATATGTCTAATTACCATCAATCGTCATCAGGATCATTTATGCATAGTCTTTTCGGGGTTTCGTTGCATTCCAATGATTTTCGTAAATTGGGAGAAGTATTAGGCATATTTTAATTAAATTCACTAAAGGTGCCATCTCGATCATTTTCTTTTTATTTTTTTTGTTCAGACTTCGAAGATGTAAAAGTGACACGTGGAAGTCCATACAACTTCTCTATGTTGAACAGTCCTAAAACAGGTCACCTTGGGAAAACGATCATAAGTCCAAATTGGTGAAACCAATTCTGATGAACCTGTGGTGTTGGAATAAGGACAGATGAGAATACCTTAGTACAAAATTGCAGACATAGAGGAGTAGTAATTTCATAGATACCGCAGAAACAGTATCAGGCATTTCTGCAGAAGAAATTGGTAAACTAGGGCTTCCTGTTCCAGGAGCTTCCCTCCACTGTTTTCAGAAAATGAGTACATTGGACAGCTTGCCATGAAGAGGTATATCTTTATATCCAATCAGATCGAAAAGATTCCAAGTTTTGAAATTTAGGGTTTCTCTGACAAACCCTAGATCAGCCAGCTCTGGAACTAGGACGAACACCTCAAATCGGTAAGATCTAATCTTTTGCTATTTTCATTTGAGGTTCTCATTTCAAAGTGATCTATCACATCAGCTTGATGATAAGCTTGGTGAAGTTTACAAGTTCCAAGCATGGAAGTATATGATCTCTCTGAAGAAAATGAATTGGACACCTACATAAGTAGAAAGGTTCCAGTTCCAGAGGGAGATGAGGCTAAAAGCCTTACACCAAAAGAACTTGGTCTAGGCCAAGAATATCATTACTGATTCAATCACAGATCAACTTGCACCACAAGTGTCTTCCCTAAAGACACTGAAAGAGATGTTTGATTCCTTGACCAAGCTATTTGAAGGGAAGAACATAAATCAGAAGATGACTTTGAGAAAAGAGTTGAAGAATATGAAGATACAGAATGCAGAGACCATATAGTCATACTTTACATGGGTCTCTCAAATAAAAGAACGACTTGAAGCGGTAGAAGAAGAAGTGGAGAACAAAGAAGTTATGATAACCGCCTTGAATGGCCTCCCAGGATCATGGGATTCATTCATTCAAGGAATGTGTGCCAGAAGGAAGTGATTACTTTCAATAGACTCTGGGAAGAAGAAGAATCTCAACTCATAATAAGAGAATAGAAGATGGGAGCAACTAAATATCAAGCTCTCACCATCCAAAGAAGATCCCTCAAGTGATGAGGAATACGAAGGACTCAACTCTTGAAGAAACTCTTATCTATCTTAGCATTTGGAAAAGAAATGATGAATGAAGAAGATGATGAAGCTGAAGGCTCAAGAAGGAGTCTACCCACGAAACAAATAAAGATAAGTATTCAATTGTCATTTCATGATATTGTTTTGTTATGCATTTGTTTATATTCAATTAATCTATTATGCATGATAGAATGTTTGCATTAATGAAAGTATACTACTAATATGCATGTAATGGGTAAGTAGCTCGTGGTTCTATACAACTCTCCATTGCTACTTATCTATAATGAAACCCCTTTACTGACATATTGGATTAGTGCATAATCGCAATGTTGTCCTGGTAGAGATGGAAGGCATCTAGAAAGTTTCCGTGAGATATGGATGAATGTTGTATTGGCTAAAATAGTTGCATAATCATATATCTAGATGCAAAAGAATTTTTCATTATGAATATACCTTATGAAATGTTTCTAACCATATGACTAATGCATTTGACTTGTAGGAAAGATCACGTAAAATCGCCTACAAGCAGAGAAGGATGAAACTGGTTCCGAAGAACAAGTAACAACAGTTCAAATATGAAGAATAATATGACGAATGTAGCGACATCATTGATGCGGAACCTTCCATCCATGAAGAAGTAACCAAGAAGAAAGGGAAGACCAGTTCAAGAAGAATGATGTCTAGGATGTAGTATCGATATATGAAGGGAAGTTCATAGTTCCATCATGCAGTAGATGGAAACATCGTAGGATACAAGGTAAGATTCGTAGCATGATGCTTCTCATGAAAAGAAGGCATAGACTATGAAGAGACATTTGCATCCAGTGGGAGTTGAGGCACATGACAAGCAGACTCATGTGTGCAAATTAAAGAAGACCTTGTACAAGCTTAGAATACACCCACGGGATAATACATACATGAGGAGCTTGAAGAAGATGACAAGCTCACAGAAGGGTGCGAGAAGAACCTTTGAAAAAGTTCAAGATAGAGGATCTTGGTATCCAATGATCCTAGATGGATACATAGAATATTAGTAGCAGAGGAAGCTACTTGTCACTCCGGTACATAATGTTTTAGTACATAGAGTACGAAAGACAGAGGGAGAATGATGCTTCGCTTCAGAGGGAGTGACTACAGAAGATCCTGAGGTTCGACATGGTACAACAGGATGGAAATCTTACTGATGATTCTAGGATTTACTGAGAGTAAAGCAGATTCCAACCTTTACTACAAGGTTGAAGATGGTAACCCAGTGATACTCCTACTATATGTAGATGATCTGTTTGTAACAGGTATGGATGGGTTGATTACTAATACGAAGAGAAATATTGCTACCGAGTTCAAAATGAAGGACTTGGGTATGGTACATTATTTTCTAGGCATTGAGGTGTGGCAGAATGCAGATGGAATCTTCCTCGGACAAGGGGAGTATGGAGTAGAGATCCTAAAGAGGTTTGAGATGATGGACTGCAAGACCATGACCACACCTATGGCATCAAATCTGAAGCTTCTAAGTGATGCTTCATCAGAGACGATTGATGCTACGATGTATCGTCAGATGATTGGGTCCTTGATGTACCTGATGAATATGAGATCAAATATTTGCTTTGCTGTGAACATCTTGAGCCAATTCTTGACAGATCTGAGACATGTTCACTTGATTGCTGCAAAGCATATTCTGAGGTACCTAAGGGGTACAGTTGATTATGGGCTCAAGTATAAGGCTGATCAGAAGATTAACCTGAAAGGTTATGTTGATTCAAATTCGGCAGGCAGTGCCATCGATAGAAAGAGCACCTCAAGGTGTTTCTTCAGTATGGGATTAGGTGTGATCTCTTGGTTTAGTAGGAAACAGTCTGGCGTGGCACTGAGTACACCTAAAGCAGAGTATGTCACAGCTTGTTCATCTAGTTGTGAGGCAATATGGCTGAGGAAGCTACTATCTAATTTATTTGATCTCTAGTTGGATTCTACTTGTATATATTGCGACAACCAGAGTTGTGTGAAGTTGTATGAGAACCTGATGTTCCATGACAAGTTGAAGCATATCAAGATCAAATATCACTATATTAGGGATATGGTGCAGAGAGGAGCAGTGAAGCTCCAGTATGTTGCAACGAACGAACAAATAGTTGATGTGTTGACAAAGCCATTGGCCGGAGTGAAGTTTGAGTACTTCAGGGAGAAGCTGGGTGTTCCCCAGATCGAGGTTCCCTCCAAAGGGAAGTGAGGAGTCAGTGAGCCATTCTGACATGGTGAGAGGATTGGTTCCTTCCATGGTCAGATGTAAGGGCTGATCCATTCTGTCATGGTGAGAGGATTGGTTCCTTCCATGGTCAGATGTAAGGTCTAATCCATTATGTCATGGTGAGAGGATTGGTTCCTTCCATGTCATATATGAGTGTTGAGCCAGTATGATGTGACTATAGGATTGGTTCCTACATGATCACATATAAGTGCTAAATGCCATTCTCTGGGAGAATGGAGGCACCTGCTCAGTTACCAGGAATTTGTTCAGTCTAGGAATGACACTTAGAATGGGGTTGAGAGCCTTTCTGACATGATCTGTGAATAAAAGTTTCCTATCATGATGTGTGAATAAAGTTTCCTATCATGGTCAGATATAAGTGCAGAGCCTTTCTGACATGATGTGTGAATAAAAGTTTCCTATCATGATGTGTGAATAAAGTTTCCTATCATGATGTGTGAATAAAGTTTCCTATCGTGGTCAGATAAAGTGCAGAGCCTTTCTGATATGATGTGTGAACAAAAGTTTCCTATCATGATGTGTGAATAAATTTTCCTATCATGATGTGTGAATAAAGTTTCCTATCATGGTTAGATATAAGTGTAGAGCCTTTCTGACATGATGTGTGAATAAAAGTTTCCTATCATGATGTGTGAATAAAGTTTCCTATCGTGGTGTTGTAACCTCACAGATCACATAGGGTTACCAATAATACACATTAAATCATACAGACATAACAGAGACAAGAGACAAGAACATAGATGCAGAATAACAAATTTTATTATATTATGAGGATCCATACAAACACAGAACTGAACCAAGTTCTCATCTGGCTCAACAGCCTAATATATATGGTTTACAAATAGTGACATATAACTACCTATCGGTTCAGTCAATCGACACAACCTTATGCGGCTGACATAATCTCTAATTAGTCAGCTAATCGACTTAGTCAGCTCACCGACTAGCTCCTCCAACAACTCCCCCAGGAACAAATCTTTCTTCATCCCGAAGAAACGGGGGAGGTACTCAAAACTATTTACTATCTAAGATAGTTATTTTATTGTTTGTTTTTTCATGGGCTATGCAGTCGAATGGTTGGTCACTTCTGTATGCATACTTCAACGATTGCTTCTGCTGTAATGGCCAGTTGATGCTGAAATTCTGTCCAACTTTGAAGTACTTTCTGGATGTCGATGGTCAATGTTGCAATGCTTGATAGAGTCGACATCTTCTCCTCAATGGAAAGGTCTGCTATTCTTTCCATGTCGGGTCCCATGAACTGGTCTTTTTCTTCTGCTGTCTCCAGTAGTCTTTTCATCTGCGGGCAGATGGTATCTAATTTCTCCAAGTTTGGGAATGCTTGTTGCACCCACTGGTGTGCTTGTCTCTCGAGTCTCTGCAGTTTGGCTGTCTGTAGCATGATTTGATCTTGTATTATATTTCTCAGTGGTTATTCAGTGCTCTTTCTCTTTTCCAATGCTTGAATCTGTCCTCGATTCTGTCGGGTCTACTGAAATACTTGCCCGTAATAAGTAGGACCGTCCCGTAGTACCCCTTCTATAATGACAGACTCTTCCATGTGGTCTTGTAGCACTTTGTAAGCTTCTGAGAATGTTGTGTACTGTTGCATTAGTAATCTAGATGTCTCTTATTTTTTCTCTTCTTTTGTACTTTGCATATGTACTTGTAGGGTCGACACCACACTCTTAAATAGTTGATATGCCTTTTCAAGCGGTTTGTCGGTGTCGACTTTCATCGGTCCTGGTATTATATATTGTGCTAGGTATGCATTTTAACAGGAATTCGACTTGTTCCTTCTCAATGTCGTCGAGCTCCTTGCGTCCGGTCTGGCTTCTTATTTTTGCTTCAATGGCCATAGTTTCTAAGAGTTGTCCCAACTCTCCGTCTTTTATCTTTGTTGCGTCAACTGCAGTGATCGACCCAAGTTGGCTAATGTGGACCATTGTCAACTGTGACTCTTTTTGGTGGTCCTTATTCTTTCTATCTCTCTTCCTCTTATGTTTATGTTGTTCTGCCTGTTGTTGTGCCCGTGCATCTGCAAGGGTTAGACTCCCCTGTGGTTGATTTTCTTGTGGTGAGTTTTCTGGTTGCTGATCTGCAACGGTCAGTGGAACTTTTGGTTGGATTTCTTGGGTGAGATCTGCAGCTAGATGGGTATCTGAGGGATTTTGTGCAAAGGGTTCAGGTGAGATGGTTCATGCACAAAGGTTTCAGGTGCATATTCTAGATTGGGAAGTGGTGGTAGAGATGGTGGATGGTCGAGTGTAATTGGTGTGGTAGGGATATGGTCAGTTGGCATCGGGTCCTCCACTTGTGGTGATGAATCCTCTGGGTCATCCGAAAATAGGTTGTTGATTACCCGATTGATTTATTCCAAGTTCTCTTCTTCCACATCTCTTCCTGGCTCATCGGCTAATGGAGGGTGTGGGATGTCGGCAGGGATAAAGGATGAGGTTCCATTTGTGACAACTTGAGATGTCTTGTCGGGTTTCCTCACAAATGTCAATTTTATAATTCCCACATACCTTGGCTTCTGGGTTATTTGTCCAGGTTGTGGGGGAATGAGCTACCTTGACCCACTAGCTTCGATCAGAGGAAATTTGGTGGTGATCTTCTGGATAGAGGTGAGTAGTTTAGGAAATTTCTCAATGTATGCCTACAAATCACTGGCTTGGTTGAACCTCTCTTTCAAGGTTTTTGGCATAGCATTTTTGCATATGTCGATTGGGCTTATAGTGGGTAGCTGTGGAATTTATTCTTGTGTGATCTAGGTCGGAGATGGGGGTGGGGGTGTAGAAACTAAATCGACAAGGTTTTCATTCATTGAAGTGTTTGAACTAATCCAGCATGGGAAGTCAATGCTATGTAGACGCTATTGAGAACTAGATCTGAAACCGACCTAAAAAACGCTGAGTCCAAGCCTCGTAAGTTGAGAGCCAGGTCTGAATTCGACCTCAAAAATATTAGGCCTAATCCTGGTGAGTTAGAATCCTATCTGTTAGATTCCCTCTGGAAAGACTTACGACAAACCTCCAAAGCTGAAAAAATCACCTCCGAGCATTCTCAAAGTACTGCAGTCCCTGTAAATCCACCCAGACCAATGGCTGCTATATTTTCCCCTTTGCGTCTCCCCGCTGCGTTGCACGATCTTCCCCAAAATTATTCTCAGAGAATATCTTTGTTTGATGGAGAGGGGGATATAACCGCAAAACAACATGTTGCCAAGTTTGAAGACTTCATTGACTTGGAGGAAGTAGATTATCCTGATGTCAAAATGCAGTTATTTGCCCAAAGTTTGTCTGGGGAGGCAAAAAAGTGGTTTAAGGACCTTCCACCTGGGTCTATTGTGAATTTTCAGGCTTTTCAGAATGCATTTTTGGATAGATGGGAGGATAAACTGAATCCTCTGCAACTTTTATCTCAGTATAACGGTCTTAAGAAAGGGGGTTTTGAGTCGGTCCATGAATTCTCAAGTAGGTTCATGAGGGCTTATAACTCTATCCCAGAAGATATAAAGCCTTCTCCCGCAGCTACTAAACTGCATTATGCCGGAGCTTTTGATAATGATTTTGCATTCTCCTTGTGGGAAAGGAAATCAGCAACTCTTGCTGCCATGTTTACTGATGCCCTAGAAGTGGAAGCTAACATGATGGCCAGTGGAAAGATCAAGCATAGAGATATGGATAGGAGGAGGAAGGAAGAAAATGTACCTTCTGCTTCATCTTCTGCTGCAGATGTTAAGTTTGAGATAATGCTGAAAACTATGGAGAAGTTGATGGATAAGTTAACCATGGATGCTAGGCCTTTCAATAGAGAGCAAGGAGATCCCCAGATCAGGAATCCAAACTTCAGAAGACCCAATCCCCCTGTTCCCCCCCAAAATAGACAGAGAGACCAGAGGAATCCAAGAAACCAAGAAGAACAGCCCATCCGTCCACCTTTTCCTGAAAATTATGTTGGTGAAGAGGAAGATCCCCCTGAAAACGAAATTCATCTGTTTGGGGAGCAAGATTCTGAAATATATCTTACTGAAGAGGAACATAATATGTTTGCGCAGCAAGATGTGGATGAAGAATTTGAAAATGAACTATATCAAAGGGGTTATTTGCATGCGATGGACGATGTCCAGAGGAAAATGAGACTGAGAAATAGAGATGTCCCTATAAATAAGGGGAAGGCAAATCCAAATCAGCCTTCCTCTAGTTCTGTGAATGTATAAAAGGGAAAGGAACAACAGAAAGAAACTTCTATGAATAAGGAGGTTGAAAATGATGTACAGCAGGATAAAGTAATAAAGAAGGCGACTCCGGTTGAGGTGGAAAAGATTAGTGCTGGTTTTAACCTGCAAAATGAGCTGTCTAAACTGAAGATCTCTGTTCCATTTAATAAGTTATTGAGAAACACTGAATACAGAGATACTATTTCAAAAATGGTCGAAGACCAAGGTGAAGGGCAGTCTGACATTTTAAATTTGAATGATGATAATCCTGCTATTTCATTTGGGTCAAAAGTTGAAGATTTAGAGGGGAAAGAAGTGCCTCCTTTCTACTTAAGTCTAAATGTGCTTGACAAAGTGGTCCACAATGTCATGTTGGATTCTGGGGTGTCACATAATCTGATGCCCAAAGGAGTGGTATAAAGTTTAGGACTGGAGGTAACAAGGCCCTATAAAGATTTGTACTCGTTCGATTCCAAGAGGGTGAAATGCCTGGGACTAATTAAGGACATGGTGGTAACCCTGAACAAACTGCCTTCTAAGACCATAGTCATGGATGTAGTAGTGGCAGACATCCCACCCAAATTTGGGGTATTGCTGTCAAGATCTTGGACTTCCAAGCTAAAGGGTAGCTTGCAGATGGACATGTCATATGCCACCATTCCAGTTCCAGATGGGAGCAGAAGGTTGTATAGTGAAAAGAGAACTCCTTATGTGGTTAGCACTCAGGATAAGCCCGAAGTTCATCATATATGTGCTGTTGACACTGATTTGGGATCTTCCATTTTCTTTAATGAGGCTACCCCACATGATTTGGAAGCTGCATTGCAAAAGAAATCTGAAGGACAGGGGAAGTCCGAGGAGAATAGAGAAAAGGAAGTTTTGGAACAGCAAGCTCTGGAAGCGAAACAGAAAAAAGAAGGCCAATGGATCATGTATTTTGATGGGTCTGTTGCGAAGGTTGGTGCTGGGGCTGGTGTCTACATCATTTCTCCTATTCATGATTTCAAAGCTTTGTCATACAAATTGTTGTTTGAATGCACTAATAATGTAGCTGAGTACGAGGCCATGTTGTTAGGATTACATGCTTTGAAAGACCTGGGGGCTCAGAGGGTCAAGATCTTGGGGGACTCCGAGTTGGTGATAAACCAGGTAAATGAAAGTTATCAAACCAAGCATCCTCGGATGAGGGCTTACAGAAATGAAGTATGGGATATGCTTGGCAACTTCTTTACAAAGCACACAATTCAGGTGGTTCCCAGGGTTGACAATATGGTGGCTAATTCCTTAGCAGTGTCCGCTGGAAAATTTGAAACCCCAATGACCAGTCAAAAGGAATATCAGGTGGAGATTTTGAACAGACCTTATATCCCCGACAATTACAAACACTGGTAGGTGTTTGAAGATGACATGAAGATCAGGAGGTTCCTAGAACTTTCAGGGGAATTTGTGAATACTCACTGTGACAATGAAAATGATAATGATGAAGCCCATGGAAATGATGAAGAAGCCAAAACAGAAGAAGAAGATGCTGAGAAGTTAAGGAAAACCTTGGGTGGTAAATATATCATACAGCTAAAAAACAATTTCATACCAAGAGGCCTGATCCCTTTAGAAAGACTCTTTGATCAAAATGATGTTGCCAAGAGCCCCAAAGTGAAACCGGTTGGTGATGCTGTTGAAGATAAAAATATTGGCACCGAGAAAAATCCTAAAATCATAAAACTATCCAAGAAGCTGCCTGAAAGGGAGAAAAGGGAGTATGTGGAGTTGATGAAAAAATACACAGATGTGTTTGCCTGGAGTTATGAAGATCTCAAAGAATATGATACATCTATCATACAGCACACTATTCCTATAAAGCCCGGAGAGAGGCCCTTTAAACAAAATCTCAGGAGGATCAACCCAAAATTGCTCCCTATCATTGAGAAGGAAATAAAGAAGTTATTTGAGGCCAAGATCATTGTAACGCTCAGATTTTCTAAGTGGGTTGCTAATTTGGTTCCTGTCAGGAAGAAGAGTGGAGAGATAAGACTATGCATAGATTTTCGCAATTTGAATAAGGTCTCCATGAAAGACAACTACCCCCTGCCCAAGATGGACCACATGCTGCAGCAAGTGGTGGGAGCTGAAAGGATTTCAATGCTGGATGGTTTCTCCGGGTATAACCAGGTCAAAGTGTCACCAGAGGATCAGGAGAAGACTGCCTTTACCACACCATGGGGCACTTTTATGTATGCGAAGATGCCTTTTGGTCTGATGAATGCAGGAGCCACTTTCCAGCGAGCTATGGACATCGCTTTTGCAGGGGAGATTGGAGTTTTTGTGGTGATCTACATGGACGACATCATAGTCTACTCTAAATTTGACAAGGAACATCTGCATCACCTAGAGAAGGTTTTCATGAAGTGTAGAAAATATGGTATATCTCTGAATCCTAAGAAATCTAATTTTGCATTAGAAGAAGGAAAGCTGCTGGGCCACATAATATCCAAAGATGGCATAAAAATTGATCCAAAAAGAGTAAGTGCAATCCTGAAGGTGGGAGAACCCAGAAGCAAAAAGGAGATACAGTCATTTCTGGGGCAGGTGAATTTCTTGAGAATGTTTGTACCAAGCTTTGTTGAGATTTTGATGAATATTACAAATATGTTGAAGAAGGGTCATGAAATAAAGTGGAGTGCAGAAGCCAAGGAGTCATTTTGGGGGATCAAGAAAGCAATTTCAGAAGCCCCTGTTTTGGTAAGTCCAAATTTTGCCAAAGATTTTTTGGTATTCTCCTATGCTTCGGAAAATACTATAGCGGCAGTATTGTTGCAGAAAAATGATGAAAACCAAGAGCAGCCCATAGCCTTTTTCAGTAAAATACTCCGGGATGGGGAACTGAAATATGACACCATGGAAAAGCAGGCCTATGCTTTAGTTAAAGCATTAAATGATTTCAGAGTGTACGTCCTACATTCACATGTGATTGCACACGTCCCGACAGCTGCTGTGAAAGCAATTTTAACTCAATCAGACCCGGAAGGTAGGAGGGCGAAATGGATAGCTACCTTATTGGAATATGACCTAGAAATAAAACCTACGAAGCTGATCAAAGGGCAAGGGTTGGCTAAAATGATGACAAACTCAAACTGTGAATCCTTGCAAATAAATTTTTTGTCTCACCAATTAGGTCATCTCGACACAGAGGTAGAAGTGATGATTGATTTTGTGACCTCTCCATGGTATGCTGATATTGTATATGTCCTCCGAAATTTGCAAGCACCCGAGGGATTAAGTAAATCAAGAGCAAGATCTGTGAAGTTGAAATCGGCTAAATTTTGTATCATAAATAAATATCTTTATTAGAAGGATCCTCGAGGGGTTCTGCTCAATTGTCTTCTGGAAGATGAAGATCAGCAAGTTGCAGGAGAGTTTCACAGAGGAGACTGCGGAGGACATCATTCATGGAAGGTGACTGCAAACAAAATCCTGAGAGCTGGTTATTATTGGCCTACATTATTCTCAGATGTATATAAAGAGACCAGCAAATGTCATCAATGCCAAATTTTTGACAGTAAGAGGAAAGTATTGCCTCTCCCTTTAAATCCAATAACAGTAGAAGCTCCTTTCCAACAATGGGGTTTGGATTTTATTGGTGAAATAAACCCCAACTCATCAGGTCAGCACAGGTGGATTTTGACAGCTACAGACTATTTTACTAAGTGGATAGAAGCTATCCCTACCAGAAGGGCCACTGAACATGTGATCATGGATTTTCTTGAAGAGAATATATTGGCTCGATTTGGGTGTCCAAAAAGGATAGTAACAAACAATGCAGCTGCTTTCAAATCCAGAAAAATGATAATTTTTTGTCATAAGTATCACATAAGTCTCAATCATTAGACAGCCTATTATCCTCAAGGGAATGGGTTGGCTGAGTCTTCAAACAAAAGTCTAGTGAGAATCATCAAAAAGCTGTTGGAGGACAATAAGAGGTTTTGGCATACCAAATTGAAATATGTTCTATGGGCTGATAGGATTAGCACAAAAAGAGCAATCGGCATGTCTCGTTTCCAACTGGTGTATGGAGCCGAAGTGATTTTTCCGGCATCCTTAGGGGTTCCAGTTATGAGATATTTCCAAGATCAGCAAGAAGAACCGAATCACATACAGCGGAGGATAAATCATATCATTGAGCTAGAAGAACGAAGGTACAAAGCTTATGACAAAGTGCAGTCGCATCAAGAAAAAATGAAAAATACTTTTGACAGAAGGGTTAAAGAGGAGCAGTTTCAGATGGATGACTTGGTTTTAAAGTGGGATGCCCCAAACGAAGATAAGCATGGAAAATTTGATCCTATGTGGGTAGGGCCTTGTGTTATTGCTGGATATAGAGGGAAAAATGCATTCTTGCTGGAGTACACAAACGGGGTTCCTCTTGAGAGCAACCCTGTCAATGGGAGATATCTAAAGCATTACCTATCCTAGGGGAGGAAGGTAAAACTTGTATTATAGACTATACATATTTGCTTTACCATTCAATAAGAAGGGTAAGCCGAAGGTATTTGGAGCTTGCAGTGAAAGCCCCAAAGTCCAGAAGGCATACCATTCCTTTCTAAAAATATACAAAAATAATATACTTGCAAAAAACAAAAAATGGGTTTTTGGGAGTCATTATGCAGAGTCGAAGGACAGGCACCTGGTCTACGAGTTCTTTGATACCTCGTAGGGAGGATATCATCCCCAGATGGAGCCAGCTGTTAGCACCTGTATTGAAACAAAAGCAATATAAGACCATGGGGGAAGTAAGATTGTGTTGTTTAAATACTTTGGTTTAAAGATATAATACAAAGGTGAGGTGATAGTCTAAAGATCAGCCAAGTTAGCGAAAATCCTAGGCCATGATTGAAGAAAAGAGTCGATCCATGGCTAATACTCCCTCCGCCCTTCAAAACATGCGAGGAAGATAGGAGAAGTTCAGACCTTTAGCCGCCTGCACAAATCAAGGGTTATAAAATTGTTCAGGGCTGATTTGCGGTTCATACCAAATCCGCCGTGTGAAAGTGCAAGTTAGTTAAGGATATGGGGGCTGGCGGAATCACAGATACTCCTCTCGATCTGACGGTGGAGGGGAGGAAGCAGATCACATCGGTGGTTGGGATTGATTCCGCGACCGAAAACTGCGCGGCGGATAAGCACCAGAGCTTCCAGCGGAACGGCTGTGTGGTGGTTAATCCGACGGCTGAGGATTAAAAACGGCATGGATCGACGGCTATTTTGGTTTCCGGGAGATGAACCTGCACGCGGGATAATCTTTGAACCACCTGGCGGAATTCGTTATGTAATGCTTGATCCAACAGTTGGAGATCAAAGCATAAGGTATCAACGGCTGACAATGATTCCGGAAGATGAACGAGCACGGCGGATACTCGCAGATGGCCCAGCGGAATTGGGTACGTGGCTGATGATCTGACGATGCGTGGTTAAAAGAATATCGCATCGACGGCTGGGGATAATTCTGCTGATCAAAGTTGCTCGACGGATAAAGCGAAGGAGCCCAGCGGAATTTGGTGGGCGCCACTTAATCCAACGACCCACCTGCAAAGGTAGATCAGATCGACGGCTATAGATGATTCCGGGACTCAGAGTTGCGCGATGGTTAAAGTCAGAGGGCTCAGCGGAATGTGGAACATGGCGCTTGATCGAACGGTGAATGGTGGAAAGTATGTCACATCGACGGTCTTGAGCGATCCCGGGATGGAGACTTACATGGTGTTTATCACCAAGATGCCCGGCGGAAAAGGACACGTAGCGTGCGATCCGAAGGCCAGGAATTTGCACAGAAGAGATCAACGGTCGGAAATGAACCCGGAGGAGAAAGATGCACGGCTATTAGAGATAAGTAGTGGTTGCAGAAATAAATGCTTCCCACGTGTCTAATCGGGGTGGTCCTATAAAGGAGAATTTGACCTCTCCTACGATTATTTTATTGCTCGGGACCCGGCGAAAAAGACCTGTCGATTTAGGCGCTTCCAGTTGTCAGTACCGGGCGCATTCCGAACACACGCCTCCACAGTAAGCCAGGTAGGACCTTAATCCTGTAACTCCTTCGCCCAATTTTCATTATAAATTAGGAAATGGATCGACAGAGCGAAGCCTCTGTGTCTGGTCGGGTCCCGGATGAAAGAGAAGAATTCTTGGTAGATAGACACAAGGGTGTCTGCGACCCTTTCCTGTCTACAGGAAGTGTGTCTGGCAGCAAAGAGAGACTGTGGTCTTATTATTCGCAAGGGAATGACGTTCTGAATGTATGCAAGTATTTTTTGTACTTTTTCGCCCTAGAGCAAACCCTCCACTTCCCTAAATTTGCCGAATGGTGCGCAGTAAATTATTCTCCCTCTCAGAGAGTCATTGTGAGTCAATCCGCATCAAAGATACTGTGTAAGATTGATGCTTCGGTCGTTAGAGAAAATCTTAGTTTGCCCGAAAGTTACCCTGTGAACTGTGAGTCTGTAAATGAAGTTGTCCTTGCCGAGTTTTTTCAAAAGTTGCAAAAGTGACGCTCGCTCTCGATTCCTGTCAAGTATCCTGAAGGAAGGTCAGTCCCTTGAAGGCCTTTCCTTGCCTTACCCCTTGCACGTTTTTAGAACTGAGGTGCAATTGGTAATGTCTTTGGTTTGTCAAGTGTTAGGTCTAGATGACGATTGTCATATAGGTGATGTTATCCTTGGTTTCCTGTTGAAAGTAAATTCTTTAAGTCCTGAGTCCCAATCAGTCCCTGTGCTTAATTTAGACGAGTATCTTGCCGAAGCGATCCACCTCCAGTTGACGGAATTTCCCAAGGTCCAGTTTTTTAGGTTTCAAACACACCTGCTTAACATGTTGTTATGTTCTAATGTTACCGAATTGAAGTTCTTAAGTACTCTATCCTCTTCTGATTTGCCAAAGCAAATCAACCTGATCGAATTTGCCAATTCGATCATGTCCGAAATATACAGGATGTTGTTTGATGAAGAATTGCCCCGGGTCTTCGATGAAATGAAATGTTTGATGCAGTCTTCACCCGAAGGGCAGGTGGGAGACTGGTTCCTGTACAGAGATTATACTGTTTTGAGAGTGTATGGCTTTACTGGTCAGCCTTATAGGTTGCCTTCCTTTTTAACCCCAAGGATTTTTGCTCTAGAGTTTATGAGACAAAGGTTGTTATCAGAGGAGGAGCACTTCGGTGCTTTCAGAAAATCTTTGAATATTAAATTTCCATTTAAGGTCAGCCCTTTCGTTTGTAAAGGCAAAGGTGCCCCGGCATGTATAGAGGGATTGATGGAAAATATGGATTTCATAAAGGATGTAAATATGAACTATGACCCCCACTAGGTGATATCATTGAGAAAGCAAGCAAACAAGAACAAACCGTTTGAGCATCAAGCTGTTGAAGGGTTAGCTGAAATGGCTAATCTGCTGCAGTTCACTGACGAGTCCAAAGCTGAGACAGAGGCACATCCTGCATCTCGTTCAGAGATCCAAATCACAGAGGGTGTCAGTGTTGCAGTAAAGAGGAGTTTGGCCGAGGCCGAGAATATGGAAGTGGACGAAGAGACATCCCATAAGAAGGTGAAGCTACTCAAAGGAGATGAGATTGTGGATGAAGAGGTGTCCGGTGTTTTCAAAAAAGGTGGCCTTGGTCCCCATGAAAACCGTACAGGTTAGTCAGTTTTCTTTTAAGGATTTAGAAAGTGATGTTAACATTCCAGAATCCGGCCCCTTGTTTAAATCAAAGGAAGAGCTCAAGACGAGCTACCTAGAAAAGAGGAAGCAATCCCTGGAGGAAACGAGAAATCTGCTTCCGAGGGTAAGGAACCTGTATAGTTCTAAAACATCTCTAGTTTCTGCTAGAGATGCTGAGAAAAATACTTTCAAGATGGCCATTGTGAATTATAAGAAAATGTCTGAGATAGAAATCCGTCTGGACAAAATCATTACTCCAGACAAGATTCAGTTGCACAAGCAAACCAGCGACATTCTCTATTCAGACCTGTTGCAGGCCATGGTAAGGATAAGTAAGTTGCAAGCGTTGGTAGACAAATTGGAAGTCCAGTTGAGACATGAGAAAGTGGAAAACAAGGCAAATGTTATTCAGGTGAAAAAACTGCAAGCAGACATTGCTAGCTCAGACTCTACCCAGGCCGTAAAGAAGTTGCTAGAAGAGAAAGATAATGCCCTCCAGGTTTTGAAGAAGAGGTTGAAGATACCAGGCTCAGAGCATGTCCAATCAGCTGAATTGCTAGCTCTCCAGGAGGAGAAAGATAAATTCCATCAGGAGATGATGGAATACAAAGGGAAGGATGGAGAGCTACAAGAGGAAAAGGATAAGTAGAATGCCGAGAAGGAGGAACTGCTATCCCAAATCTCCGTGATGAAGAAAGATCAGACTGAGGAAAAGGAGATTATGGATGAGCTAATAAGCCAAACCCCTACTGGTGACGACTTATCTATTGTAGATATCCAGAAGCCATTAGCCGATTTTTCTGCAGATGACCTATTGGTGTCCATGTCCCAGGTAAGTTTAAAGGACGAGGAAATCAAAGAGTTTACGACCGAGAATTAAAAGGTAAAGGCAGAACTAATCAAAATGAGTGAAAGCAAAAGACAGATCTTGTAGGAAAAGAATCAATTTCAGAAGAAGCTCGAGGAGCTAAAGGAAAAATGCATTGGGAAGGGCCCCCTTCAAGGGGCGAAGAATATTATTTGGGATACCCTGACTGTAGAGATTACTAAGTTCTGGCATTATTTGAGTTTTATTGATGATTTGTGTATAGTAACAGAGTTGGCTCAACAAAAAATGAAGTTGGTGAATGAACACATGGCGAGAAGACCCCTCTCCACAGCTCAAAATACATTAAATTTCCTGAACTCACTATCATACCAAAAGCTGCACGACATGGGCATCAAGGATCGAGTCTCCATAGTGCTGTCTGCGAAGAAGATCATCCAAAAGCACCATTTAATGAAGACTGTCCAAGACAAGTAGGAAGAGTTGATCGTGCAAGTCAAAAAGTTCAAACAGGAGTTCGAAGAATTGGAGCTCGAGGTGACCATCCGAGAGATGATGGAGTGCGACACCCCAAGTTCGGAGCAGTGGAAAGCTGTAGAGAGGTTTGGGAAAACAAGGTATATCCTTCCCCCCTAGGAACAGGTGTCAGGTACCGGAGAGCTGATGGGGCAAAAGCGTGGAGCTGTTGGGGCGAAGACGTGGAGCTGTTGGGGGCGAAGACGTGGAGCTGTTGGGGGCGAAGACGTGAAATCTGTTAGGCCAAAGTTTGTTATCCAGTTGATTCATGCTTTGTGATAGGTTAGGAATGGAATTGTAACAACTTCCTAGTGGTGTAGGATTTCAGTTACAAACTCTAATTTACGTCGGTCATTCTGTTATTGATCTGCTGGAGGCAGACTTATTGTTTGATCTATAAATTTGTATCTCTTTTATGAGATGGGGGTTGGAACCCATCAAGTGTGTGCTTGCTTTGGAGGACATATCTGTTTTGAGTAATAAAGTGGACGCATGAGAGTTTTTTATCAGAGATACATGTATCATTGATGTTGCATTCTGTGCTTGTTCCCTTATGTGCTTGTATTTCCTTTGTGTAACACTCCATTTTGTTCTTTCTTCGTGTCTGGAATGCAGTGTTGAATGAGTAGAATTCATATGTTTATGCTCTATTCATTATTTCATATATTATATGATTTTTCTGCTAAAGTTGATATGGAATTCGTCTTAGACGCTCTGTATTGATGGACTGTTTCCTCATCTTTTCTGTTTCACCCAGATCAAATTGAATGACTGTGATGATATGATTATCTTGCCTTTGATAATTTCTTGTGTATGTATCTTTCTGGTCTTTTATGTGTATATGACTCCACGCCTAATGGATATGTGATTGGTTCAGCCAAATGAATGAATGTTTAAATACTGTTTATCATCTGATTTTGTAAAGTTTGTGTTGAGAGATCCCTCTCTGGAAGAGACCATCAATTTCTTCCTAAAGTGGTTTTGCTGTTACCTCGAGGTGTGCCTTTTACAACCTGGGTACATTCTGAGCGCTAACAGGCCCATTCCTTGATTTTGGCCCGCGTTTTTGCCCATGAGGTTTCTTTTACCTTGGCGTTATTGATGTTTCTTAACCTTCTCATCAATGGGGTTTCAGCAGATTGCAGTTGCTTTGTCTTTGTAGCTACGACTCTGGTTTGTTTCGGTGCCATCTTGTCGGTTTCTTGGGCGACTTTTCTTATAGGTTCTAGGTTCTTACTTTTTTTATTGTTGAATTGCTCTATCTCTTCAAAATACTATAAATGATTCTTTTCTGGTCTGGTATTTATAGGTGGAGCTGTTCACATTTCTGTCGATGGGTGTATTAATGGAGAAAGTGATGGTCCAGTCCGGTCTCTAGGGTTTGCATTAATGGTGATTTGATTTTGGTGCTCCTTCTGACCGTAGTTATGAAGGCATGATTTGACCTTCAGGGTCATTGCTCGATGTCGATCATGTGAGTGATCGATGGTGGTATGTCATTGGGTTTGATGTTGGTTGTCGAAGCGTTGGTTTCCTATCATCCTGGGTTATGGTGTTGGTTCTATTTTGTTGTTTTAATCTTTTTAGATTTTTATAGTTTTTGTCTGACAGTTATGGTCATTATATTTATGGTTTTTTTTTAACTTGTTTTAATTTTTGTACTGTTTTAATCGGGCACCATTAACAAGTTTCCGAAATACTATGCCTTGTAATGTCTTTAGTCAGACTGATCTGTTGGTATGAATTTCTTTGACAACGTAAGGTCCTATCCATTCTATGTGTAACTTTTTGGGTTTTCCTTTTACTCAACTGTTGTATAGTAAGGCGAGATCCCCTACCGACACATTCTTGTTTTTGATATTGTGATCATGCCAAGCCTTCTGCTGTTGTTTTTGGATTTCTTGGTGTTGTAGAGCAATCAGACGGTGTTCTTCTAGCTTGCTTACTTGCATCAGTCGGTCCTTCTTGCCTTGTTCAACATTGACATGTAAAATATCTGCTATGATGGGTGTTTGTTGTCGAAAATGTAGTGGAACAACTGCTTCTTGTCCATAGACTAGTCGAAACGGTGTTTGGTCGGTCGAACGCTTGTATGTTGTTCTGTAAGCCCATAGTACTGCAGGTATATTTTCGTCCCAATCATCATTGTCGGTATTACAGATTTTAGTTAGGCCCTTTGTTAATGTTTTGTTAAATGCCTCGATTGTTCCATTCGACTGGGGGTGATAAGCTGTACTACGTCGGTGGTTAATTTTGAACTGGTCTGTTAGTGATTTGATGATTTTATTAATAAAATGTGAACCTTGGTCACTGATTAGGGTTATTGGACATCCAAATATAGTAATTATATTTTCATAGATAAATTTAGCATCTATCTCAGTGGAACATGTGTCGACTAGTTCTGTTTCTGCCCACTTGGTTACATATTCTACTGCAGTTATTATGTACCTTGCACCTGTTCTTTTTGCTGGTATGGGAAATGCTCCTATGAAGTTGATGGCCCAAATTTCAAATGTCAAACTTGGGTTTACTAATATCAAGGCCATTTCTATACTAGGCAGAGGTCGACCCAATCGTTGACATCTGTCGCATTGGCTCACAAACATTTTACAATCTTTGTATAGTGTCGACTACCATAGCCTTGACTGTTGGATTTTCTTGGCAATTATGTCTGCTTGAAAATGTCCTCCTACTAGTCCATAGTGTGATTCATACATGATATTATCTCTTTCATGCTCTAATACGCATCTTCTGAGGATGTCATCCAGGCCCATTTTAAATAAAAATCCATTTATGAGGCTATATGACGTAGCTTTCATGGCTAAGATTTGTTTCTTTTTCATGCTCATGCCCTCTGGTGCTTGTCCATTTTCTAAGAATTGAGCTATTTCATCTAATTATGCTGGTACTGCTTCTATTCGAAATAAATGGGGATCCAGTTGGTTGTCTTCGACTCCTGTCACTTCCTTTCCTGTGTCTATTCGTGACAAGTGGTCAGGTTCGACATTTAATTTTCCTGGTCTAACTACGACTTCAAATTCAAATTCTTGGAATAGAAGTAGCCATTGGTGAATTCTCCCATGGTGTAAGGGTTTGTTTACAAGGTATTTTAATGCTTGGTGGTCGATATAAAAGATGAAAGGGTTGGCTAGTAGGTAATGTCGATCCTTCTGTAGTGCAAAGACCATTCCTAATGCTTCTCTCTCTGTTGTCGAATAGTTCCTTTCCGCTTTATTTAATTTTCTGTTGTTGTAAACTATGGGGTAGTCCATTTCGTCGTCCCCTGGTTGTGTTAAGATTGCTCCTATTGCTAGGCCTGATGCATCGATGTGTACGTGAAATTTGGTTGACCAATTCGGGAACCTTAGAATGGGTGCTTCGACTAGCTTCGTTTTTAGTGTTTCAAATGATATGTTGCATTCCTCTATCCAGTCGAACTCCTGATCTTCTCTTAATAGTTATTCCAATAAATAGGTCATATCTAAATACTATCTTATGAATTTCCTGTAATATCCTGTACGACCAAGTAGTACCCTGACTTGTTTTGGGTTCACTCGTGGTTTTAAGTCAAGGATAACTTTTATTTTTGCAAAGTCAACCTTGATGCCTTCTTTTCAGACAATGTGTCCTAATAGTATCCCTATAGGGGTTAGAAATATGCATTTCCTTATGTTCAGAGATAACTGGATTTGTCGGCATCGCTCCAACATGAGCCTTAGCCATTTGCAGTGATCTTTCAACATAGAGTATATTGTCTAATCATCGAAATATACTGCCATTGTTTTGTAAATATATTCTTGAAATGTTTTAACCACAATTCTCAAAAATACTGTAAGTGCATTTTTTAGTCCAAAAGGCATAACTCTATAAGAAAATGAGCCAAATTCACATACGAATGTTGTCTTTTTTTGGTCTTCTTTGGCTATTGGTACTTGGTTATAACCTGAGAATCCATCTGTAAACGAGTAGTATTCATGTCCTATGACTTCATTTAGGATTTCATCTGCATAAGGTGTTAGAAATGGGTCTGTTAAGGTGACTTCGTTTAATTCTCTGAAGTGGACACAGATCCTTAGCTTTGTCAGGTCGTGTTTCTTTGGTTGAACAACCATTGGACTTTCCCATTCCGATTGGTCAATAGGGTAGATAGTTCCTGCTGCAGGCATGCTATCAATCTCTTTCTTGACTATCTCTTTGTATTTATGAGGTAATTTATATGGCCTCTTCTTTACAGGTCGGACATCAGGTTTGATGTCGATCTTCATTTCACCCATTTCATGGACTAGACCTTTGAGAACTTTGTAGTCTCTAGCGAATACATCTTGGAATTCTTTTAGTAAGTTTACTATTTCGGTTGTTTGTTCTTCACTCCAGTAATCGCCAATTTTTGCAATTTTTGGTTAATCATCATTTGAGATGTTGAATTCTTTAGTTTTTACTTTAGAATCTAACCATTATGGTGATTTGGCTTCATTTATTGGCCGGCTCCCTTCTTTAAATTATGAAAATGTAGCAAGAAATTCTGTTGCGGACATTCGGTCGGTATCTTCTTTACCGGCTGTCTCGATTTTAAGTACTATGCGAATTGGTTTTGTTATTTCTGAATGGTATGATTTCCATCGAAAGCTTTTCCCTTCCGGATTTTGATTTTCCATTTGTAGTCTTGTTGACTGTGGTGTTATCTTGGTTTGTATGTTATTACATGTTATTGTCGGTCGGTCATAATTTTGTGTTATGGTATTGTTACTGGTCGGTTCTATAAATGCCTTGATTTGTTTTGCAGTTTCGACTAACTTTTCATTTTGTGGTATAAAGCTGAAGTATTTGATAAAGTTCTCTCTAAGTTCATTCCATAGGAATGTTTCACCCCATGCTTCTTCCATTTTGTACCAATTTTTTGGTAAGTTGGATAGCGTCAATGGAAACAAGTGTGGCCATGTACGTTTGTCCTTATACCGAAGTCTTTTCCACTCCTTTTCGCATGTTCTTATGTGCTCTTATGGGTCCTTCCCTTGGATGAACATATGTATTTGGGCTTGATTGGTTAGCCTTTTTCCTCCTAATATTTCTACAAAGTAAGTCGAAGTTGTTGTCCATGTCTGCAATCTTGATTGATGGGTATCCCACCATTTAGCAGCTTGTCCTGTGAAGGTTTCTACTAAGCTTTGTAGTCGGCCATGTTCACCAATGTTTTTGGATACTTGTTCTATACGCATAACTGGTGATTCTCGTTATTTGTATCTTGGGATTTGGTTGATACGTATATTTGTTGGTTTTAGGGTAGGGCATTCCCTCCTTTTCTTTTCAAATATTTTTGGGATGATGTCACGTACCCCAATTTTGTAAAATAATGTTAATTGTTTTAATTTGATTTCCTAAGACATTATGTTAAATTTAATGCTAAGTAGGAACTGATGACTCAGCAAAGTCAAAAGAAGTGGAATGTAATTCTGAATATTTTATTATTAATAAATAAAAAGTGGAGACAATAGCTTGGGAGAGCTGTTAATAAGACTGTTATTGGTCAAACTAGTGGAAGGAACTAGGTGGAGAGCAAAAGACAAGTGACAGCATCCTCAAACACTTCCTATGTTGCATGTGGCAACTTCCCTACATTTGGGGTCATGATCCCCCAAGAAAGTGGGATCATAGCAGGTGGCTCAATAAACGACAACTAACCCAAAAAGACCTAGGCAATCTTTTAAAAGTACCCAATGAATAGAGCTGAGGTGGCTCAGATATTTTCTAGGAGAAGAATCATTCAGGAGGAATGCACCTCAAGGAATTCATTAGGGAAAATGGAAAACTGTAAGGAAGGTGTTTTGAGAGATAATTTGCAGTAACTTGGTCTGATAAAGCTTGCTAGCTGAGAGAATTTACTGATAAGTTCAGGATTAGTATTGAGTCTGAATACTGGTACTTGATTATTGCTGCACCTAGTTCCGGCCAGGGAGACCAGAGCAAGCTCGGGGGTCCTGAGGAGTCGTTGTTTGAGCGCTCTACAGGAGTTGGTAGAGAGGAACGGCCTCCCATTGCTGTTGTCGTCCAAGCTCAGAGAACAGGTTCTGTTATTATTTAAATTTCTGTGTTTTTATCTGTGTGTGATTGAATGTTGTAGTGTAGCTTATGATGCAAACATTTAGATGGTTTAGTAATGAATTTGTTCTTAGTTTGTTTAGAAATAGAATCATTTTATGAGAAACAAAACCCTACCTGTGTTTTTCCTCATCTGGAGTGATCCAGATCGTACTCCAGCACAGGTGGTAAAATTAAATGAAGTTAGCATGATGCATATGTAGATTAAGATGTGAGCATAAATAATAGAATGTTTTCTTTATCTATTATCAGAAGAAATATCATTTTACCGATAGTAGTATGTGTTAGTAGATAAAACTATTCTTTGTACAGTATTTACTTTCAGTAAACTTATTATTTTTAAACCAAATAAAAGAATATAATAGTTACGCTGGAGTAGGACTCGACTAGATAAACATGCTGTTTAATTTTATAGTTTCTTTCTTTCAGTTTAGGATAAATTAATTACTATATGTCTAACAACAAAACTAAAGGTAGGAATAGTTAAATATTGATTTAATTCTATTTTCAAACCAAACTGGTTTTAGATTTTATGTATGATTAGTAATGTAACTAATTCTTTCATTATGTTTTTATCTAACTGAGCTTGAACAATATCCAAAGCTATTAATCTATCTTTCATAAAGTTTAAATGAATATTACAATCTATATTTACGAGATCGATCCTAGATAGTTTGTTAATTGATTTATTTTATATATACTAACATCATAACATAATAGGATAAACTAAATACTAAGAGAACTTTTATAAAGTATTTAGCACAGATGGCATAAGAAATAGACAACATAATACTATCTCTCTATACACTTACAAAATAAACTAAGTATAAATAACTTTGGAAGCAATAGTCCTCACAGGTAAGATAACATCCTTATTATAATAAATAACAATATATTTTCTATTATATACTTTATAGGGACTAAGTATGCAGGTAATATACAAATTAGAGGAACATTATTATTATGTAGCTAAAGTAATGTACTTATCTCATTTTGTAAACCTGAAATGAAATATAAATTCTGTACTCAAAGATTAACTGACAGTTACATAAGAACTTCATTAAAAACATAAAGAACCTAAATTGTGAAGGGTATAAACTATATAACAACATTTACAAATTCTTTTATAATAAAGTAATCTAATATAAAAACAATGTACAGAATACCCTAGTAGTAAATAATTTAAATAATTTACAGAGTGTATATCAGATATATTAGATTACAGGAATCTAAGTAACGGAACTTAGATACGCTCAGTTTGTCGAGCTTAAATAATATATTTATAACACAAGTAAAACAAATAAATTTCAATACTGTACTGTAAACAAAAAAGACATTTTCAAAAGAGGCTGTATAGACAGCTTTACATCTTCGAGTTAGGGTAAAACCCTACTAAATTCAAAGTATACAACAGAGTCAATAAAAGGAAAGAGTCTAACTCCTTTATGCCTCTCGGCCTTAAACAAAAATCAACGGAGCAAGGCTTTTACAGCCTGTACATCATGTACATATATATTTACACAGTAATCAGAATAAAACAAAAAATTACAGCCTCGGCCTAAGCCAGAGGTACAAATTAAGCAAAGGGTTTAACCTCTTAAACAACAGCGAACGGGTCAATCTAATTGAACCAAAAACTGCAAGGGTTACAGGCCACGACGCATCAACCCACAAATGTCCCTAAGGGACCAACAAGGAGGAAAATGCCATGGTTAAACCAGGCTTACCGTAAACAGCCAGTCGCCATGGTCTCGCACCATTCACGCCAAGGAGGACGGGTCGACCCTATTAATGAAGAGGAGCAATAATATTAAAACTTTGTAACAAAATAAAATAATTGTTTAAGCAAAGCAGTGTTGGAAAGATAATGAATGATTTAAACAAAGTTTCTTACCTCTTTTGTATCTGAAATATGACCACCGAAGAGCAGCAGAATGGCTATCAACACAAGGAGAAGAAAACCTTTCATCTGCATCCAGAAAGGAGTTACCGACAGGGTAAGCAATCAACGGCGACCGAGGTCTAAGCAACTGACCAAACAAGCATAAATGCTTGGGCCGCAACCATATTCAACGAAAATTCCTTTTACTGCAAACCCTATGCCCCAGTAACCCAGGAAAGCCAGACCTCGATTCTCAATATCAAGCCAAAGAGGGAGGAACCTTTCTACAGTAAAAGATACTGGTTCGAGCGAGCTGCGATGGAGAAACCGTAAAGAAAGTTTCACAACTCTATACCGAGCAATAAACAATTTTGTAACAACACTCCTCCATTACACTTCCAGGACGAGTTTACGAGGAGGAACAACAAGCATGGGGACTATCGACAACGAGTGCAAGCGAGTGTGCAGGTAAGAGCATGTTAGTAGAGCGGCCAGAGAGCCTTAAGGTGACGGAAAGAATGTCAAGCTAGGGTTCAACACTGTGCTTTTTAACTGTGCAACATATGGCCAAGACGATGCCATGTTAGTCTGATAAATATTTTGCATGCAATGGGTATGAGTGTATAGTCCTGGCGACCTCTTCATCAAATATTATTCCAATCATTGATAATCAAAGGATCAATTATAATCCTTGTCTCAATATCAAACCATCACAAACGTTGCATGGGAAACGTAAGATTTGTTATTATTAACACTTTACCATAACAATCATCAAGGTCGTGTGGGATTTATGACCCTTTACTTTATAAGTTATGGTATCTATCAACTTAAACCAAGTATAATCTTATGTATAACATAGTGTGTATCTTTACCAATGTGTGACTTAAACTTATACTTGTAAAGGAGGCTTGTAATCTTAGTTTGTAAAACGTAGATCAAGGGTAAACAATAGTTTTATAATGGCGCGTCCTATGTTTGTAATCCTTTTATCTATGTTTGTATAGTGGCCATACCTTAAAACTATAATAGTTATGATAGGGGTTAAGCCTCTTATTCTTTTAACAAAAAGATTCTTCAACTTAAAAAAAAATATAGGCCTTAAACTATTATGTTTGGCATTCTATCTATGGTTATAATCCATGAAGGATATGCTCTTTTTACATCTATGAAAGGGATGGTATAAAACATGTTACAATAAGATATCTATCTTACTAAAGATAAGCTTTAGTTATGCTTTGGAGCAGTTGTTGTGTAAAACCTTTAATGGGTAAATAAAGGTGTTAAGCATTCTAGTAACTATCAAATTTTAACAATAAATAACCTTTTGATGATTAGTAACACTAACTAAACCATATTCTCTGAATAGGTTATGTGTAAATAAAACTCTATCCATCAACACCAGTATATCTTTTTCAAAGAGCAGCTTGAAACAAAGATGTAAACCCGTTAAACTTCAAAGCTTGAAAATGGAAACAATAGTACATAAACCCCTTATCAATATACATTACGTACTTATCACATAGACTAACCAAATCCATCATGATGTAAATGTATTTGTGCACATTTGAAATTAAGCCATTGATTTTATAACTCTGCCAATTCTTACTCTACTTGTAAAGAATTTAGTTAAGGCAGTTTTACACTTGACGACTATGATAGATATCGAATAGTCCAGTAATCATTAAGAACTATAATTTTACATCTGCTAGAAAGAAGGACAGTTTTATGAGTTTACATCAATAAGCTTTGGAAATTGTTTAGCATTTATATTCTTTACTGAGTTATTTTTGTGCGACGAACTTATATCTGATTGCTTAGAATTAATATCAAGCGGCACCCGAACTTCTTACCTGTAGTTTGTAAGAACAGGAAAACTTTATGCATTAGCTCGAAAGCTAAGTAAGCCCAGAATTTCATGAGAGTCCCACCTTGTGGTTGCAAAGAGAAAACAAGTCAGTAAACTGAAAAGAAATGTTCTATCAAATAAACATAACCATATAGATAATTCAGATAATGAATTCAGTAACATATAACTAATTAAATAATTAGTTTACTGCATTTATGGAAATTATCTGCATTTAAAAAAAATAAAAATCGAAAAATTTGGGGTTTTGACATGTGGTATCAGAGCACAAGGTTCAAACACTAGGCCTTGATGCAGCCCAACTAGCTTTCATAGAACAGTAAATTAAAATAAGATGCTAACATATATTTTGTTTTATGTAAGAACAGAGAATTTCTTTTTCTGAAGTTTAACAGGCAGGTATGGAAAAGCTGGGAGAGTATGCTCAGGAGCAGTCTCTAGACACAGAAACAAGACAAATGCCCAGAGAACCTATGTTAGAAGAGGTGACTGCCAACTCTTCAGAGCTGTTGCAGACTGTAAAAGATTTGAAAACTGAAATGGAATCAGTCAAGAGGGAGAATGAGAAGATTTTGAAGGCTCGGGAAGAGTTGAACCAAATTTTAATAGAAAAGTTCCAAATTGAAGGAAGGAGCAGAAGATCAGAATCTGAGGATGTTAGTCATCAAAGAAGATCTAAAAAGATGAAGCTGGCAAAAACTAAAAGTAGTTCATCATCTGAAGGGTTCGGTGAATGACAAAGTTACCATACTACTAATGACAGTAGTGAGGCTGAGTTGTATGACAGAAAGAAGAAATACAGACCATATGAGGAAATTTTAGGGGATTTTAAAAAGATTAAGCCCCCAAATTTTAAGGGAGAGACCGAAAAAGGGGAAGAAGCAGAGTCTTGGTTATCCGGGATGAGGAAGTATTTTCATATATACAATTATTCTAATCAGCTAAAGGCAAAAATGGCAATATATAATCTTTCCAGAAAAGCATAAATATGGTGGCAAGATCTGAAGAGAGTCAAGGGTATCAGGGAAAAAGAAGTTAATTGGAGTACCTTTAAAATGTACTTCAAGAAGAAATTTTTGTCTGAGCAATATTACCAAGAAAGAGCTAAAGAATTTTACGAATTAAAGTTAGGTTCAATGACTATGAAGGATTTGAACAGTAAATTCTTAAGCTTGCTTAGGTATGTACCTTACCTAGTAGATAAGAAACCTAAAGTACAGCGATTTCTTACCTATCTACCGTATCATATCAAAGACAGAATTGAGTATGATAACCCAAAGACTCTGGAGGAAGCCATGAGGAAGGCTAATTTCTGTTTTGAGCATAACCGGAAGAAAGAAGGCTTAGCCAATTGGAAGGCTAAGAAAAATAACAATCAGCCTGAGTTTAAGAAGAAGGAATTTGTACCCCAGAAGAATTTCAAAAATAATAAGACTAAAAATTATTCTAATAATAAGAATTTCCAGGGAAATAGGAATGGTACTTCCAATAATTCGAATAATTTTAAGGGCAAGGAAGCTGCAAATAACCATGGGAATTTTACCAAGAGTTTTGAACGTAAGGAGCCTGTTTAGTGCTGGGAATGTAATGGCCCGCACTATGCCTCGGTCTGCCCAAACCAGAAAAAGACAGTCAGCAATATTCATACTATGCAGGAGGAAATGACCGTTGGAGAACTAGTGAGGACTATGCCCAAAATAAATGCAGCTTTGGAGAACCGCCAAGCTGACTATCAGACTTCCATGGTGGAAGTGGAAGGTATGATTAATAAAACCCCTGTAACCATTTTAATCGATCCAGGAGCTAGTCTTAGTTACATTGCACCACAGATAGTGGAAAAATGTAAGTTGTCTGTCGATAAGTTTGAAAATTCTTGGTTAGTTCAACTAGCCACTGGGGCAAAAAGAAAAGTAACCTGTTTTGTGAAAGAATGTGCTTTACTTATGGATGAATTTAAAACTATAGTTAAGCTTAATGTTTTGCCACTTGGCTCATATGATTTACTGATTGGCATGGATTGGTTAGAACGACATAAGGTAGTTTTAAATTGTTACGATAAAACTTTCACGTGCTTAAATAGTGATGAACAACCAGTAAAGGTTAAAGATATTCCTAGAAAAACTATAATCAGACAGATTTCTGCTTTACAACTTAAAAGAGCTGTTAGAAAAGGATGTAAAGCCTATGCTGTAACTATTACAGATCAGGAAAGTAAAACTGAACCAGATAAGTTAAAAATAGAAGATATTCATGTTTTAAAAGAATTTACTGACATATTCCCAGAATAAATTCCAGGATTACCTCCAAGGAGTGAATTGGATTTCATTATTGAGCTGGTACCAGGTGCGGTACTAGCTCAAAAGCTTCGTATCGAATGAAAATTTTAGAACTTAATGAGCTAAAATCACAACTAAAAGAGTTAATAGATAAGAAGTACATTCGACCTAGTGTGTCTCCTTGGGGGGCACCAGTCATCTTTGTCAAAAAGAAAGACGGAACTATGCGACTATGCATAGACTACCGTCAGCTAAACAAGATGACTATTAAAAACAGATATCCGTTGCCCCGCATAAATGATCTGTTTGATCAACTACATGGAGGCACAATGTTCTCAAAGATAGACTTGAGGTCAAGATATCATCAGGTAAGAATTAAGGATGAAGATATCTTCAAGACAGCCTTTAGAACGAGGTATGGACACTACGAGTTTGTCGTAATTCCATTTGGGCTTACCAATGCCCCAGCTATCTTTATGTGCTTAATGAATAATATAATGCATAAATACGTAGATAAATTTGTTGTCGTGTTTATCGACGACATCTTAATTTACTCTAAAACGGAAGAAGAACATAAAGAACACTTGAAGATAGTTTTACAAGAGTTGCGAGAGCAACAACTCTTCATGAAGTTTAGCAAGTGTGACTTCTTCAAGGATGAAATCCAGTACTTAGGTCACGTAGTGACTAAGGAAGGGATTTCAGTCGATCCTGCAAAGATTCAGGAAATCGAAGATTGGCAAGTTCCTAAAGATGTAATGGATGTTAGGTCGTTCATGGGAATTACCGGTTATTACCGGAGATTCATTGAAGGCTTTTCAAAAATAGCAAATCCGATCACTTCCTTATAAAAGAAAGGCAAGAAATTTGATTGGAACTCAAAGTGTGAAGAAAGTTTTAAGAAATTAAAAACCTTATTGACAAGTGCACCTATTCTAAGAATAGCATATCCTAATAAGGACTTCGTAGTATGCACTAATGCCTGTAATGACGGCTTAGGCGGTGTTCTAACTCAAGATGGGCATGTCATTGCCTATGAGTCTAGGAAGTTAAAAATTCACGAAAAGAATTACGCAACATATGATTTAGAACTTGCGGCTATTATACACGCCTTAAAAATGTGGCGACATCATTTAATAGGCAGAAAATTTATTCTAATGACTGATAATAAAGGACTAAAATATCTTTTAGATCAGCCTAACTTAAATGCTAGACAAGCAAGGTGGTTAGCCTTCTTGAGTGAATACGATTTTGAAATCCAGCACATAAAGGGTAAAGAAAATAAGGTGGATGATGCATTAAGAAAAAACGCAAAGCTGAACTTTACAGCAGCAATCAGCACTTATGCTTCTGATTTAAATGAACAGCTTAAAGAAGGGGTAAAACAAGATGAAAATTATCAGAAATTGCAAATTACAGCTAAGGAAAAACCTACAGAAAACTTAATAAAAGGTTATAGTCTAAATGAAAATGGATTTTTATTATTTAAAGATAAACTATATGTGCCTAAGGTTAATTTGTTAATTCTGGACAAAGTCCATAAAACACCTTATTTAAGACACCCAGGTTACCAAAAGACTGTAACCATGCTAAGAAAAGAATATTTTTGGCCTAATATGAAATCTGAGATAGCTGAATACATTGCTAGATGTTTGGACTGCCAACAAGTGAAAACCGAACAGCAACATCCAGCTGGTTTGCTACAACCTTTGCCTATTCCTAGCTGGAAATGGGAAGTGATTAGATTAGATTTTATTACTGGACTGCCCAGAAATCAGAATCAAAATGACTCTATTATGGTGGTGGTTGACAAATTAAGCAAAGCAACACACTTCATTCCGATTAAAACTACTTACAAGGCTGCCAATATAGTTGATAAATTCTTAAAGCAGATTTTTCGGTTACATGGAGTACCGAAGGTTATAATTTTAGATAGGGATCCTAAATTCACAGGAAATTTTTGGAAGTCCGTGTTCAAGGGATTAAATACAACATTGAATTTCAGTACCTCCTTCCATCCTCAAATAAATGGACAGACTGAAAGAGTGAATCAGGTGCTGGAGGATTTATTAAGGATGTATGTTAAAGATCAGCCAGGTAAGTGGGAAGACTACTTACATCTAGCAGAGTTTGCATATAATAATAACTATCAGTCATCAGCTAAGTTTAGTCCATTTGAAATTTTGAATGGACGTAAATGAAACACTCCTATCTCTTGGAATAATCCAGTAGATAGATTAGTTTTAGGACCAGAATTATTGAAGGAAATGGAGGTAATTGTGAAACAAGTGCAGAAAAATTTGAAGGTGGCACAGGATCGGCAAAAGAGCCAAGCAGACTTGAAAAGAACTCCCAAGGAGTTCCAGGTAGGTGAGCATGTATTTATAAAGGTAAGGCCAAAGAAAAGCTCTCTAAGACTGGGGAGTTGTGCAAAGCTAGTACCACGTTACTGTGGTCCATTCGGAATTTTATCTAGAATTGGTCAAGTTGCATACCAGCTAGCATTACCACCTAACTTGAAAGTACATAATGTTTTTCATATCTCTATTTTGAAAAAGTATGTTCATGATGCTACTCATGTGGTTGATTGGAATGTTGTACAAGAGGAACCAAAAGGAGAAATTCTGGGGGAACCGGACTGTATCCTCAGGAGGAGGGAAATTACTCTACGGAACCGCACCATTGGACAGGTGAAGGTGCAATGGAAGCACCTTAGTCCTGAAGAGGCCACATGGGAACTGGAAAGTAAGATGCGGGAGGCATACCCGAATCTGTTCCAGGAGATTGCAGAGGATGAAGAATAAGTAACATCAAGGACGATGTTACATTTTAAGGGTGTGTTTATGTCACATACCCCAATTTTGTAAAATAATGTTAATTGTTTTAATTTGATTTCCTAAGAAATTATGTTAAATTTAATGCTAAGTAGGAACTAATGACTCAACAGAGTCAAAAGAAGTGGAATGTAATTCTGAATATTTTATTATTAATAAATAAAAAGTGGAGACTGTTAGAATATAATCCGTTAGGGTTATATAATGTAAATAAATAAATAAATAGAGAGTAGGAAGCCAAACAGGCTGAGCGGAAGGTGAAACCCAACCGCCATGTGATTTGTATAAATATAGGCATTTGCATTTGAATAATTAATCAATCAGGAGTTATTACCAACAAGTGGTATCAGAGCAGGGTTGTCTGCCATAACTCCTACTGCATTTTTTCCCATTCCTGGCATTCTGCTTGCCAGTCCATTGCCAGACTGCTCCATCATTCTGCCAGTCGAGTCGCATGCATTGTCTGCTTCATGATTGAGTTTGTGTGCTGAGGAAACCCTAATGAATTGAGCGTTTTGTATGTGTATTATTCTGGTGATTATCCTGTGTAGAGTTACCTGAGTCGCGACCTCTCATATCACTACGACCTCTCATATCACGGCGAGTTACCTAACCCTAATTTGTAATCAGGCTCTCTCTTCCTCCAGTTTTGTGCTGCGATATTGTGGCGATGCCTCTCCTCCATCATGTCCATTACCTGTCTAGAAGCCCCTCCACCGAAGTCAAATATCAATATGTTCTTCTAGCTCGCGCTTCCCTCCTTGTCCAGACCGTAGACATTGGCGACCACTTAATGCAAAATATATATTGAAGATCGATATTGCTAAGGCATGTATATTGGACCGTGACTGCTAAAGCACGTTATTACCTATTGAGTGACCATGACTGCAATATTGGACCGTGAATGTTGAGTGGAATGAGTATTGAACTTTGAATGTGAAGAGCCATAAAGTGGGAGCTGCCTGCGTTTTGAAGAAGCCCGTGAGTTTCAGTATATATATGGTGTAAGCTGGTAACGAATGTGCTGGAGTTTTTGTTCCATGTTTTTTTTTTTGTAAAAACTATAATCTGTGCACACGTATATCATTTTTAATGCTGCGTTGAAAGATATCTCACCACTGCACACTCCTGTGAAGACCAACGTGGAGATTGAAGAGCTGCGTGGAGAGATTGTGCTAGTATATCATTTTAATGCTGCGTTGAAAGATATCTCACCACTGCGCACTCCTGTGAAGACCAGCGTGGAGATTGAAGAGCTGCGTGGAGAGATTGTGCAGTGAAGATTCACGCCTACGTGAAGCTCGTATATATATGAAATATCGGTGAACCCTAATTTTTTGCAGACCAATATAAAGCTCGTATATATATGAAATATCGGTGAACCCTAATTTTTTGCAGACCGATATAAAGCTTTTCACAAAGATTTTGAGGATGCTATCGTTCATGAGGCGTCCAGGTATTATGCTATGAACAAGTGTAAGGGTTTGGGGATCGATGTGAAACCTCTATCTCCTCATATAAAGATGAACCATATTCATTATATTGCGTCGGAGCCTGCCTGGAGAGTGACTGAGAAATAATAACTAATAAAGTTACCTATCGACTGCATTGTGATATATGAGACATGAAGACATTCTCTATGCTACGATTCCTACGAGCTATGAGCGTGGAGAGTTGAGAATAATGTTGCGTTTATGAGAAGACTTGAAGACTGCGACTTGAAGACTGCATTCTTCGTAGGAGAATTAAGAGTACTGCCTTCGATGAGAAGACTCCATTCTTCGTTAAGAGTATTGCCTTCGATGTGAAGACTCCATTCTTCATTGGAGAATTAAGAGTTCTTCCTTGAATTCAAGAAGCTACGTGACTGCTTGGTTGAAGACAATTGCTGCTGTGATTGCTCCTCTTTGCAGTTGCAAAAGATGTAATCTATAGCATCCAAGAGAGGCAGAGGGGGCATAAACAACTCCAGAAAAAGATCAAAGTGCAAGCGTTGTGGAAAAACTGGGCACACATCAGATCAGTGTTGGGCTTCATGGGACTCAATCAAAGACAAGCATAACCAGAAGACAGATGACCAAGATGCTAGTAAATTTTCTGATTCTTGTATTGTTGCACATTGTAATCTTGGATTTAATGAAATGACTTCACTTTCATCTTACAAAGATTGTTGGCTGTTTGATACTGGTGCAACATCACATATGACATTCAGAAAAGACTGTTTTGAAGAACTTAATGAATCAATAGATGGCATAGTTTACTTTGCCGATAAGTCTAGTATTAAACCAAAGGGAATGGGAACCATTCGACTGAAGATGCATGGATTCCCTGATTTCTTATTGAAGAACATTCTCTATCTTCTTGAGTTGCAGAGAAGCCTGCTGTCCATGGTGGAAATTCGACAGCAAGGCCATTCCATCCACATGTTTGATGGAATCGTTGAAATAAGAAAGTCCTCTGACAACCAAGTCATCATGACTGGATATGAAGATGGAAAGCTGCTGAAGCTCAAGGGTTCATCCGTAAGATTTCAGAACTATGCCTACCTCTCTCAGCATGGAGAAGGTAATATGTCATCTAGTTCATTGTGGCATGCAAGATTTGGTCATCTAAATTATAACAGTCTTCGCTTGTTGAAAAAGAATGGTGTATTTGGCCTGCCCACCCTTCCTAAAGAGAAGAATAAATGTGATGCATGCATATTAGGGAAACATAGTAAGCTGCCATTCCATGAATCTAATTTCAGAGCAAGTAGGAAATTAGAACTAGTGCATTCTGATTTGTGTGGCCCAATGCCAACTCCTTCAGCAAATGGGAATAAGTATTTTATGACCTTTGTTGATGACTACTCACGAATGTGTTGGATTTACTGTTTAAAGACAAAGTCAGAAGCATTCCAAACATTCAAAGACTTTCATGCATTGATTGAAAAACAAGCACAATAAAAAATTGGTACGCTTTGTACTGATAATGGAAAAGAATACACTTCAAATGCTTTTGAAGCTTATCTTCGCCAACATGGAATTGCACATCAGACTACAGTTCCATACAATCCTCAACAAAACGGGGTAGCAGAAAGAATGAATAGAACCATAATGAATATGGTTCGCTCAATGATGTTTTTCAAGAATGTAAAACTAATGTTT